>VXAB01007199.1:0-108268 GCA_013399175.1 Odontophorus gujanensis | reverse complement strand
AAAAAAAAAAAAAAAGAGACTTGGTATTTTTAAGTCACGAATGATCAAGTCCTTTGACATTATGTCTTAAAATATAACACCTCCAGCAGCAGAGTTGTAGTGCAGCTTTTATAAACGAGTTACCAGGATTGCTTCCTTTAGAGGTTAGAAGTGGTGTCTGATCTCCACAAGAAACTACAGCAATGTACCTGGAGGCAGATAGGCTCCTTCAACTATTTTAAGAGCATTTCCTCATTTTCTTGCCATTATAGACTGTTAGTTTTGAAAGGAAAGTAAGACTAAAGGTGTTTTGTATCACTGGTTTCTAACAAACAAACCATCAATATTCACTTACTTCCTGTCTGCCAAATAATGAGGTGCTTTATCGTGACTGCTAGTGTTGACACTGCTTTCTTACTTTGTCTCCAAGATCTCTGGAGAACTGCGAGAGAGAGAGAAAGCATGAAAATAATATGCATTCATATGGCAATATGCTCATTTTCCTTCATAACTATTATAGAAGAATGGAAGTGCTTTTGAGAAAGATTAAAAATAACATGAGTTAGTTAGCCTGCAGGGTAGACTGTCAGTAGTAGTCATGGTAGTCTAAAAAGCACTTTCTGAAGAATAGATTAGAATGCTAGAGAAGGAAAAAGTAAGAATAAAATGTGATTGAAACTTATAAAACTGAGTGTTGAAAATACATTGCATGAACTGAAGACTTTGAAACATTGACCAAGTTCTCAGGGACCCATAAAACTTGTAAGTAAGGAATACTTTTTTTTTCATGGTATATAATGATGCAGTAGAGCTAATTTTCAAAATATGTGCATGAAACCAATGGTCCGAAGAAGTAAGTTATTTAATAAATAGTCAATTTAAGACACTAATCCTTCGTGGGATGCAGTCATCCACGATGGTCATTTAGAATAGGATATATTAAACAGCAAGTTTATTAAAACATTATGCATTTAGTTTTAGTTCTGACGTTGTTATTCTACATGAACAGTGGATGCTGAGAGATGAATGCATTAAAAATGTAGTTTTCTGATGACTCACTGAAGTGTGTTATACTAGAAATATAGGGAGAAACTCATTAGTCAAAGTGATTCACTTTTACCTGAGTTACCTTCTTCATTCTTAGTTATCCTAAGAACATCCAAGCATTGTGATAAGGCTTGAGTTGGTATTTTTTAATCTTACTATTTCTGTTGATCTAATTACAGGAAGAAAGTGTGACCCAGGTGGAAAAGGCCATGGGAGGTCTCTGGCTACATTTTTTGCCCCAGGCAGACCCAGCTCTGGCATCAGACCAGGCTGCTCGGTACGCTTGCCGGCCAGTTCTGAAATCCTATGAAGATGGAGGCTGGACAACCTCAGTGGCAACATACTCCGCTGCCTGACTCTCAGGGTGAGAGCATTTTTCTTTAAAATCAGCTTGAAGCACATATTTCAACCTGTGTCCATTGCATCTCAAAACTCCAAAACAGAAACGGTCCTCTGAGACTGCTGTCATCCAAAAACTTGCTTGGGAATTGTTTATTATTCAACGCAGTTGCAAAAATGGCACTGAAAATCCCCCACCATGTAGAAAACTCTGTGTACCTTCTCCTGGCTGATACTGCTGATAATGATTACACTGATGCTGATCTTAGATTAACATGTGGTGATTCTTGCACTTCTAAATATTATGTCTCTTTTAATCTTTTTGTTTGGATACATTATGAACATTTTGCCAGCACAGTCTTATCCGTATTATTTTCTGGACAATGCTAATGTGTTCAGATAACCAGTGTGACTGTTATGAAACTAAACATAATCTGCATGTAATTACATTTTGGGTGGCAGTTTTCCCTGTGTGTATTTTAATATGAAAATCTAATAAAGAAATATTAAAAAGGATTTTTGTTTCAAAACAGTCTTGAAATGTCTTTAACAATGACTCCATTACTAATACTCATGGTTCAAAAGGGGGGGATGTTAGGCAGCTGTCTACCAGCATGGTGGGTGTTGGTACAGCAAGCTTGGTACATCTCATAGCACACATCAGAAGAAAGATTTTCTTGAGTGTTATGTAAATAAAGCATCTTGACAGACTGTAGGAAAAAGACACTAATGTGAAAAATATGAGGGCTGCTTTGAGAAGAATGCGTCCTATTTTATTATGTTGGCCCACAGCATCTGAGGTGAATGCTGGAGGTATGGCAGTGGAGGCTGAATCTTCCCACCAGTATTCTGTTGTGTTTTGTTGGTGTGCGACAGATGGCAGCAGAGGAGCTGTGTACAGAGCAGAATATCAGCTTCAGTGCATTGGAAATGACGGTGGCAACATTGGAATATAGCAAAGGTTGTGCCAGGAAGATCCCACAGATGCTTACACAGGTACACAAAGAACAATGTATACAAGTTTACCAGGACCTATTGAACCTAATATAAGGCTAAAGGTGACAGTTTTCTGCATAACATCATTGCTAGTGACAAGATATGAGACAGATTCAAAACAGCTGTACATAAAGTGGCAACATGTGAATTCCTCATTGAAGAAAAAGATCAGGATCTTTTTGATATTTGATCCTTTTGGATTTCTACCAACCATCAACTCTGACTGCTATATCGTGTTGCTGGTTAAGGTGGAGGCTCAAACTTCCAGAGTCAGGCCAGAGAAGAAGACAACCTTTCTCATGCAGCGTAACACCAGGCCCCATACCAGTCTGAAGTCCACAGAGCACATTGCCAGTCTAGGCCGAACTGTCCTGCTACATTCACTGTATGATCCAGATTTGGTACCTTCTGATTTCCATCTGTTTGGGACAATGAAAGAGGGACTATATGGGCAACATTTTCCTATCAATGACACCGCTGTAGCAGCTATAAAACAGATGGTCACCTCCACTGGTGCAGATTTTTATGAGCGCAGCATGCAGGCTTTTGTTCATGAGTGGCAAAACACATGGCTAATGGTAGTGACTATGTTGAAAAGGAGTGTTTTGTGTCTAAGAATTTGGTTTAGGAAACAGTGCTATTGTGCTCTTTGTTGTCGTTTCCATGGAAATAAAAAGAGACATTACTTTTGGAGCGACCCATGTATGTCTTGTCTACATAGCTGTACGTATTATAGATGATTGATGAGTATACATTGTAAAAAATCAAGTCATACTTATTCATGTAAGGCTATTTTAGTATTTCATTTGTGAAGTCATACATTGTTTAGTAAAAAAAGAATAGCAGAGGTTGGCCCGCTGTGAAGGAATTCATCATAGCACAAGGCAATCCATACAATATTGCCACCAAAATATTCTAACTCAGTGCCAAGGTCTATGAATGGGTCTCCACATTTGCAATGGCATTCTCTAGCAACAAACATCTACTAGCACTTCATAACTTATGATATGATTCTGTATTACACGGGTTTGTCAGGATTTTATTTAACATTACATTTATTTAAATACATTTCCTGGATTTCTTAAAGGAAAAATAAAAGGAGAATATTAAAAACAAAAAAACAAAAAAAGACAAAGAAAAGAAACATATTTTGTGGAGTCTGCAGATTATCTTCTTTCTGTTTGAGTGTCCTGATCTGCAATCAGAATGAGAGGTTTAGGTTTTTTGTTTTATTTTTTATTTTTTTATTTATTTTTATTTTTGGCTTGTAAGGCTACATAATGTAACATTTTCATTGGACTACACTCAAGCTGAAGCTTTGTCCAGCAACAACAATCTCCTCAAGCTGTCCTTATTTTATTCACATGCACACCTGTTAATATATTTTAAAGGAAATGCTAAAAATATGTTACAAGTAGAGGCATAACATATGTCAGTATGGATAAATGAGGTGATTTAGAATTGTATTAAAATCTTCAAGATGCCTGGTTGTTGAGCCATGCTCAAAAGCACTGCTCATTGACCTCATCTGGAAACAGGATCCAGCCAAGCAAGAAAAATGGTTGCAACTGATCCTTGTTACTCCTGCTGTCTCTGTGTAGCACATTACATGTAGACTTTTGTCTTTCATCGTGGAACTAACATTTGTAAGAGATGTCAGGTCTGTGCTGAATTGAGTCAAAGCTCTGCAGATCAGCATCTGTTGCACTGTTTCTTGTAAACTTGGGGAACTGAACTCAAAAGACCCATTTTGTTTCTTTCAGCAGAAAAGGGAGAAATAAGAGTGGGGACTTAAACCTGTGAAGGTTGAGAAGTTGAAAAGATGCTCACGGGACAAATGTTCCAGCAAGAGGAAACATTTTTAGGCACAAGGTAAGCTCAGTGTTGAAACAGGGAAGAAGTTATTTGCTTTAGAATGAAAATATTTTTGTATCTGAGTCTTTACCCGCATTCTTCAACTCTCGCCTGTCTCAGTAGTAAATTGGAATGTGCCAGGAGAGTGGATTTTATGGACTTTTGGTCTCTGAAGATATATATGTAACCTGGAGGCAAGTATTGGCAGTATTTGCTTTTTTGGAGAGTTGTTTCCAGAAAGCCTGGGGAAGTCTGCCTTCTTAAAGCATGTCACTGAGTACATCACCAGAACTGATGGTTGCATCCTTCCCGATCGGGGAGGGTTTAAAGTCTTTGAAGCCCACCAGATGTGTACAGGCATAAAAACTGGATGAGTGTCTACAAAAATGAATAATGGCTGTGTTAATTTAAATGTTAGACTATCATAAATACAAATGTGAAAAATAGAAATAAAAATTGCCATTACATTTTTCACCTAAACAGTGCTGTACATCTTGAAGTAAATATTCCCTAAATTACTGACACTCTCTATAATACCCTCACTTTAAAATGATTTCTGGAAACATCACTTTCAAAACTCTTAATAAACAGATGTTCAATCAAACGTATTTTGTGAGAGATGTTATAAGCTCTAGGAGGTAAAATTTGGAACAGAAATCAAAATTTATAAATAGATACACAAACGAGCTCACTATCTAATAGGCCTACAAACACTGCACATGGAAAAAATGTTATATATCCTTTCTGCCTGCCATAGTCCAGTACATATGTTAAATAAAGTAAGACTAATCAAATACTGAAGGATGGGCTGGTGGTCTGATTAGCTAATATAATTCTCCTAAATATAATTAATTTTTCTAAAATATTCTAGACACTGCACTTAAAACTATCAAGTAGAAGTCCATATGGCCATGTTGGCTTTTCTTTTTTTTTTTTTTCATTTACAGCTTAAAACAACAACACTGACCTTGGCATGAGGTATATTTTGGAGATTAATGACCAGTTTGGGTTAATGATCCTTAGCCGTGCTGCTGACCTTCATCTCCTCCCAGCCAGTCATTAATCCTCAGGAAATTCACTGCACCTTGGTTGTTATTACTTATATGGCCCATATATAAACCTCAGGAACTGTGGTAAATATGTAAGTGGTGCTTCACTTACAGAACTCCTACTTTTCTTCGTGAAAACAAAGCAAAAGCAGCTTTCAAACTTTTAAAAAGCAAAACGACAAATCATATGATTTTGGTCAAATGTATTAATAACAACCTTAATTTCATTGTGTACTGTTTTCTCTGTATGAATCTCATAGTATTTGAGGAGGAATACTGCAGAATTTGAAAAATGTATTATTTGGCATTGACTGTCTAGTTCAGGTATTTATAAAACAACTATCAACTTTGTATTTAGAAGCCAAATACAATGTTTTGCTTTGGTGTAATTCTTCAAGTACCACTCATCCCTCTTTTACTGGCAGTGGTGGAAATCAGAACAATACACTTATAAATGTATAAAATGAGTGAGTAGGAACTCAGGTTTTTGCTCCTTGGTTATTTTTCCCTGTTCACCTTTCAGATAGTTAACTCCTGCAATGAGCTGCAGGTGGAGATTCTGACGCAGAGAGATTTGCCTAAGTCCTTACAAATAGTCACATATGGAGTTATAGTTAGAAGATGAGTTTTTTTCTAGTTATTGCTGATTGTAGTGTACATTTCTGAAGACCTTTTTTTTTTTCTCTCTGTGCTAAGGATCTCTTCCTGATGATGGTATGAAAAACTGAATTGCTTTTCCTAGTGCTAAGAGCATCATCAGTGTAACAGGCTTAGTAACAAATGGTAAGAAAGATAAGTGATACAATACTCCTTTCTAGAGCTTCTTGAGTGAGCAGTTCAGGAAAAACAGGACAACAGGTTGTCTGTGACCCAGCAGTGTGTCTTTGGGACCCAGAAGGCCAGTGGTATCCTGAGGTGCATTAAAAGGAGACAGCAGGTCTAGAGAGGTGATCCTCCTCCTCTTCTCTGCCCCAGTGAAGCCACTTCTGGAACACTGTGTCCAGTTTTGGGCTTCCCAGTTCAAAACACGCAGAGATCTCCTACAAAGAATCCAGTGGAGAGTGACAAAGATGATTAAGGGCCTGGAGCATCTCTCTTATGAGGAAAGGCTGAGGGATCTGGGACTGTTCAGTATGGAGAAGAGGAGGCAGAAAGGGGATCTCATAAAAGTTTATAAACATCAAAAGTGTGGGGATCAAATTGCTGGGAGGTGGGCTCTTTTTGGTGGCAAGCAAGTGTAGAACCAGGGGCAGTGGGCAGAAACTGGAACAAAGGAAGTTCCATACTAACATCAGGAAGAACTTTACTGTCAGAGTAACAAAGCACTGGAACAGGCTGCCCAGAGAGGTTGTGGAGTCTCTTTGCAGATATTTAAGACCTACCTGGACGCCTATCTGTGCAACCAGTTGTAGGGAACTGCTTTAGCAGTTAATTGGACTCAGTGATCTCCAGAGATCTCTTCCAACCCCTACAATTCTGTGACTCCATGATTCTGTGATGTCTTAGTAAGTGGTTTTGTGAAGAAGACAGGATCTTTTTCAGTTTGGAATTGTAAGTCGTGTGATATTGTCTTCCATTGTTTTATATGTTCTCATTTTGGTTTTCTACCTAACTAGGCTCTGCATTGCCTTCCAGCAGTGTTTTGTTCAAACATGTTTTGATGAGAAGCTGTGGAATACAGCCATATTTTAACCAAGTAGGAAGGCTTTTATTTTTTCCTCCATAAACAACTGATTACAATGACTTCCCATCATTCGCATGGTAAAATTATGTTTACCAGGCTGAGATGCAAAAAAAGCCACCCAAAACATAAAAGCCCCACAAACCAAACAACAGGGATAGAAATAAACCAGCTAGTAAATGTTTAATTTCTACTGTAATTTCTGGGTCTGTGCATACGCAGACTCACCATGCAGAGGAGTGATTTTCCTAAAAGAAGCACACACATGAAAATACAGTTACTATATAAGGACTGTTGTTACGGCAAAAGCATTTTTTAATGTGAAGGAAAAGAGTCATATTTATTCACACACTATTTATAATTTCATAAGTCCTCCCTTTGAACTATTTGTATGCAACATAAGCTGTATTAAAAAAAAAAAAAAAGCAAAACAAAACAAACCAACACAATGAAAACTCTGAAAACTCTTATGAAGTCAACATTTTATTGGGTTTCTCTTCTGTGTTTTTGTAATACACAATTGAAAAGCATTTAACTTTTCTCCAAATCTTGGAAGATTTTACTGAGATGAAGGACTTCAGAACTGAGTCAAAAGCCTGGTTTTAGTGCAAATGTATCTCTTTGCAATGGAGGGGAAAAAGAAAGGGAACTGACTGAGTATACTTCTGCAAACTGTGACCAGATGAAGATTGATAAAAATTTTCAGTCAATACAAAGATGCTTAGTAAAAGAGGCAGATTCTGCTAAAGATTTATTTTCTGAAGCCATTGGTGAATGCTGGTGAGTGAACAACCTGGCATCTGGTTACCATAACAAGGAACAAATGGTTAAGATTTCCAGGGGTCAGCCACTTTGGCTGCAAAAAAGGAGGAGTGAAAGGGTGAAAAAATGAAGGCAGGAATAGGCACAATCCCCCTCAAGTAGATTGCAACACCATTGCAATCTATCAAGTATCTTGATGCACATATTGGATTATGAGCTAAGGTGAAGATTTTTACTTTTTTTTTTTTTTTTTCAGGGAGACTGAACTTACTAAGAAAATGTGCATGAAGCAGTAATAAATACATAAAACATGCATACATTTAGTACTGACAGAAGTAGCTTGGTGTCAAATGAGATTTTCCAAGATTCTTGCAAAATCATACTTATCATAGAATCATAGAATGGTTTGGGTTGGAAGGGACCTTGAAGATTATCTGTTCCAACACCCCTGCCATAAGCAGGGACACCTCTCACTAGACCAGGCTGCTCAAAGCCCCACTTAAAGAACTGTTTTGCAAGATTATGTATTTATGGCTACAATGTGGTGATTCTTGTTAGAAAATACATTTTAAAAAGATGCAGAAGATAGCATATACATCTTTTTAATTGATTAACAAAACACAGTTTCCCATGAGAAATAAACTAAATATTCATGTAATTAGACTATGAAAATACAATACATAGAGTGAGGGCATCAAATTAATATTGCCTATAGATGAGCTTATTTTTACTCCTAAACTTTTGAATGCCTTCCTTTGCAACCTTAATTTTGTTTTATGTGGTTAAATTGAACAATGCAGATTACATGGAGAGAAGAAATATAAAGGAAGAAGAAATATGTGTACATATCTATATATATCTACATGTATCTACATGTATGTATCTATATATCCATATAGATATCATTTATATATCACCCCAAACCTGCTGTAAAGGTAATGGATATTCTTGCACTAACAGTAGTTTGTCTAAAGATCTTCATGTTGACATTTTTCTTCATTTTTAGTGGTGACATTTTACTGCTTCTTAGATCCTGCACCAAATGGTGTAGATAATTTCATATTATCCTCATTATAATGTTATTGAATGTTTTTTGCTGTGAGGAATTCACATGAAGAAAAGGCAAAAATATGTCAGGAAACAAGATTCAAAGGATTGTTAAGGATTTCAACTATGTATATGTATATACATATATAAAATCGTAAAATCCTTTAAGTCGAAAGGGACCTTTAAAGGTCATCTAGTCCAACTCTTCTGCAAAGAACAAGGACACTGATGGCTAGATCAGGTTGCTCAGAGCCTAGTCCAGCCTAACTTTGAACATCTCTGGAAACAAGTCTTCCATATCACTGGGCAACCTGTTCCATCTCACTACTCTTGTGGTAAAGGACTTTTTCCTTATATCCAACTGAAATCTTCCCTCTTTTAGTTTGAAACCATTTCCCCTTGTCCTATCATCACAGACTCTTCAGCAGAGTCTGTCCCCTTATTTCCTGTAGCTCCCCTTTGATACTGAAATGCTCCTGTCAGGTCATTTGGGAGCCTTCCCTTCTCCTGCTCTCAGCCTGTCCTTACAGGGGATGTGTTCCATTCCTTGGATCATTTTTTGTCCCTCCTCCAAATGCACTCCAACAGGTCCATGTCTCTCCTATACTGTGGATTTCACATCTGGATGCAGTACTCTAGGTAAAGCCTATCAGTGCAGAGCAGAGGGGCAGGATCACCTCCCTCGACCTTCTGGCCATGCTTCTTTTGATGTAGCCTGGGATGTGGTTGGCTTTCCAGACTGTGAGGTCACATTGCTGGTGCATGTCCAGCTTCCCACGCACCAGTACTGCCAGGTCCTTTTGGCAGGGCTGTGTTCAATCCTTTTGGTCCCAAGCTTGAATTGGTAGTGGGGATTGCTGTGACCCAGCTTTAAGACCTTGTACCTCATGAAGTTCTCCTGGGCCCACTGCTTGAGCCTGTCTGAATCCCTCTGGATGGCATCTCATCCCTTGGGCACATCAACTTAGTGTCATCCGTAAACTTGCTGAGGGGAGCACTCAATCTCACTGTTGTTATAAATGATGAAGATATTAAAAAGTATGAGCCCCAGCACTGACCCCTGGGGGATACCACTCATCGCTGATCTTTATCCAGACATTTGAACCACTCCAACACCACTCCAACACCACTCTCTGGACTCGATCCTGCAGCCAGTTCCTTGTCCATCAAACAGTCCACCCATCAAACCCATCTCTCTCCAATTTTGAGAGAAGGCTGCTGGGGGTACCTTTTAATAAATAATCACTGAACACCATTTTACTCAAGGAGTATGTGATAAAAGCTACAGCAAGGGCTACACAAAAGTTCTTTCCCAAATAAAACTATTAGTGCTTAATTGCTTGCTACTAATTTGAATAGATGCTGCAGTTAAATATGGTCACACCAATTCACAACATATGTGCCAGAACAAGAGAAAAACAATTAGTCCTTCTGTTCTATTCAAATCACATTCATTGTGAAGGAAAAAAGTTTCTTTCTTTATGCAGGAAGATTTTTAAAAGGGATTCTTTTTCTCTCTAGCTAGGCCAACATTCTTGTCACATTAGGAAACTTGAACAGATTTAAGCCCTCATTCAAAGTACAGTTTGTAGTACAAACATGCTTCAGTTGTCAACACACAATGCACAAACACACAGGGGCAAAAATAGGCAGAGTGGAGCAGGCAAGAGCTCTTATTGCTAAACTGCTGGTGGGAGGAGGAGTGAAACTATTTCTATAAACAGCCAGCCAAGCTCATCGAAGTCTCAGAAAGTCTATATTTGGAGTAATTATACGACTATGTTACATCTTGGCTAATTGCAGCAGACATTAAATAATTAAATTATTCAGCCATTTCCTTTTGTGTGAGAAATGGTCCCAGATGGTCACTCTCATCCATTTCATACCAGTGCAGCATAGCAGTACTGCTTATTAAGAGCATATGGAGGAAATATTTTAAGGGTAGTGTAAGTAGCTTTATACTGTAGTTCATTTTAGAGAAATAAGCAATCTGCAGTAATTCCTTGAATTTTTTTATTCCAAAATAAGTACCACAAAATTCTTGTTATAGTCAGACCCTTGCAAAATAATTTGACAAGGTGGCATAAAATTAGGTGTTATAAAAACTAATCACAGTTCTGTATGATTCATGACCCAAAAAGTGGGAGAACTAATGTTGCTTATAAGATTTAAGGTACATGTTCAATAAGAAAAAATGTTCAATCTCTATAAAATACAGTTTACCTCATCACACTTTTGCTTCATCTTCTTGGATTCCATAGGTTGGATTTATAACACAACCAGGGAGACAAGAGTTATTATTGAAATTCCACCTGTCCCCACTGGTATGTACCCAAAAATGATGCCAAGTCTCTCATGATGTCAAAATGAATTCCCTCACACAAGAACAGAATCAGTCTAACTGCAATCATTTGACATTATCCAGACACTCTTAGAAGAGGGAGAAAAGGGAAACTGGGATGAATTTTGATCAAGGAAAATATTATGCAAAAATGAGATACTAAGATTTCTGCTGAATATTCATCTCTGAAAAATACCTCATCAGTCTTCTCATTTAGTGCTTAGGTACTCTGGGTCAGTGTTGTGCAGCAGAGCAACAGCAGTAATATACACAAGGCTATCTTATTGCATCCTAATTGAATGCTTCAGTGTTCTCTAAATGGTTATGCACGTCATTGAAGCCAGAATTAGTGGAACAGCTCCTGAGAGCCTTAACCTCAGAGATGACAGAATAAAGCCAGAGTCATGCAGTATTACTGCATTGCCAGTCCCAATTTGGTATTCAAGAGATCAAAAATCTCTTTATTTATTTACTGGTGGCCACGAATGGTAGTTTCAAGATTTTCATATATGCTATTTTTTGCAAAGCATTTCTGGATTAGAAACCATTTGGAACACAGTTCTGGATGAGGTTTTTCAAGATTCCTGAAACCTGTCCTTATAAGAAGCATAGGTTGTCTAAAGTGGGGACTTCTGAAATTTAGTGTTGAAATTGAGAAATATTTTGAATTCAGTGTCTTAAATAGTATTATTTCCTGTATCTGGAAGTATAGCTTTGAGAAGATCCATAAAGACACAGACTTAGAAAGACATGCTTCAGGATAAAACCAGTCTTACCTGAGTAGAGGGCTCTTGCACTGGTGAGGGAGGGGGCACTGAAGAAGCTGATTATGAGTGCACTGTGGGTTTAACTGGAGAAAATTGCTTTGTGTGTGAAATTACAGAGGGGATGTTAAGTGGAGAAGTGAAAATCCATCAGTTAGGAGGTGAAGTAGAAAGTGTGAAGAGATTTTAAAGAGGATACAGCCTCTCTTTTACCTAATGACAGTTAAATGGCAAGTGAGGGAACAGTGAGGGTACCAATTGTTAGCACAAGTACCTACAGGACACTTTATAGTGGCAACTGTTCTTGATGCTGCTGGAAAAACAGTCAACGAATTCCCAGAAAGGCTGGAAGTAGCATGGTGTGCACAAATCTTTTTCAGAACAGAAAAGATTGTCACCGAGGGATTTCATGTATGATTTCTGTAGACAATTATTTTGCGTTAAATTGCTGAATCATCACTTTCAGTGTCCATGGGGTTCATAAGGGTCAGCGTTTCTTTCTGGTGTCATGTTGCAATTCAGTTGTTTAATGTAGTAGTTAACATACAGCTTTTGAACATTTTTTTTTCCCCTGAAAAAAAAATTTAGGTGAGACTCCTCCCTATTAACTCGGGCAGATTTCTCAAGAGGGTGGAAAAAAAATGAAAAATGAATAAAAGGGAAGAAAATGAGAAAAAGGTCCAGTATTCTCTGGCTGATGAATCTGTAATGGCAAAGCTTATCCGATGGTTATAAAAAACATTTTGTGTTCAGATTGACAAGACAGTTGTTCCTTGAGAACATAAAATTCATATGTGTAAATATTGGAAACATATTGTAATTAAAAATGCTGCTTTATTAATAGGTGGTTTATGAGCTATGTGATTCTCCACCCCAGCAAGTTGGAAATAGGACGAACAGCCATACTTTATGAGCTGAAACAGTACCAAGAAATTTAACATAAGTACAATCCATGACATATTCAAACTGGGAAAAAGCATCCATATGGATCAGAGTACAGCATGAAAACCTATGAGATTTTGAACTGAGACTCCAAGAATCTTTATTTCTGTAAGTGCAAATTTTAGTCTGAAATCTACATGATTTCCTTTGTCACACAGTACATGAGATCATTCCTCAAAATGTCTTAGGATGGCTCTACTGAGACTCAGTGTTCTAAGAGAATGATATTCGTAAGACTGAGCATTCCTAACACAATGCCATTGCCCATGCAGTAGAAGGTGCTATTGTAATAGCAAAAGATGTCTCTTGATTTGACAAATTAGTGCTTAAAATAAATCTGCCCATCGTGTAGTTCAGCATCTTGTATTTCAAAAGCAACCAAGCCAAGTGATTGCACAATCTAATTGTTTTTAATCAAGCAAGGCCAGTTTTGGTTATTGAAATTATATATATAACTATACTTTTCAAACAGTTTCAGTTGGTCTCCTGGGTGTCTTCAGGCATAGATTTCTGAATTGTATAAATAGATCCTATTGTTGCCAATGTGAGGGTTTTGGCTAAGTGTGAGTAAATAAATGTCAGTGTCACACGTACATCATGCGATGCTAGAGTTGACATAGACTCTGTGGTCTCATACAGGGAAATTTTGCAGGATTTCCTCACTGTTGCCTGGGAGAGCAAGTAATTGGACAATAGTTTTCCACACATTTATTCCAGGTCCTAACCTTACATGGATCTTTCTGTAGGATTAACCACTGACCCAGTTCTTTTCCTTAAACGCTGATATCCTGGTATGATCTGACTCTAAAACACAACCATTTTTAAAATGTTGGCATCTTCTGTAGAAATGAACAGAAAAATATCAGTTAATTCCTACAAGATCTAAACCAACTGGTACTTTCTGGAGCCAGATGGCTCTGGTATTCTGACTACACAAAGGAAACATTTTATTTTGCTCCTTAGTATCAGTACACCAAAGCTACCATTCTCAAAGATTATTTTTAGGATTCTTATAGATCATAATCTTTCCCTGTCTGAAGATATTCTGTACCAGTAAGCAAATGCTGTGAGCTGTAATATTATGAGTTTAGCAGGTAATGAAAGAACCATGAGTACTTTAACTCAGGTGCACCGACAGAGTTAGTAGATTCATATATACCTACGTAGGTAAATGCAGCCTCATTTTTGGGGGTGTCCAAGCACCTGTAGAGTGGTGGAGCAGCAAGAGGTCAGTGAGTGTGACAGCCCAAGTGTTTTATAATGACTGCAGATGCCTATGAAAACTTTGGCAGCTGTATTTTAGTTTTGGCTTGAGGGACTTATTTGACTGCAATTAATTAGAAACATGATTAATTAAAAATATTTTTACACAAGTTTTTAGGTAATACCAATACCTACTTGTAAAATAGATCTAGTTTTTCAGTCTATTTGTAGCCTTTTCTATTAAAAGGACTTTAAAAGGAAAAGTAAGCTGCCTACCATATTTTTACAGTCTGGAAAAAAGTCTCTTAAGTTTCTTGTAATATGAGCAAGTGCTAGTGAGACCACGTTAACTACATGATCCTATATTGGCTTGTTATCTTCTTGCCTTGTAAATTAAGGCATTTTAATAGAGTGGATTTGGAAATGAGCCACCAAAGGGAGTCACACAATTAGCAGCACAGGTGGGACAAGGCAGTTCAGAAAAACATCATCAGTAGGTAACTTTTATCATATACACTCAAAGACCACACCCTGAGCTGGTAGCCACTGCCAGTTGGAGAAGCACTGTAATAGGGACTCGCATCATATATACACTGGCGATCAGTATGGCTTGGAAACCTGTGGTAGAACATCAGTCTAAGCTGACCATGTGTATTACTGTCTATATTTCCACTTCCCTCGCTTTCTTTTGTTTTGGTTTCTCAGTGAATCAGCAATTTTGGTGTTGCAGTTTCTGCAACATATAGACAGTTTGAATATAAAATATTTTCAGGGAGAACCTGGTAAACACTCTCAAAATTGTCAATTATTGTCCTATCTAAACTGTCAAACACCTTAGAGTTCAGGTTTACTGATGCATGTCTGCATACAGTGAAAGAGCATCAACGTACTTCTATAACTCTTTATTATTTTTCTTCGAGGGATTCAATTTTAAATACTGAATGTAACTATCAGCACTTAAATGGAATATATTAACTTGATGCTATTTCATTTGGGAAGAGCCTTTTCAGTATAGAGCTATTTTGGGCAATGAAAAGGTATCCTGAGGAGTATTAGCCATTTGAACTGCAGCGTAAAGCATTCAAGGTGCACTTTCTTTTTTATGTAGGGGGAATTGGGGCAGTAACTCTAAACATACAAAAAGTACTTTAATTTTCTTAAGCACTTGCACAGTCTTCATTGATGTAGCACTTGACCTCTTCAGTTGGCAGTGTGTAAATATTATCAGTATACTTATAGGGCAAGGAAGGACTATTGCTCAATTGTGCTGATAGGGCAGTTCAAGTTCAAAGAGATGAATGGCCTTTGTTCAGGTTGATGAAGATATATATCGCAGAGTAGGGAACAGAAAACACTTCAGATCAAAGATTTTGACATAAATGTACTTTCTCTCTAAATTAACTGACTTTTTTTTCCCTGTTTTAGGCTTTCTATGAGCTCCTACTGTATATCTCTTACTTAATGAAAGCAAAAATCAGACAAAAACACCAAACAAAATTATTCTGGCTTTTAATTTACTTTGAAAGAGCCTTTACACATGGAGAAAACTTTATGTACCCTTTTATTGTTGTAAAATAACTAAATTTTCATCAGACTTTGGAATAAAGGAGAAGGAAAATGCCTGGAAAAGATACTTGAAAACCTTCTCTCATACAAGTAAAAACTATGAAAAGTTCTAGTGCACAACATGTGGGTCATTGCCACTGACAGATGCAACATCAGCTACAATTAAAAAGTAATCCACAATGATTTTACATTATAACCACCCAGACAAACTTAGAATTTCTTAAGCAAGTTGGATCTAGAGCATCCATTGCTATGGATGGACATAACAATTTTTTGGGCAGGGTGCTGATGGTTTGATGGTTGACTGAGATGGTCTTAGATCTTTTCCAACCTTAATGATTCTATAATTCTGTCAAATAGGAAGCAACACTTTTTTTTTAATCTTATATTTTTAAGGGAATATTGCCAGCTGTGCTGTCAAAGGACTGAGTAGTGCCTTGCTAAAGAACACGTAATTAATCGGGTACACAAAAGGATTGATTATAACTCATTGATACCATTTTTCCTTCACACCTGAGACCATTCCTCTTTGCATTATCAGGAAGAACTGATATCAGGCAAGATCCACCTAATTTTCTGTCCAAGGACCCTCAGTCTAAAGGCTGATCTCTATTCTCTCACCTATACTGTTGTTTCCTACAGGAAATTTGCAGGAAGATCCATGTAGTCCATACCCCCTCTTTGGTAGAGGTGTGTAACAGTGCCGATTCTCCACACAATTTTCTCTTTGAACACTACCTGTAAATGAAGCAGCAGCTCTGTTCTCAATTTGGCATGGCAACAAAATTGCATGTCTGGGATCACAAGAGAATGCTGCAATGCTAGAAAAGGTGTGACCCCATTGCCATGGCAAATGGGAGGCAACTGACATGGTGTGTAGACAGGAGAAAGATCTGAAGTAGTTTAATGTGCCTTGGGAGTAAAGTCAGCAGCTCAAAGCGAACCCACCCTACCCTGTGAGGGGCTGGCTGCAGCCACTTCGTTTAATATGGATGTTTTCTTCCCTATCCACAACTGTCCTGTTTATTGCCACTTGAGATGAACCAGCGGAAGTGGTAGAGTTTTGGGGGTCCAGTCCTGCTTTGTGGCTTTGAGGGAGGATGAATGAGTCTGTTTGCATTTATGTTCTAAATGTGAAGCTTTATTTACAGCCTACCGCAGTTGTCCTTGTTAGCACTGGTATGCACTGCAGACTGGAAAGATATGCCAACAAGTTTCCATGCAAGATTTGTCACTCAAAAGAAGAAGAAAAAGGAAATTTAAAATGACATGATCACATCTGTAGTCAGTAGGATTCCTATATGACAAGGCACAGAATTATGGATTTAACACATATTGCCCCAAATGGACTGCCATGTTCCTCTGCAAGGATGTACAGACATTATTACTCCAATAACTTTGATCTTTAAGAAGGCAGAGCAACTCACACATCCTCAAACACCAGCACCAGACCCCCTCGTATATTTTGCTTGGTAGAATGTACAAACAGAGAAAATAAGAGATAAAGTAATAAATACACCTGAAGAATCATTCGTCTTTCCCTAAAGGCAACTCTGCTCATTATAGTGATATCCATTGTCCTGACAACTTGTCATGCTTGAACTTATGTTCATGCTCAATTTAACGTGAGTATACAAATGATGCATTTCTGTATTAACAGTGTCCTGGCCTCTGCTCGTTTTGACTGAGGGTTGGCAGGGACTGGCTCATCCCCAGGCTCACAGTGCAGTTTCCATTTGTCCATTCCCATGTGTACTGTCTGCGAGATTTGCTCCTTAAATGGATCTCACATTCAACCAAACATCCCTCTCCCCACAACAGATGCCCGTCAGAGGACAGATCGTCATGAATGGAAAAGAGCCAGTGTGGTCTTATTTCTTAGATGGATTTTTGGCAAAGGAGCAGAAGCTTTGGAGCATGGATGAAGTTATGAAGTGCAACTGCCAAGTCACAAGGCATTTTCCTTCTCCTGATCAGCTCCTCTCAGCTTGCTCTGATACAGAGGTTTCAGCACAGCTGTCTCATGATGTCTGTGATTTTTCACCACCCAGGTTTATCAGACTGAGCAGTGTAGTTCTGGTGCTTCCCCTCCTGCAGCCTGCCCTATCAGCACTGAGAGGGAGAGATGGACTACCAAGCAGAGAGGCTAAAGGAGGAACCCTTGTGAACCAAGCATGGTGCTTTGTATGGACAAATACAATGAATATCACTGGTCAGAGGCAGACAGAACCAGGAGTGATGCAGCCATTCTATAAGCTTCACACATATTTTTAGCATGGTTGCATCCCCTCTGACCTTGTATTCATCTTCCTTTTGAAAACAACCTGCCAGTCATGCACCACTGAGCACTGCCTTTGCAGTGTGCAGGATGACCTCTAAAGACATCATTAAGATATCTCAAAAACTGGGCTTCAAACCTTCCCATTTGGAAGTGCTGGATATCTGCTTGAAAGCACTCTGACATCTTGCAGAAATCCAGGCTCCCTGTGCCCCCTCTCTCCTTTCCAGAACTTGCCTTATATTGAACAGAGCTGGAGGAAGTTTATTTTGTGCTGAACTTGAATTTAGTTCAGGACTTCGTAATCAGTTAGCTTGTTTCACATAATGCTGACTGTGGCGTGCGGCAAATGATTGCAAGATGAATAATAAATAAACTGAAAAAAATGCAAAGCTTTTGCTCGTGACAGTTTTCCAAAGAAAAGTGTTGGAAGTAAGATGTTATTTTAATTCCTAACACCTGCAAGTGCAAGAAAATTTTTTTCCCCACCATACACAGATGCTACAGAGATATTTTGCTCTCACTGCCAGCCAGCTCACCTGGAGTGTAACTTCTGGTTAAGCCTTCAGGTACCAAAGCAATAGCAACGATTAAGTTGTGCAGTTATGCCTACAATAGTAATGCTGTGCTTCTTCATCAGATTTTAAATTTTCATACAGGCATTTATTCTTCAGTTTATCCTGGCAGCACAAGAAACATTCTTCATGAGTCTCTTAAAATCCTATCAGAATGTATGTGTATCCTTTGCATGCATTCATATAGGAATGAGTTTCTGACAGTCTGTTAACAAGGGTGGAAACTGTTTCTAATCTGAATGCTAACATTTGTGTAGGTGTGCTATGGGATACTCTTCCTTTGTTTCCTATCAATTTTCATCCAAGCAATTGGCTCCTTCGGCTTATGGAAAACACTGTGTGATTACCATGTATAACATCTGAACCCAGGACTCCCATTATGCTGGACAGACAGTGAATTAGTGGATTGGTTTTCCAAGGATACAGTAGATATTTTTGTATGTAATACATTAAAATATGTTTACATTTTGATATCTTTTTGTTCTTCTCTTGCATTCCCTGAAATTAGAGAAAAACACTTTAAATTCACTTTGACTGATGGAACCTTAAATATTTTTCTTCAGTGGAACTTACCATTCTGGTCAACACATGTTAAACACTTGCTCTATAAAAGCATTACTAAGCTCACTAAATTCAGATGAAACAAAAAATCCACAAGAATTTAAAAGAAGTTAAAGGAATAACCTAACTTTGGGCTCCCTGGTACAAAAAAGACAGGGATCTCCTTGAAAGAGTCCAGTGGAGGGCCACAAAGATGATAAAGGGCGAGAACACCTCCCTTATGTGGAAAGGCTGAGAGACCTGGGTGTGTTCAGCCTTGAAAACAGAAGACTCAGAGGGGATCTGATCCATGTCTATAAATATCTAAGGAGAGAGAGGCAACGGGATGAGGCCAGACACTTCTCAGCAGTGTGTGACGAT
This sequence comes from Odontophorus gujanensis, assembly GCA_013399175.1. Taxonomy (NCBI): domain Eukaryota; kingdom Metazoa; phylum Chordata; class Aves; order Galliformes; family Odontophoridae; genus Odontophorus; species Odontophorus gujanensis. Next base: position 88,924 of record VXAB01007199.1, on the reverse strand, counting down.
AGGATGAGGGGAAATGGCCACAAACTGAGGCATTCTTCACAGTGCAGTGATGGAGCACTGGCACAGGCTACACAGAGAGATGGGGGAGTCTCCTCCTCTGGAGACATTCAAGACCCACCTGGACACCTACCTGTGCAACCTGGGCTAGGGAGCTGCTTTGGTAGGGAAGTTGGACTCGATGATCTCTAGAGGTCCCTTCCAACCCCTACAATTCTGTGATTCTGTGATTCTCAGTTTAAAAGAAAGTGAGTCCTTCTCTTTGTCTTAAATATGCATTGTTAAAACAAAATGAATAGCCTGTAAACGTACCTCTTGGTATATTCTACTTTAGTTTTTTAAGACTTGTAATTATATATGAAATCCAATAATGCTCACATGCATTTAACTGAAGATCATAAAGCCTTCGGAATCATTCTGTGATGAATGTGCAGGCATCGGGAGAGTCAGAAAAAGATGTTCTCTTACAGAGACAGTTTCCCTGTTAAAATCTCTACCTGGAAAGCAGATCTGATGATGATTCCCTTCTTCCACTGCTAACAACTGTCTTAAAGGTACTTCTGCACTGTGGTGGGCTCTTGCCAACTTTAAGGATTTTGTCTCTGGCACAGTGGGACCCAATATGGGCTGCAGACCAATGCCCAGAGGCTGCCCTGTGAGCTGACAGCTCTCCAGGCTGCATCTTTCCAGGAGGCGGCTTACTGGGTGCATCTCCACGGAGTTCCGTCTTACTTTTGACATAAAGGGCAGGCCTGCCCTTTGAGATTTAGTTTGGATAAAAGAAAAAAGTTTTTTACAATAAGGGTGATGAAACACTGGAACAGTCTGACACCGTACTTGAATCATTAACATACATTTTTCTTGTAAATTTTGTGGGAGCAACACAATTGTCATCCACCATATTTCCTACCACAGCAAATACATTTTTGCTGTGAAAACTGTTAGGTTTGATATTTCCTTAAGTTTAACACTTCTTTCTAGGTCTCAAAATAATGCACACTGGATAGCAGCTGTGGCTCCTGAGAGCTGTCAGCCATTTATGTGAAAGAGTTGGATAGAATTGCTTTAGCTCTTGGGGGCATGTGTTTACATCAGTATCTTCTGCCTTCTAGCTCTCCCCTGCAAAATAGAGATAACATTGTGTTACTTTGCCTGCTTCAGAGGAGACAGGGAAATGTTTTCCTTCTTTTTTGTACTACTGCAAGGTTGCCAGGATCTGTGCTCACTATTTTAAATACTGTATTTAGTTAAAGTAGAGACTTTCCTCCCTATATTCAGGCTGTTTTCTTTTTTTTTTTTTTAAACCCTCAGTTTATTTTCTCATCTTAAATTCTGTTTAAAAATGCCATTCAGATTTGTTAACAGTCGATTGCTTATGTTGGAAAATAAGCTTCAAGAAGATATCCAAGGCAAATGTTTTTTTGTGCAATTCTTTAGATTGTGGATACAAAATGAGTGATTTGTATCCTTTAATTAATATACAAAAATCACTATTTATTGAATTACAAATTTAATTGGCAGTATGTTAAGGATTCCAGAAATAACTGAAGTTTTAAATTCCTACACAAATATGTTACTGAGTTGTTCTGCCTCAAATCATCGGGAAGAATGCTTTTGTTTATACAGCCTGTACAGTGATTAATCTGCTTATTTCCAAATAAAGCTGATCTGGGTCTTTGCTAAGAGAATAGGTTCTCTTCAGACTTTGTCAAAGGCTGAACCTCATCCATCCATCTCAGCACAGATGTGGAGAAGGTAAATTACAGTCTCTCAAAGCAAGTAAGGAAGAACAACCAGTGCTGTTCATTTCACTGGACCGTGAACTCATCTTCATGAATAGATACCAGGGTGGCCATACACCAAAGCACTGCTCTCGCCCTAAGAGGGTTTCACACCATATTAGAGAGAGTGCATCTCAGTGTACAGTTCAGCTAGACAGACTGAAAAGGCAGAAATGAGCCTCACCTGAGTTGCACTGAACATGAAGTTCTTTGGTTTGTTTTCCAGCCTAAGAGAACTCTTTTGAAAGAGTTTTTATTGTGATATTCAACAAAACTGGAGTGGTGCACTCCTGTCTGGAATAGCTCTAGCAGGAAATGAGGAAACAAAGGAGCTGGCTTGCAGCCCTACTGCAGATGGGCTCAATGGCAGTGCTATCCATGCATCCAATTAAGCAGGGAGGTCTGATCCCCACTCTGCCTGTAGGGCTTGAATTTACATCCTCTGCACGGGTAAATTGATGGGTATCACAGACAAACTCTGCTCTGGGCCCTGCTGTTTGAGAAATGTGTTCCCTGGTTAACAAAGCTCAACTAATCCTTTTAAGTCCTTAATACCTCTCTAATGAGGGCCTCATCACCAACTCTCATCTACTGATCTGCTCCTCCAGTGCTGCTTTGCTTGCTGATGTCTGTAGTCGCACATGCCTTGTTCTTTAGTCTGACCTATCCTGGTTATTTTGTCTCCTGTGTACTTCTGCTCTGCTTCTGCGTGATTTGATCTTTTGCATTTGTCACTCCAACAAAAAAGGGGGATGTCATTTTGTGAACAGCAGATCACGAAGTCACTACAGAAATTACACAGACTGGGATTTTCCAGCAGAAAATACTTCCCATATGCACACACTCATTTAAAAGAGATTTATTTTCTTGTTTTGGCTGTTTCTTCTGGTAAATACTGTACTTGCATTTGAGTTTTTCAGTTATTCCTTGTATTTTTGAAATATCCTGGTTCATCTCAGCTTTTGGACTCTGGATGCTCTTTCATTCTAGATGCACATTGCAAGGCATTCACACCCATGTTGTTTTATAAGAGCCATGTATTTGGTGTGGTGGGGTGCAGCGGATTAGTGTATAACAAAATAAGAAGTACAGTGGGGATGTGGTGAGAAGATTTCCAAAGGCTTATTGAATATGCATCAGAGAATGTTTTACTTCTGGAGCTTCTCAGTCCCAGTGCAAGGTTCAGTGCAGAGAGATGCTAATGGAGGGCACAGGGCAGTGTTGACTCAAGTGATGGCAAGTAATTGTATGCACTTAGATACACTAGAATTGAATCATAGAGTCACTCAGGTTGGAAAAGACCTTAAAGATCATTGAGTCCAACCTTGACCTAACCATCCTACCCTTACTCTAACAACCCTCCTCTAAATCATGTCCCTTAGCACCACATCCAAATGGTTTTTAAACACATCCAGGGATGGTGACACAACCACCTCCCTGGGGAGCCTGTTCTAGTGCTTAACAACCCTTTCCATAAAGGAGAGTTTCCTGATATCCAACCTAAACTTACCCTGGTGCAACTTAAGGCCATAAGTTAACGCAGCCACTAACTAAACACAGTCCTGTGAACAATGGAAAATAGGCAGCTGTGCTTTCTGTTTTTATACAGGAATTTGAGAATAGGGATCAAGATTGCAAAAATAGTGATCATTTTGTGTTTGCAAGACCATTTTCAGTTGACATAAATACATTGCCTGCAAATTTTCAAATGGAATGTATAGAGTTGCAATATTAAACTCAAAAATTGGGTCATTCCTCCTTACCAGGATTTTATAAGACCTCACATACCAGAGAGAAATATCCCTCCCTTCACAGACATGACTTATTCATGGCCTTGCTTTTTAGCAGTAGGTGTATTTATGAGTAATTGTCAAGGATGAAGCACAGGAAGGGTAAAACTTCATCAAAAATCTCTGATGGACACCAGGAGAACTTACTAAGATTTGCTGCTACTGCCATTGGACCAGACTGGTGCATTGGTTTCACAAAAACAAGGTTTATGTTTTTGTTGCTTCTCTCTTTTTTGTTGTTTCAATAAAAATATTAAAATAAAAATAAAATGCTTTGGTACTTATATATTAACTATAGCATATATTTAACAAGAGCTGCTCCAAACGTAATGCCTTCTTTTTGTGATGTTGACTTGATGACATCAGAGTTGGATGCTGGTGGTGTAGCACTAGCACTTGAACATTTCTGTCAATACCGTGTTGCATTTTGTTACTGTATGACAGATGGCAGCAGAGGGGCAGTCTGACAGAATGTTGTCTGGTACGGAACTGCTTTTGCTAAGGTGTAACTGAATTCCTCCATACAAAAAAAACTGTGCTTATTGACATTCATCAATGCTTACTGAACATTGATGGAGACCCAAGCATGGATGTGAGCACAGTGAGGGGTGGGTGGAGCATTTTAGCAGAGGCAACAGTGACAGTGGGTAACCTCCACTGGTGTGGGTTTTGGAAGTGCAGCGTGCAGGCTGTAGTTAATCACTGGTGACAGTGCGTAGATGACAGTGTTGCCTGTGTTGAAAAATGTTTTGTAGCTGAGAATTTGCTCTATAAAACAGTTACTGTGTTCACTGTATCTGTTGCAGGTTCCATGGAAATAAATAGGAGGCTTTAATTTCGGTGGGAAATATGAGGCCCAAGGCGATTTGTCTTCACTCAATGCGTCCCAGGTATGCCAAAAGGTAGGACAACCAAGTCCTAAGTCATCAAGTTGCAGAATTAATCGCCTGCCAGGAAGTGCCAGTAATAGGACTTTCTAGCCAACTTCAATGGCCCGGAGTTAAGATTCAGTTCTACAAATATGCTGATCCCCATCTCGCTTACGGTGCATGGTGGACAACACAGCATTTCTGTATTCGATTTATATGAATAAAAGAGGATTTATTTTTGGAAATTAGGTGTTCATCTGAAATAGGTTAAATAAAAACCACACAATCTTACAGATGTAATAGTGTCTTGGAGAGATTTTACCTGCAGTTTATCACAGTGTCTCCTGTTGAAGAGACAGTTTATCGCCCATCCCAGTCTAGCAACCTTCCCTTGTGTTGCACAAAGCATTCAGTTTGGCAGATGTGTATTAACCACAGGCATAAGCCCTTTTGCTGAAGTGGAGTCCTATCAGATGACGCCTACCACAGTATTTCTTTTTAAATAACTCCCAATGATGATTTTGATTTGGAAAGGCCTGGGATTCTCTTTAAACAGAAGACACACATAAATTTTGATTAATCTCTTTCCATACTCCATTGCCAATATTCTTTTTAATGTTTTTTCACAACCCCTTTTCCATTGAATTTAAACTACACATTTTAAGGCAAAGTATGCTATCTTAAATATTCCCATGACGGCTGCAACTTAGCAGCACTCAGAAATCAGAACAGAGATACCCAGCACTGTGCTTGGAAAGCGTGTTTGCACTGATGTATTGATGAGGTGCAAGGAACGCATGCAGTTTATGTGTACTTACAAATCCTTCACTGTGACTTTCCATCCTGTATGTTTGCTGTATCTACACACCAGCTCAAACAAAACTTTAGTATTCACAGCATTCTGCAAAAAACATGTGATTTGTTTTTTCCAGAACTTGGATCCTGCAAGGCTTAATTATTGCCCTGTATTTCTTATAGGAATAGGAGATAACCTCTTCATGTCATAATGTGATTTCCTAGTTTTCCATCAAACTAACCTTCAGATGTCTCTTTTCCTGTCTAGAACAGAAGATGTCCCATATCTTTGATCATGCTTACTGTGCTTTTCTGGTCAAGGATGTCCACACATAACTTCAACCCTATCATAGAATCTTAGATGACATCAGTGACTCCTCCCTTATCCATTGATGCAGTTATGCAACCAGATTGGCAGGACTTGCCCTTGGTGAAGCTATGCTTCTTATCCACTATCACTTCCTACTCATCCATGTGCTTTAGTATAGCTTCCAGCAGGATCTTCTCTGGGATATTCGCTGGCTCAAAGATGAGGCTGACAGCTCAGTAGTTCCCTGAGTCATCTTTTCTACTCTTCTTAAAAATGGGTGTGACATTGCCTTTTTTTTCAGTTGCCAGGAACTTCACCTGACTGCCATGACTTTTCAAATATCATTGAGAGTGGCCTGGTGACCACATCAGCCAATTCCCTCAGGACTCTGTGATGCATCTCTTAGGGACCCATAGACTTGTGTCTGTTCAGGTTCTTCAGGCAGTCATCACTATGGTCTTTGCTTACAGTGGGAGGGTCACCTCACCGCCAGTCCCCACCTTCCAACCAATCTGCTTGAGGGCAGTGTGTAGAGCAGTCACTAGTGAAGACAGGCAAAAACATTGCTGAGTACCTCAGCCTTCTAGTTTGCTGTTACCAGCCTGCCTGTCTTTCTCACTAGGGAGCGTATTCCCTCCTGGACTTTTCTTCTTCGACTTAATGTACCTGTAGAAGCCTTTCTTATCCTTTTTTTGTGTACCTTGCCAGGACCAGTTCTAGTTTGGCCTCGGTCTTCCTAACTCCATCCCTATACAGTCTAACAGCATCCCTATACTCCTTCCAGGTTACCTGTTCCTGCTTCCGCTGCCTATGCATTTTCTTCTTGTTCTATACCTTGACCAGCACTCCCAAGTTCAACCATGCTGGTCTCTTTGCCTTCCTTTCCTGACTTCTCACACCTGGGAATGGAGAGATTTAGTGCCCTAAGGAAAACTTAGCTAGCTTTGCTAGATCTACTCCACTCCCTTGTCCTTGAGGACAGATTTCCAGGAGGTTTTGTTGACTCCCTGAAGATGTTGAAACCTAGCATTTATCATCCTGATTTTACTCCTTGTCAGCCCTTGCTGAGGCTGTCTATTGCTCGGCTAAAGAAGTCATCCTCGATACAGTCCAGGAGCCCCCTGGATCACCTACAGCTCACCATGCTACTTTTCCAGCATGTCAGTGTGGATGAAGTTCCCAAGCAGGACAAGAGACTATAAACTGTATCTGGAAGAAGAAAGCTTCATCAACAGGCTCCACTTCAATCAGGCAGCCTGGAGTAGACATCAACCACAAGGTTCCCTTTGTTGCCTCAGTCTCTTACTCTCACCCATGGGCTTTTGACTTGCTCATGGCCATCCTTCAGGGACAGCCCTTCACGCTCTATTCCAGCATGAGAATCAAGGAATATAATCATATACTCTTAGTTGTAATAGGTCACTTAAGCAGACATAAATAATTCAGAGCTGGTGATTGTCCAGGACAACAGACTTTACCAGATACTGTTTCACAACAGCAAAAAAAGATACCATAAGAATTTTACCGACCTTGAAGACTTGAAATCCTATGATTTCGCTGTTTCATGTATCGACATGGTGCATCCTAGGAGTAAGCCAAAGCACTGAACTTATCCTGGTGAGTCACTGACACCCAGGAACAGACTGAGGACTCCAAACATAATGTTGACTGTGCTTGACCCTGTGTGATTTGTACTAGATGAAATCTTGATTTCACGTGGCTAGAACAGATCAGTAACATTCTTCATTAGTTTACTGGCGCCTCCTTGAATTTGGAATTGTGCCCAGATGTATCAAATCCCTAGAACTATTTGTTCAAATTGGCAAAGGTTTTGTCTTTTTTAACCATTAATCACTAAACTGCAAAATAAAGACTGGAAGAAAGAGCTAGAACAGTGTATGGCCACAGACATAATAAATATCTTACCAAGACTATTAGACTAAGTCATATGAATAATTTGCTATTTATTTATCTTTAATACACATCAGCTATAAATGAATTAGAGAACATTTGGTGACAAGATTTGTCTGCCATAAGGAAAACATTTTATAGAGCTACAAGAGTCCTGATAATACTCTAAGAACAATAATGACAGTGCTAATACAGTACCTGAAAGAACTCCTCTCAGTCATAATGTGGTTTTACATCTGTGGATGGAAAAGACAAAAAATTTACTTCATCAGAAAAATTTTGAAAGCCAGTTAAATCATTTCACTTTCACAAGTAGTGCGATTTGGCAGTTATTTTGTAAATGTTCCTTAACTCAAGCAAAAATGTTTTCCATTAAAAACGAAAAAGCAAAAAAACCCAACATTATTCTGTGATTCTTTTGCTCTTCTGCTGCGTAAGACAAGCCTGAGACATTGATTTTATTGCTGAAATCTGTTTAAATCTTGTGACTAACTGGACTTTGATTAAAGTACAATAAAATAGTGTCTGTAGGATGAGTCCAATGGTTGCTCTTCTTTCTCAAAATATGTCTTCTGATCCCATATGGTCCAATATTTCAGGGTTTTTTATTCTGAGGAACGACTGATGCTGTAAATACTTGCAATACTTGCAAAAATTGCTTACATTGTGTAGCATTTTGTAATTGTTTGCAGAAAAAAAAAAACAACCCTACTATAGAATACAACATATTGCTGTGCTATCTTTATAAAAATTATCATGGTTTGCTTGTAGAAACAGCAAATGTTAACTCTCAGGATGGGAGCTAGGAATTCCGTATATCCAATACCATTTATGCTCTGAGCATCTGCCATAAAATCTTGTCCACCTGCCAACTCTGCAGGCTTCTGACCTTCTAAATATCCAAGCTGTGTTCTTGAATTCTTCATTATCACTATAAATTTCCACCATGCACCATGCCTTGTGTTGCATTTATGCAAGCACATGTTCTTCAGATTCTGGTTTTAGTTAATCTCTTCCACTCCCTGTCTTCCAGAGGATGTTCAGAGAGACAAGGGATTATAGCCTTGCATTTGGAATATACTGATGCATGATGCAGAACAGAAAACAGTTAACACACAATGAAGAACAGAAAAAACATACATGATGCAAAACAGAATGTAACTGATTCTTCTTGAATTGTCTAGAAGAATTACAAATTAGAATAAATATCTACTTCAGTCATATTGTTATTACTCTAAATATTTGCGGGAATATATCTGTTTTACAGATCAACATTCTAACTTTTGCTATGTGCTAGAGTCAACACCATGTATATTTAAGAGGGTAAGGTAGCATGATCCACTGGTTAACACAGGACTCAGAGGATTCAAGTCTCTTTCTTCATGTAATTTCACTTTAGTAAGTCACCTAAACCTCTTGTGATTCACTTCCTTGCTTCTTAGAATCTTATTAAAACAAATACAAACAATATTTGTTGTAAACATAACTAAAATGGACCACAATAACTAGGGTTGCTTATCTTTTTGTACAGCTATATAATGGCAAATACTCTTTATTTTGTTTAGTTTTCCAGAAGGACCTATTAAACACACGATGATGATCATGCACAAATCGCTGAATTCATTAATAAAGTTTTGAAGCTGTTCGTCCTGAAAGTGTTTTCTTACAGTTAGTAGTGCAGCCAGTGTGGTTAATTTCATTTTTCTTAAGCTGTATTTCTTCTCAGAAAATGCAGATAGTTCTGTGGCCATGTGTGCAGAAAACTTCTCTTGATGATCCACTTAAAATGTATTCCTAACATCAAGGCGGATTACGAACTATTTCAAGAGATGTGCTTCCTAAAAATTTGATATTTTTGAAAGTACCTTGGAGTTAATAATTTATGTTCTTCATTGTATTTGGTTGTTACATGGTTATTTCAGATGAACTGCTGCACAGAAATTAGTCAGAAAGTTAAAAGGACTCATTTACCTGGGCTTAAGAAACGCCAACTTGCATTGATGGTACTATTACATCTGCCCTGAAGGTGGACCTTGTTGCTCCTCCTTGAGGGATGTGAGCAGTGGTGAGAGGTGGAAAGCAAGTAGTCTTGCCAGGAAGATGGACTATGGGATGTGCACACCAAGTACCTTGCTAACTGTCCCCCGCACTTTGCATTCCCTTAGTTTGAAGACAATGAATTTAATATGGTCCTATTCCTCTTCAACAACCAATCTGAAATCTCTTGATCCAACCAATGCTTTTGTAGACTCATTTAATTAAAGAAATTATCTCTTGAAGGACTGTGGTGAAACACAAAGATTGCTGTAGTGCCTGAGGCAAGTCCACAGGTATTACTGTTTGACATTAACAGTCTCTCTTTTTCCCTGTCTTGCAGCTTGATTCCTTTGCTGGTTCATGAGTAGATCTCAGACATTTCAGAAATTTTAAAAAAATAATAAGAAAGAGAGGGTAAGAGATCATGAATCAAATATAACTCAAACAGTGAAAGAGTATCAAATAACACCCAAATAACAACATTTCAGGTAATTTGAACACCTGCATACATTTCTTATTTAGGATACTTCTTTCCCTCCCTCAACATCCTTCACCCCACACACATTTGCTACTATAGATATTTCAGTAAATCACTCATATTAACCCACACATGTATCATGTGGTGATGAAGCTCTGGGCTTTCACCACCGTAGTCTCCAAAATATTTTCAGCAGCACAGTGAGAGATGCAAGGCTGCTGGCAGCTCAGCTTAACAGCTCAGAGTGAGTGTGAAGGCTTCACTTTGTATTATATGTTTCACTATTTGCTGATGACCAAGGCTGCACATCCTGGCCCTCAGCTATTGAGCTGCTGTTTTCCAGAGCTGTCTCCCAATCAGTGCTGTCGTGTTGACCAATACTATGTCTCCAGCAATTTCCAGGAAATCTGTATGTTTCATTTACCTCCTGGCTTACACTGTCTTACACGTGGACAACTTCCTTTGGATAGCAACCACCACTAGTTCTCTGGGCCATACCTAACCTCGTGGTAGGTTGTTCCATGGCTGAATTTCCAGGTCACTGTGGTGAGGTGAAAAACAGATCAGTTCTTCTTTCACCAGGGAGTGAAGGCTACGTAATTCATTGTTTTTCAAGTGTACTTCGTAATCTACTGAACTTGTCCCATGGGTATCTTATCACCTGCCTACCCTGGCTTCTAACTTCTTTCTGAGGAGACATCTAGAATCACAGAAAAATCTAGATTGCAAGGCAAACCTGGACTAACCATCTATTGAAAGTAGGGCCTTAGATTTGGTTACCCAAGGCCCTGTCTAGCCACATCTGTAGCATGGAAGAATGATTCTGCCGCTGAAGTGATTCTACTACGTCTCTGAGCAACCATTTTTAATGTGTAGATCTCACAGTGAATACCAGTGAATACATATATATATATATGTACGTCTCTGTACATCTACCTATCTATCTAAAACTACCTTTTAGAATACAATCATCTTGGTTGGAGAAGACCTTCAAGGTTGTCAAGGATAACCCTCAACCCAACCTAACAAGTCCCATAACTAAACCATGTCCCTTACAGCTCATGTTCCTAAGTACTCTTGGGTGTCAGAATACTGTGATTATATTTTCTATGGATTTTTCTAGGCTGAAATGCTTAACTCCTTCAACTTTTCATTTTACATTAAGTTCTCCAGCAATCTATTTATTGGTGATTTTTATCTACCAGTCTGACTCTGATTTTTCGATGTCTCTTTTGAGCAGGCAGAAAACAAAGCTATCAAGCCAGGTGTGGCTTGACAAGTGCCAAGTACAGATGAATAGTCACATCCCTTGGTTTACTAGCTGTACTCTTGCTGATGCAGCCTAGAACACAGTTTGCCTTCTTCTCTGCCAGGGCAGGCTGCTGGCCTATGCACAGCTTGCAGTCTGCCCATACCTCCAGGGATCTTTCTACAGAGTTGCTACCCAGTCAACCAGTCCCCAGTTTGGACTGTTGCTTGGGATTATTCCATCCCAGCTGCAGGACTTCACATTTGTCTTCATTAAATCTCAAGTATTTATTGTTTTAACCTCATGTTAAATAACAATCTTGTTGGCTCAGTCTTCCAGCCTACTGAGACCTCTCTGTGTGGTGGTTCATCTCCTTCTGGCATATTTACCTCTTTTCTTAATTTTGATGTCATCTACAGACTTGGTGTGGGAATTCAGACTCATCAACCAGATCATTTTTAACCAGAGTGAATAGTACTGGATCCCACACAAACCCCCAAGGAATTCCAGTCATGACTGTCTGTCAGTCCAGTTTTGAACCATTAATTAACCATTACACGTTGAGCTTGGAATTTTAGCTGGGTTTCCACTCCACTCGGTTTGATGTATGCTTTGGATTTCAAAGAGATCAGTGGTGTCAGTGCAGATCTGTGGGCTGCAGAGTCTTCTAGAAAATACAGATTGAACTTCCATGTCAGAAAAGGCAACTGATAAGCAGTACTTTTAGGTGTAATATTTTGAATTCCTAAGGAAGAGGAAAAAAATCTGAATTAAAAAAAATGGAGGGAGATGGAGGAGGGATCAAAATGGGAGATAGAAGTGGTGTGCACACATTGGCCTCAGAAAATAACTGCAGCTGGAAACTGAGAGAAAAAGTTTTGCAGGTGTGACAGTCTGAGTGGTAGCTAAGCAGCTAAAAAAGGGGTCTTTGAGAGGCATCAAACACAGAAGGAAAGTGGTGAGCACAGAGTCTGAAAATGAAGGAAAACAATGGGCAAAGCTAGGGAAAAAAAGGAAAGAAATGAGCACTAAAGAAGAAGTTCAGTGAGTGAAACTGAAAGTGATAGGGCAATACTGACGGGCCATCAAATGAATAGAGCAGATGAAATGGAAAACATAGTATACCCAACTGTAAACCTACGAGGTAGTTTGAAAATTGTTATAGTTTTACCACAGTGTGGTATTAACAACTAATTCTTGAAGTTTAAAATGGTTATGTAAATCCACATAATACTCCTGATCTGTTTTAACAAAAGTTAGAGATTTGTAATTTTCTTGGTGTTTCTGAAGTTTTTTTTTTTCGAACTCACTATTGCCATGTTTCAATGACAAACAGAGCAACTTAATGTGTAAACATGCCTACTTATTATGAAAACTTCTGTAAGAGTCCCCACTTTCCTATACTATAATAAATGCTAACGTTCTGCTGGAGCCCACAGACCTCTGCTGGTGTAAAACAACAGGGTGTGGTCGTAGACTTTTGGCTTAATCTAGCTCCCACTGAAGTTACTGGAAGAACTGCCATTGACGTCAATGGGAAGAGAACTGGGCCCATGATAGGAACTACTGGTAACAACAATGCATTTGACTTATATAGCTCTCTCTGTGTGCCAGAGGCCTTTGAGCACTGCATGTAAATGAATACAAAACAATAAAAAAGATTAAAATGTCTCTGATTCCTGCAGGATTAGAGCAGACAAACAGAGAAAATCAGAGTATGCCATATATGGGCCATTTCTTATGCAATGTTTCTGACTGTGTCGTCACACAGTTTATGGCAGGTCAGTGTGTACTGATCTCCACAGAGCTGTTGTGGATAACTTCATGAAACCACTGCCCGCTTAGAATTGTCTTAGCATGCAAATAAGCACAGAAAATGGATATTGATAAAAGAAAATATTTTTAGGCTTGCAAATCAGCCAGAATCAGTCAAATTCTTGGCCCCAGCCATGTGCTGCTGAGTAGTGTCAGATGCTCACACATACACAAATTGACATTTACAAGGCATGCTGTGCCTAGTGCCAAGTTCAGAAATAAATGGCCTCTTTTGATAGGTTCACCAGAGCCTCCTAAGTACACCAGAGCCTCCTAAGATTCATTTATTGTTTGCTACTGGAGGCACTGGAATGCTCCTGGACACAGAATGAAAATCCATTTAGCTCAGCATAAGGGAAACTGCATAAACCGAAGTACAATAACTGTGAAACTGCAATTTCATAGGGTAATGTATTCGGCGTGCTACATATGGTGGATTAGTTGCTTGGCTGTCATTAATAGCAGTGTGGGCTACACTAATTAACTCCATGTGTTATGCTGCTGAAAACCTACTCCAATAAATACCAATGCCACTTACCTGGGGGGCATAAAGGAGGTTGAATCTGATCCCTGGAGCGTTGCTTGTAAAGGGTAAAGGCTGGAAAGGGCTGCACAGGGGTGATGCTGATTGCTGGTGGATCTCCCCAAGAACACTAAGTACTCTAGTGCTGAAAGCTGAAGATCTTTGTTTTGTCTCTTCCCTTATCCGGGACCCATCTGAGATTAACTTCTCCCTTCCGTCACTGCGAGAGTCTGTACATATCTATGATACAAGAAATAGAATAGCCCTACTTGATCAGAAATAAAAAAATCACACTATCTTTAACCTGACCAGTACTGTTCATGGTAACTCAAAGGAAGCAGATATTTCCTGTGTGCAACTCTGCAATACTCTACACAATAATTAGATGTGACGCGTTCTAGACACCACAGCCATGAACTTACTTCTCAGAGCCTGCAAAGCCTATCTGAAAATCTTCATGAGGCTCTGAGAGTCAGCAGTTGCCAAATTCAGATTTCTTAGGCTTTGTTCTCTTCCTTGGACAGTATTGCCTCCTGGAGAAGGTACAAGCACTGACTTTGCTGATAGGACCAGGTCTCAGTAGCACTGTTTTTTTTCATAGTTAATTACAGTATGGGTTTGGAAATTTAAAAATGTTGACCTCTGACACATGGTAATGTAATATTTATCAAAGGAGTTGAAGAAGAGAAAGCTTTATCACAGAGTGACAAAAACTTATGGCCACAAAGTGATGCATGGGAAGTTCTGCACAAATGTGTGTGGGAGCTTCACAGTGCAGTGACGGAGCACTGGCACAGGCTGCACAGAGTGGTGGTGGAGTCTCCTTCTCTGGAGATGTTCAAGACCCACCTGGATGCCTACCTGTGCAACCTGGGCTAGGGAGCTGCTTTGGCAGAGGGTTGGACTCGATGATCCCTAGAGGTCCCGTCCAACCCCTACAGTGCTATGATTCTGTGACTGGGGCAATGGTGAGATTTCCTGTTCTCTGCTACAGTAATGGAACAGACTGTGAGAAACAGATGAGGCAGAAAACTTTTTCATAGTAATTGTGAAAAAAAGAACTTGTGTGTCTTCCAGCTTCTGTTGTTTCAGACCCAAAGAAGGTTTTGAGTTGCTGTGGTACTGCCACTAGCAGTAATCACGTTGCTGTGATGGTCTCCCATAAATGAGAACATACTTCTAGGGAGGAGTATGGTGCTCTAGCTTGTATAGATAGGAAAAACTGAACAAGTTTGGGGTATGTGAGCCTCTTTTGGCTCAGAAGAGCGCCTCACAGCTCACTTGTTTCCTCCAGTTTTATCAGTATGTCTAATAAAAGGCATCGCTTCATGCTGAAAACCTTGCTGTTCTTACATCCACAGTTCTTATTAGCTTTAGTAATATTTCAGAAGGATTTGTTCCATTTAAAACTGGCCTATGCATCTTCAGGCACTACTATGAAAAAGTGTTGAGCATGTGACCTGGCCTGGACTTCAACAGTGACAGTCTTGGCAGCCATGGTTGGGATGGCTGCTCAGATTTTGAGAATGTTAGAGATCTCAACATGTACTAGCTGCTTAATGTCTCAAGAATTTCTTGCAGCCACCTGTCATCATTTGACGCCTCTGGCTAGAGCGAGCTGTGAAGGCCTGCAGGGAGGGTTTCTGTAGTCACACACTTGCATATCAGCTGCCACTCTTGGAACAAAGAGGTCCTGAAATTAGTTATTAATTTCATTGTCACCGCTCAGAATTCCTTCTTGTGGTTGTTACCAGCTGTGAAATGTGTTGACCTGACAGATTGGAAGACAGTACACTTTGCATCTACGAAGGCGTCTGTGTTGCAAACACTGCCTGCTGCCAAGCAATAAAATCCAGCAAGTCTCTGTCTTTAGATAATGCTTATATTTTTGAGGAACTATCGAGACAAATGAAATTAAAGACATAGAATGGTGTTTTCTTCCTCCCTTTATTATGCTTAGTTTTAAAGGTGGTGGGAAAACAAGTTCCTAGCAGGTACTTAGAGGTGCTGAGTTGGCTATGGAAACTCCAGGGGCAGAACTGGGAAGCATCATACAGGTAACGTATCCCCTCGTTCCCACAGTCCTGCATCATTGCTTTTAAATACACTACTTCTAAATATTTCCAATTTTAACAGCTGGAAGGTGGAATCACCTTGTGGGTGGAAGAAGGAAATATGTTGAGGGAATACCTTTCCCACCCTTCGTCCTTCTTGTAAGAAAGAGGGCTTTGAATGTTTTAGAGGCAGGCTGTTGGATGTATGTTTAAACTGTGAGGGAGCCTGCAGGAGAATGGCCTGAAAGCAGCAGCCTGGCGAGGATGGGAACACCCAGAGAATAAGAGAAGTGAACTCCCACTCTTGCCTATTGGTGCCTTAGTAACCGTAACCAAATAGTTCCCATCCGTTTTTATTAGCAGGCTTTATGTGTTTAGGGATAAATGTTAAATGCTACAGTTTGGTGTGAATGTCAGCTGCTGATGAAAAGCAGATCCCAGCTGGGACAACAAGGACATTACATTCAGACTGTGTTTGAGGTACATGAGTGAAACTGTGTGGGAGAGATCTGAGTTTATTGCTCAAGTCCTGCTTGGGCCATTTCTTCTTTGTAACTTCAGCTGAAGCCATTTGATCTACTTTGGCATGTGGCTCCA
Organism: Odontophorus gujanensis; assembly: GCA_013399175.1. Classification (NCBI taxonomy): domain Eukaryota; kingdom Metazoa; phylum Chordata; class Aves; order Galliformes; family Odontophoridae; genus Odontophorus; species Odontophorus gujanensis. The sequence goes on along the minus strand of VXAB01007199.1, from coordinate 72,718 downwards.
TTCTGCCCTCAGAAATACCTCTCAGCACAGTGACATTAATTCCTCCCTTTCTGTTCTATAATACTAAAAATAAACAACAAAGAATAAGAAACACCTTCTATTATCAGAGCTTTCTGCTTGTGCTAGTGCCACTTGCCATCAAGGATGACACTCACACTCAGCTTCCCTCTGCCGTGTGGAGTATGCCTGGGTACATATCGTGTGCATATTTGCCATAGGGTTAAATTAGAAAGGTTCTTGCAAGTACTATTGGAATATCTGCCCCTAACTTCATGGGGCATCATCCCAACAGCCCAGGTTAGGAGAAAGATCTTTCTCGGCTCCTTCACAGAGGGAGAGAGACATAAACTCTGGATAGATTACAGCATTGGGTATGCTCTTGCTTTGAATTGTTCTCTTGAGGAGCCTTTCCCAGTGTACATGGTATTTATTGTATTAGAAGCTGTGAAATATTCACAATGAGCAGGCGCAGTTTTCCTGTTTCGGTAAGGATTCAAGTGCCAGAGCAGACCTTGTACTCAACACTGCAGCTGTGAGACCATTTTTTTTCTCCATGAAACCATGAAAAGAGGGAGGAGAGGATGGTCAGCTTTTCTTATGTCAAATTTTTTCTTCTTTGCTTCCCATCTTCACTTTGTTTTATTTCATCCCACTTGCTAATTCTTCCTTGCCCTTGAGGAGATCTATGGGCCTTGATCCTTGAGACCTGGTGCCATGATGCTTGAACCAAACCTACATGGTGAAGTGGAACATATAGTGCAAAGATTGCAGAGCCCATCTTGCTACCCTGGGACACCGGGTGTTCAAAGACTAGAGGTGAGCAGCTGGGCTCCCCAGCTCTGAAAATGACAGGGTCAAGAGGCTGCATGCACTGCTGGTTTGGCTGGCAGGAGCTTGGAGTGTGGATGTGCCCTTCAGCCCTCACTGTGCATCATAGAATCATAGAATCCACCACATAGCACTGTTTGAGTTGCAAGGGACCATTAAAAGTCACCTGGTTCAACTCCCCTGCAATGAGCTGGGACAGCTACAGCTAGATCACGTGCTCAGAGCCCCATCCAGACTGACCTTGAGTGTTCCCAGGGATGGGGCATCCATCAGATCATCTCTGATCTCATTCTCTTTGCCCTGTAGGCTGAAAAATGGAAAACTCTCAGGCTCTTGGGACTTGGAGTGGATTAAAATGTGTGAGGATAGTTACCGCCATTATTAAGACTGTAGAAGTTAAGATTTTCAGATCTTCCAGTTTCATTTGGGCATGTAAACTCTTACTGCTGGTCACTGGAGACTGACAGAAGGGCAGATGTCTGCTGACCAAAAAAGGCTGGTTTTTGTGCTTCATAACCCTTAACTCCGACATTAAAGGAGAAGAAAAGTAACAGGGATCCATGGTTAGAAGCAATCCTTAAAATGTAATGAGTGTTTAGAATTTATGTTGTTAGATACATCCTTAGAAAGACTGGCTTTAAATGAGGCTCTACTATTAGACTGGGATGTGCAAATGGAGATGGGGTTAACAAACATATGCAAAAGCTGAAAATAAAATGAGAATTAGTTTATCCAAAATCTTAATGATTGCAACCTTTAACACACTGTGGGAGCCTCATACCATTCTGATGGAAAAAGGGTGCATCTCACCATGTTCTAATAACATAGAAGTTAGTTCTACCCAGGTGCATATTTAAATGCTCTGCACAAGCCACAAGATGTCAGTCTGGCTACATGAAAATTCAGCCTCAGCACTGCACGCTGATTCATTCAGTGATTTTTAACTCTAATATCTTCGGTAATATAATCTCTTTCTTTATGTCTACAATTTGTCTTGCATTTTTTCTCATATAGTCATAAATCTCCTTTCTCCCTGCAACAAATTCTTCAGATAGGATAAATATGTCAAAGATAAAAAAATATGTCAGGGAATGTAATTTACCTCTTTTTAAAAAGGTTTTTAATATTGACATATCCTTGGTCTTTATATTTTGGTTACTGATTTGCTAAGCTAACACTTGCAAGTACACATACTGGCAATAGGGATTAGATGTACTGTTGTGTACCATTTCTGTGAAGCAGTTTGTGCAATAGAAGCATTATGTATTACACAAGCTGTGGGTCACTTTCTGTCCCCATTTCCCTATTTGATCCCTAAGACGGAGATTAAATTTGAATATACATTTCCTGAGATGTTTACTCTAACAATTATGTATATAGATTTTGTTGTCATTGATACCTGGGGGCCTGCAAGTGCTCAGGTCAGGGTTCCTGACCTCTTCAGTTTCAGGGCTGGATGCCAATTTGGAATCCTTCTTGCCGATTTTCTTGATGTGATAGTTTTTCTGGCCATGTACCTGAGTCAGATGTGCCTCTAGGTCAACCCAGTGTCTCCTAAGAGATTCCTGAGGCTACTGGTTTGACTGGACACTGGAAGAAGCATTTGGCTCTTAATGCAGTGCTGACCAGCAGCTGTTCCCCAGCAGCATCAAGAGGCTGTAGTTGCACGTGTCTGGAAGGCAGGATCTGGGCCACTAGTTGCAAGTGAGACAGCACTAAATGTTTCAGAAAATTCTAATCATTCTGAATTAGTATCTTGAGATTATGGATCTTTTCAAGCTTATTCTTCATTTCAGACCAAAGCCTACCAAATCCTTATATTACACTAGCAATATTGAAACAATGTACTTTGAATGTTTGCCTTAGTACAGGAGTCCCCAAGAGAGGGTGTGGGTGGATTTTAAATATCAACCAGCAGGACAGAGACAGGAGCTTGGTGATGCACCAGCAGTAATGCATCTAAACAGGACAGCAGTCCTAGCTTCTCAACCTGCTATCTTTTGATCTCATTGAGAGCCAAGAGCTGCTGCCTTATAGAGTGGGGAAAGATAGTGTGGTTAGAAGGCACTGTACCCCATGAACTCAGTGTTCCCAGCTCTGCTCACTCACTTTTCCAGGGCAACAGCCTATCTTGCAGCAGGCATGTACAGTGCGTTCCATATCTTCAGATTGATGTGTCACTTCTGAACAACAGAGGGAGAAGTGCAGAAGAAACGCCAAGCTACCGCTCAGTCACTCAGTTGCTGGCAGGTCGGATTTGCACTTGATCTACATTAGGGTTTAGGGGGATTATGATAAATGGTACAGCTGAGCTTGAGCTGCTCCCTTCAAGGCAGAACTTGATGTTCCCAGCTGCCTTATTTGCTCTTTGACAGCCAGCGAATATTCTCAGTTTAGCTTACAGCTATAAAACAGTCTATTCTTTCTAAACCACGTTTTCATGTTTATTTTCTCTTCTTAATCCTTTTTCTTTGGCTAGGAAAGGTCATTATGATTGTCCTGTAGCATTCCTTCTCCAGCAATGACCGTAACCCTGCAAACAGTGCTAATTCTCTGCTTTACAGTCATCAACCAAGATAAATTCATCCCAAAAGAGAGGATGGGATTGTCCATATGAACCAGCTACCACAGCTTATTACATTACCATCTCTCAGATGACGAGTGGCCAGAGGCATTACCTGTGGCACACCTAGGTGACTCATTTGTTTCAGCAACCCACAGAGGTTATTTTATTTCACAGACTGTCAGAAGTCTCATGGAAAATCATGGTCCACTGCTGATACATGGTACCTTGCTAAGCCACTGTACCTCTGTGCACTCAGCCATGGGCTGCTTCCTGATGGAATATGGCCCAATGCTGTGTTTTGCTGATCCATTTCCATAACTCAGAGCAGAGCAGAGCGAGAGACAGGCATCTTCACTGAAAAAGCGTATTATAACATGTTTGTAAAGTTTGGGAAACTTGCATACAAGAAAAGATGCTGACATTTATCCAGCTGTAGATATTGAGGGATATGTTCTGTTAAAACTCAGGTTCAATTCTGTAACAACAGTGACATAGATTAAAAAAAAAAAATCAGTATGTAGCAAAGGCATTCTGTGTGACTTCTGAAAAACTCTGTATAATATATTGCACTCGGAGCCTGATGTGCATCTTCACTTTGCAAAGACAGCAGAAAGGTGAGATAGAAAGCTAAGAAGGCTGGAAAAAGATCTAACATTCAACTGAAAAAAAAAAAGTAAAATATTGATGTTTTTTCCTTCCCATAGCTGTGGAAAAAAATCATCTGATGGCCACAGAACACTCATGCTTTGGATTGTGCCATTGCTAAGGTCTACACGTGTTTTCTGTATAGAAATCCTGCTGCTCTCTGAAGGCTGTAGATGGCACTAAAGGACTGCAAATAGCTCCTCAGTGGCAAAGCATGAATTCGTCTTCAAAATTGTTCAGTTTTGACCCAGTTTGCTGTTTTGCAGATAAGTTATCTATTATCTGAAGTTATCTGATATAAGTTATCTGTTATCTGAATTTCAGTTAATTTGCCCCCAGATGGCCATCCTCCTTCTGAGCCTGTTCTTGCAATTATAGCAAGTAATAACTGCTGAAATGAGTGACGTAGTTTAGGCAGCAGATGTAAATGCAAATTTATATTTTATAATTAGATTTTTGTGATATCACTGATTCATACATTTGTGTTTCTGATTATGGATTCTGATTATTTCTCGTTTTTTGTGCCACTGATACACCATTGCTTCAGGAGGCTTGAAAAGAACAGGTACGGGCTCAGGCTCTGGCAAACCTTCAGATTTCCTCCTAGAACCTTCCAAGACGCAGCTTAGCTGTGCTAGAGCTGAATTTTACCTTGCAAGAACGATTGAAAACAAATCCAGGCCCTGATCTTGCAGGCATGTGTTTTAGTAGTCTGACACTGTGTAGGATTAGTTAGATGCAGAAAGTATTTATGGAACTGATGGTGATGATGAAATACAAAAACCAGAAGGCCATACTTCCAAATAATAAAATGAGACACAACGTTTTTGCTACATAGAAGAAATTAATTACAGAATTATAGCCAGTTTGGGATTTGAGAGGTCTGGGTATCAATTCCAGCTCTTTTACAGACAATCCCCTGTGACCTTTGAACAAGGCAATTTGCTTACTCTGTAACAGAAAACAAAGCTCCTTTAAGGAGGGCTACAAAAGCCTTGGAATATGTATTATTTGGGTCTAATTAGACTAACTGCAAGAGATAAATTCACTCTCTATACAGGAATCTGTGTTACTTCTGATATTCTGCCAGTGCAAGCAGGGAGAGATACTATAGCAGTCATGCTTGAAATAAAAGCCCAAGAAACTACAAAGGAGAACCTGCACACCCTATAAAAGTTTTTGTGTCTGTATGCATGTGTGTCACCCTCTGCCAGTGCTGTTACATCATTAGTATCAGGTGCTCTCCATTTCCTGAGGTGCGTACTGCAAATGCTTTGGAAGAGCAGAAACACCATGTACTGAGCCAACCATTGACTGTGTCTCCACCTACAAGAAACCACAGTTTGTGACTGTAAATGGTGCTTGCAGAAGACTCGCTTTTGCTGGGATGGAAGATTTTTGTGAAGTGGAAGCCAGTATTGTGTGGTTTGGATGAGGCTCTTTTGAGATTAACAGCAGATCAGTAGGTTTCTCCATGGCCTCTTGCTATTATGAGCAGAGGGATGAGCAGAGGGAGATCAGCCTGAGATGTGGAAAGCTGAGCTTATGCCCAGAGCTCATCCATGTTCCCCTTGGTGACCTTGGGGCAGGGAAATGGAGCCCAGAGCCATGAGCTGGGGCACCATGGGAGGAGGGCAGGGGAGAAAGAAATCCTCACCCAACTCGGTTTGCTGCAGGTGTTGCAGTGGTGGTTTCATCCACACCTCAGTAGGCCTCTAGGTAGGTTGCTGGACTTCAGCCCACTGCCTCTTGACCCCTCCATCACCTCTACTCTGCCAGGTTAACCTGTTCTCCATTGATGTCCTTCAACACCGTAAGCAGCAAGTCTGAGTTAGTCCCTGCTATTTCCCTTCAACTGTGTGAGGGAGAAGCTACACATGCAGTTATTCTGGGAGACCTGAGCAGGTGTGAGCTGCTGGCAAGGGGAAAAGTAGACAGAGCAGGTGGGAACACGGCTACCTTCACTTCTCACAGCTACAGCTACGGTGGGAAATGTGGAAAGAACCTCCAGCAAGCTTACCACAAGAAGGAGGCACCTAACAGCCATTTATTTTGGAGTCCTTGTAGTTCCAGGCCTTAATTTCTTCCTCTTGATAATGTAGAGATAATGGAGTCTCCTTGCCTCACCCACAGGAGATGACAGCGTTGATGTAAACATTACTGAGGCAATCAAATGGGACTTGCATGTGTCCTTGGATTGGTAACAGGTTGAAATGAATGTCTGTGTGGTTATTTCAGTCTAATTCAGAAGCCAAGTCAGAGTTTGAGTTACACTCAGCTCTGGGATGGAGCCGGGAAGCCAGTGCTGTGCGTGGGTCATGGGTGTGCTGTTAAACTCACCCTGATCCATCTGGTAGATAACAGAGAGAAGTGAAATGTTTAGACAGACATGGTAAAAATGCAAATATTGACACTGACTACTAAATCTGAAAAAGTGCCTGCTTGTGAGAAGATCCAAACTGCAAGTCTGTGAGCATGTATTCCTCTGTTTATCTACAAAGCTGGTCCAGCCTGGGCAGCAACTGAACAAGCTTCTCAGGTTTCCTCATCAATGTGCCATCACTTTGTCCTTCAGGGACCATGGGTTAGCGATGCCTAATCAGTGCCTGGCACATGGCCACTAATTCATGGCACACAGATTTCTACATAGCTACTATATGGCTTCTGGCTCTATCTGGACTCAGACCAGTGACCAGGCAGGTGAAAAAGATCATGTTTTCCTTCCCACTATTCATGCTATTCAGTGTCCACTTCTCCCAGGCCTGCAATTTTGAAAGCTGGAAAAAGAAGCAAGTGAGCATTGAATCTTTGCATAGTGTCAGTTTTCCAGTATGAGGAAAGGAAACCTTCTTAATTATGCCTGTAACAGTAATGCGCTGTCTTCAGGTTTTTAGAGGTTGGGAAGCACATGTACAGCAGTGCTCACAGGTTCACACAAGATAAAAAGGAATTTTTTTTTTCCTTAAGAAACAGACCAAGAAATTGTGGTTGTTAAGGTACAGATAGCCTATATGTAAGACAGAGCTTACAGTAAGAAATACAGATGGGATTAGGAAAGTTATCTCTTTATATAGAAGAGATAAGAAACAGTTAAGTGATAAAATGATAAAGAACACCAAGAAAAATATTGTAAACTTTCTACTGATTACAAGATGTAAATGACTTTGACTCAAACATTGCAAACTAATTAAAATAATCAGCTGAAACTGGAAAGAATCTATAACATTTAGTCCATTTATTTGGTATAAAGTATTCTTTCCCCTTTGCCTGTACAGATTTGAACAAAGTGGTTTTCCTGTTCCACCTACCTCTTGGAAAATTTTTGGTATCAAAAGTACACTTCATTTAAGCAGAACACCTAAGCACTGGTAAAGTGCATACATAAGTGTCTTGTGCGTGGTTTGGCTAGTGCCATGCTCCCTATTCCCAAAATACTTTTTCTTCCTTGTGTGAGAAAGCTGCATCATTTTCTCTCAAAGGTGTCACCAAAGCAATCGTTTGAGTCTTTGTAGCAGGTAATGAGTTACTTTTCTCCTCAGTACTATACTACAGCAGTTTTAAAAGGCAGTGGAATTAATTGTAGTGAGTACATCTCAGTACCTCATTCAGTGGAGACTTTTGGGAGGTTAGACTCATTAGAAAAAAAAAAAAAGAGTCTAATTGATTAGCTTGACTTGAGTCAGACCTGTTGTCCGACCACTTTTAAGGTAATGCTAGATGTGGAGTCTGGTAGCGGATGGGAGAAACCAGGCAGAATTTGGTGGGAATTTGTGCTGGAATAGTTCAATGCAGTCAGCGTATGCAAACACTTCAGGCGAAACATCATAATTTATGATTACAGACAGGTATGGGACATTGACTTCTCCAATACCAGTACTGTCATTGCTCCAGTGGTGGTAACTTTGTTATGCTTGTATCCTAAATTACTTTTAAATAGGAATAACTGGTTATGCTTTTCTTCTGGAGTACTCTGAAACATTTGTAATGATTAAAATATCGTCAGAGGCATAAAATTACAGTGGTGAATCTGAAGGCTTGTAAATGTCCTAAGTATCAGAGTATTTTATGGCTCTAATAAGCTACCAGGGTCACCTCACTGTATGACTGAGATCAAGGTACTTCCATTGGGATGCATGTATTTTTCCACTGAGAATTTAATTACAATATATTAAAAGATATCACTGTTGAACTCTTGTGTAAGTTTGAGCTGTAGAACAGCATTACAGTTCCACAGTCATGTAACATTTCGTAATCTTAATTTCCTTGACTGTCTTTTTAGATACTTGAGCTGCTCTGCCAATTGCATTAAGGAGATGTCCCCCGACAATTAAAAAACCACTAGAGAACAGCAACTTCTGCAAGTACCTAATTATGTTAAACTGGAAAATGATCTGCCTCTCATACAACTTACCAAATACAAATAACCACATAACAACTGCCATCCTCCTGGGCTCAGTACTTATGTACTTAATTGTGTTTTCCTTTTGCCCTTCTTCATTCTCTGCTAGTCACATGGCTATGCAGAGTTCCTAGGAGTATCGACATCCACAGTGAGGCACAGGATTCCTTTTGGCATACGTATCGGGGTATATAGTGGTATAGGTATACTTGTGGGAGTGAGAAGTATGTACACAAAAGTGAAAAAAATATAGTACTACTTGCTGCAGATTTGAATTTCCAAACTTCTGTGTCTATCTGAATCAAAGTATGTAATGTTTTGTTGAGATGGGGTGAGAAAAACAACGAACTGCACTTCATAATGATATAAGACCAGCGGTTTAATATTATCCATCATTAACCAAATTCTCCAAAATTATACCCAATTCACCTTCCTATTAAATTCTATACTAAAAATCCTTCACCATTAAAAGCTAACCTCGTGTGAAATTTCCCAGATAGTGACCACTTGCTTATGGCTCTTTCTAAATCCATTTTTTGAATGCACAGACCACTTTGAAGTCGTTTCTATTTAGTAGCTTTCAAAATTATCTTGCTACGTGGGCACCTTGTATACAACTTTGCTATTGACATTCCAAACTGGAGTGGCAACAAGAACAGTTGGGTTCACATGACAAGATTTTAGTAGCAGAGACAGAGAGTAACCATGGAAGAACAGTAGAGACAAAGTCTTATGGACTGACGACAGCCCCAATTATCCCCTGTTGGTCTGTCCTTCATGGGGACTACCACTATGTGCTGCCACCAAAAAACATGCGAGTTGTCAACAGTGAATTGTCCATCACTTTCTTTAGCATTGCTGCTGCTATTCTAACTTCGTTGTCTTTTTGTATATTTGTGCTATTTTTCACTTTTGTGTAATGTCTTGTAAAACTCCACTTCCCATGTACTTTACAAGCATCTCTAATAAAAGTGCCCCTAGTGTGCCAACCTTTCGATTATCTTCATGTTTAATACCAAATAATAGTTTGGGATTGATAAAACCATTTTGTGTATGTGTGTGTGTGTGTGTGTGTGTGTATTTGTTTCCTTAATAAATTAACCAATAGGCAACAGGCCAAGCTCTTTATTTCCCTTAAGTGCTATGAAGTATTTCTATCAAGTTATAGACAACTGTATATTCATTTATGATTCTGGCTTTGCAACATAAGCATTTTTTAATGACACTAGCATAGGAGTGCCACAGACTTTTGTTTACTTCTTAGGCTATTCATTTGTTTCAGTGACATGATACAACTTTCATCATAGCTGTATTTATCTGACAACAAGCACTCTCTTGCAGCAGCTCACAGGTATCAGTAATATGACAATAATAAGTGGTCAGTAATGAACAGAAAGCAGCTTATCTCCGTACTGGAGCAGTGTACCTTTGTGATTTAAAGGATCTCTCAGATTTGATGAAAATGCTTGTTTCACTTCAATACACAGTAATACTTTCTGTGACATGTTGTATCATCAGTGGCGAAGTCTGNAGTAACCTGGGCCTGTTCAGCCTGAGGAAAAGCAGTGTGAGAGTCTGAGAGGGGGTCTGATAAATGTTTATAAATATCTAAAGGGAGATGGGAGGCAAATGGATGAGGCCAGGCTCTTAGTGGTGTGTAGAAATAGGAATAACAGCCTAAAACTTGAAAGCAGGAAGTTCCGNTTTTTTTTTTTTTTAATCCTGGAAAATGCACAAAAATGAAATTCGTTGTCCCAATACACTAATTTTGACAAAGGCTTTGCTGGAAAATTTTTGGGGCCTGAGATGAAATTCCTTTTTATTCAGTGGAGGAATAAGCAGGACAAGAACTTGCATCTTCTGTGNGATGGAGCACTGGAACAGGTTGACCAGGGAGGCTGTGCAGTCTCCTATGGAGATATTCAAGACCCAACTGGACATGGCTACCTGTACAACCTATTGTAGAGAACCTGCTTTAGCAGCAGGGTTGGCTCGATGATCCCCTGCACTTCTATGATTCTGTGATCCTTTTTCTTCTAAATCTCAAATGATTATAGTGAAGGATGACTATTATGCATTCCTTCTTGTTTTCTCCTAAAAGTTCACAATACAAAATATAGTGTTAGAGCAACTGCTATGCTTCTGTCAGACCGGCTCCAGCAGATCACATTGCATGCTGCTATTAAAGCCTGGAACTCAGCTATGCAGGAGAAAATAGGGCATCTTGCATGATATGGGAGCTCTTAGTGGTATTAAAGAGGCAGGAGAACTTGTGGAACAATGACAATAAGCAATTAGCAGCTCATAACCTGAGTTCTGTGGCTAGTCAGTGCAGTTACTATCCAGATCTAAATCAAAGTAACATTTCCTATGAACTTGTCATCATGAAGTCTTTGTGCCAGTAGCTGCCTGGCAAGACCAAAAGAAAGGGCAAAAAATGCATGACCAAGAATTGTACATGAAGTCAGACTTCTCAACAGCCTCGTGTCCTGTGTGGTTGTGTGTCAGCTATGGTGGGGCCGGCCGGATTTTGGAGGCAGGGTGTGTGTACAGGCTGCATGCTGCACCTTTTGAAAGGGGCACATGGCAGTAGAGGGAAGAAGGGACTTTAGCTAGGAATAGGCTCAGAGGATAGCAAAGAGAAATTCATAACTGTTTGGGTCCACATTCTGTTAGGAGAACACATCTCCATAGAGCTGACCTTGATGGTCCCTGGAGAAGACAGTTTTCTTCTGTCCCTTTACCCTGTATCTATGGCTGCCTGCATCATCACCCCAATTTCTTAAACCTTTCACTTGTTTCCCAGAGAACAGCCACAGCTGCAGGCTGAACTCTGCAGGATCATCTAATTTCAAGTCACTCTCTTTGTTTGCAGGTGCAGGCACTGACTGTCAAAGAAAGCAGTAAGGCCCCAAATCCTGTAGCCTTTAAGCTGTGCCTTTAGTAATATTACAAGATGTAAAAGATCTGTTTCAAGAGCATAGTGTTACTTAGAACTGTGGTTTTCATGAAAAAATTGCTCAAGATTTAATCTTATAAGGTAAAAAGAGATTTTTGGGTTAAGAATTTAGATGACATCTGATCATTAAATGTACTGCAGCAAAGATCTTAACAAAAGCAGCTCTTGTTGGCCGAGCACAGCAGATAAACAACTACAGAAAAAAATAATCCCAAGAATCTGTATCTGGTTTAAATACAGTTGAATAGTGTAAAGGTCAGAACGAATTAGTAGGTAAAAAGTAAGATCTCATGTTTCCTAAAAGATGATAAAATAGATTTAGTGGCGTTCATTACTTGCTCTTAGAACTGCATGCCCAGCATGTTAATGCACTGTGCCTTCCTTGTATTTTACAGGCAGAAAGTTGGTTGATTGAATTGCCCTGCATCTGTTTCTTTCAAGTTCTCTCTCAGTCTTCTTTGAAGTTAACTTCAAGTAAATAAATACAAGGTAAAAGCAGAGATATGAAGTATGAGAGCAAGCAACTGCACTTCACAGTTTTTTTTTATCTGGAAGTGCTCCCAGTCTAGGAGGACATGCAGTGGGAATACTCAGCTGTGCTGCCTGGCTTTGATCAGTGGTAGCACAGGATTTCTGCATTGTCATGTCCTGCTGGGTGGTATGGACACATGAGTCTGTGCTTCTTAGCATCTGCTCCAGCATGGGCATTCTCCAGAGCTGAGGAACAGAGCAGGAGCCACTAAGGGCTGCCGACATAATGCCAGGCCACCTTGGCTAACCCATGAGGTATCCCCAGCTATTTTTCCCTTTCTAAGTAGCTGCAGATGGTGATCTGCTTTGATCACCGGATGGACATGGTGAGATCCTGGCTGCACAACCCAAGGGGACATAAGCCCTTATAAAAACCACATCACCCTTGAAGATTAGGGAAATTATCGAAGAGAATCTACTTTACACTGTCCTTGCTTTCAATTTTGTGTCCACACCCACATGTGAAGAGTCAGCCTCAGGTGCATAAAAGGGCAAATTGGTGCAGGAGGAGATGGCAGTTTCTCCCTTGGGGACTCATGGACGCACAATGAACACATGATCCAGTTCCCAGCAGGATGACTGGACTAGCTGTCCACAGAAGTTAGTGGAGGGGCCTTTGGCTTGCCAAAGCAGTCCTCTATGGACAAAAGAGCAACTTTAAAGAATGGAGAAAAATGCTTGGCACAGAGAGGAAAATGTATTATTTGTGACATATGTGCTCCTCGGGTTCTTTCTGTGGGCCTTTTCTGAGGCTGTTCTTGTTAAGAGTAGGAAAGTAGCATTTGCTGTGTGTAAAGCTGTATGCAATAATGAACCTCCTGAAGCTAGTTTTATTTTGAATGCATGAGTTGTAGGTAGCTCATTTTAAAGTCTTATCATGGGACAAAGGGATTGTTAACAAGACATTTAATTAAATGAAAGTTCCCTCAATTCTAAAACTCCCAATTCAGTATGACTCTCTGAGAGCTGAACCTGCAAACTTGTTCAGGTCCTGGCTTGGGTGTGCATTCACTGTTTATTTTTCAGTTGATAAAATGATTTAGTCCAGCCAGAACAGGGGTATTTTTGTGTACTTTTTTTTTTTTGTTATTGTTTTTTGTTGTTGTTGTTTGTTTTTTGTTTAATATCGTTATTTTTCACATAAGTGTCAGAAAAAGATACTTCTGATAAGACTTGAAGCATGATACACTCAATCATGCTGACTTTCAGCCTTTTTTGGTTAAAAAACTGACACATGCTGACATCTAGCATTGCCATATGACTATTTTCAATGTTTTCCATGACTTTTTTCCTGGATCTCGTATGTTTTTAAGTGATGTATTCCCTAGCCAGGAATTTTAGCTGTGCTCTCTATCCAGTTGAGCGGCACATTGTGAGATTCTGTCAGAGCTGCTTCAGTTTTCAGAGAGCTTCTTGGCCAGTTGGCAGCCCAGACACATATGGAGAAGATATCAGCTGGAGAGGTTGCACAGGCTCTCATTTTTTTTCACTCAAGACCTGTTTGAAAACTCCCATCAATTTTGTTTTTAAATGTATTTATGGAAATGGTCTAAATCCTCTACATGTTGATTCAGTTTGCGTTCTGAGACCGCAGCAGATCATTTACTGGTTAGTTATACTCGTTCAGATTGAGAAACCCGTAAAGACTCAGTAAGACCTGGAAATCTAATAATTAGTTGCTTACAGCTTCCAAGGGTGAAACCTTGCTCTCAGGTCCTCACCTCTTGCTACTGATTTTATAATAATAATTTACCTTTATATATATATATGTATTTTGTTCAAAAATGCATGTTGACTGATTGGAACAATTTTAGCTGGGGAATGATATTGTCAAGTGCTTCTGTGCTTCAAGAAGATTTGAGGGGACTGTGCACCCAAGACATGAAAGCAGTAGAGATAGCCTGTTTGTGGATGTTTTTGCACAGGGTTTCAGTTACATCCCTCTGTTGGAAGGGGACCCTCTGGAACATAGTAATATTGTCATGGATACAGTGGTGATTTGTGGCGTGAGATCTAGGGAGGCAAAGGAAATGGCGTATTTTTCATGTTGGTGAGCATATCTTTTAACTCAGTGTATGAAGGCTGCTCCAAAAGTAGTGCCTCCCATTTTACTATGTTGGCCCACAACATCAGAGGGAGATGGTGGTGGTATGGAAGTAGAGGCTGAGCCTTCCCACCAATCCTCCATTGCATTTTGTTGCCCTGCAATAGATGACAGCAGAGGAGCAGTACAACAAAATTAACATCTGACATAGAAGTTTTTGTGAAGAAAATGTGTGTCAACAAATTCTTCCATGCAGAAAAAATGGCACTCATTGCCATTCATCAATGCTTGCTGAATGCTGATGGAGATCAAGCAGTGGATATGAGAGCAGTGAGGCAGTGGGTGTTGTGTTTCAGCAGTGGTGACAGTGACTGTGGGTCACATCTGCTGGTGCAGATTTCTCTGAGCACAACATGTGGGCTCTTATTCATCACTTGATGAAAATGCACAGTTAATGGTGGTGTCTGTATTAAAAAATAATGTTTTGTAGCTCAAAATTTGTTCTGTCAAATAGTGTTATAGTGCTCTATGTATCTGTTACCACTTCCATGGAATTAAATAGGAGGCATTACTTATGGGGCAAGATACATGCAAACCCTGTCAAAATTAGGTATAAATTTCTGTCAAGTACAAGCTCTAACACTGCACATTTAGCAATGTAGCTTTTGGATATATTCTGATGTCAGCTGGGAACTTTGAAGCAAAATGTGTAAGTGCTCTCAGCAAACAGTTAATGCAAGGTGGTACAATATAGGCAGCTTTCAGTTGGCCTCCAGCTACTTTCACACTACTATCTGTTGCTGCATAATTCAATAGTAGACAATTCTGAGAGTGTGCAAGAAAATTCTTCCAAATAAATGAGTTTCTGGATATGTAACTGGCTAGTAACTGGTTCAGATGCTGTTAGTGTTTTGTCCAGGGAGCCAACACAGTTTTTGCACAGAATTTTCACAGATATTATCCAGAGATATCTTGCTTTTTTTGAATTTAAACTGCCCAGAATTAAGGTAAATGGAAGAACTACTGATAGAAAATGGTTTGATTTTCTTNAGGGTGGTTGGACTAGATGATCTTGTAGGTCCTTTCCAACCTAATGTATCTATGAATCTATGAATCTATGAATTATATTACATGTAGAAAAAAATGTGCAAAATATTCATTTCCTAAACTTGGCAGATGATGGTAGTAGTGTAGATATTAAGTAGGAAGCTGAAGCTCTCTTTTAAGTTACCTGAAGTTCAAATAGATTTTTACATGAAGTCATGGTGAATTTTAGAGACAATGTAAGAAGATTGTTTAACTTGTTATACATTTTATGTCCATTTGGGTAACATTTTAATTCCAGTCCAAAGATTTCATAAAATACCTCACTCAGCAATTACCAGTTCCTTGTATTAAAAAATTCAATGTCAGAATTAACTGATCAGTGGAACAAGATGCATAAAGGTTTACAGGTGAAATCACCCCCTTGCAAAAAGCCAGAGCTAGTTAAATTTTGCTCTGCCTCTGCTTAGCAAATTCCAGTGAATTTAAATGTTGAATAGGCCTCAGAATGGCTCTTGCCATATGGAAAAGTTTCAAGTGGGTGGAAGAAAAGGGACAACTCTCACTGGAATTGGATTCCAGCTTTGTGCACAAAAATCTAATCACCAGAGAAAGGATTTAATCAAGAGAGAATTAAAACTAAGAAGGAAGTGCCCACTCAAACGATAAAATGTAAAACCTGTTCAGGAAAGTTGAAATCAGGTTTTCTCTTTTACTTTTCTTCTGTGTTAATAATCACTTACTACCTAGAAATTGATATTTTCAACTATTCCTGTTTAAAATTAAATGAATAACTGTTGAAGGTAAGAATTCTAAGAGCATGCTTATTCCTTTCTGAGATTTCAGAAATACCTTAAATTTGTGTGGTGCTTCCTTATCATTGGCGTGGATTCTGTCTCTGGAGTTACTTGATTAAAGAATAGAATAAAAGTTGGAGCAAAGCAATGGCAGACTTCACAAAAGAGTCAGACAGAAAATATGTATGTTTCTTTTCTGTACAAATGCATTCAGATACATAATCCTCATTTTATCCTTTACAGCTGAATTGTATTTTCTGTTAGAGTAGATTTAAAATCTCTGGTTATTGCAATCAACAGACGTGTATAGTGAGATGCAACCCTACATGAGTAGAAAAATTGCCTAAGAACCTCACTCTAAGTTGATAACACATAAACATTAATTCTACCTTGTTTGTGTTCTATTGTGTACATGAATGCATGCACCTCTTCATTGCTGCAGTGTCTCATTGGCCAGAATCTCACTGATGTTGGTTGACAAGGAAGTTTGCCTCAAATGTAAAATGAGATCATAATTTGTGAAATAATAGGCAGTAGAATCAGCACCTTGTCCAACTTGTTTAATTTAACATTTTACAAGCAGGACAAAGATCAGTTTTAGGAAAGATTTGAAGAATAACAGCGAGACAGTTCGTCGTGTATTTTCACACATTTTCAGATTCAAATCAATATGCTTTCCCCAAGTAGACATGAAAGCATGAAGTGCTACCTCAAAACAATTTATTCTTATGTTTCAGCTCTTCTGGTTGTTTCATTTGTGACTGTGTCTGTGTTCACCCTTTGGATGTATAGGTGAGTTTCTTGGTTTTATACTAGTGAAGGCTGAATACTCTTGAATTTTTGGAAAAAAAGTTCTGCAGTGAAATATAAGAAGGAATCTTTCTGTATTGAAGGATGTCAGTAATTTCTCTTGAAGTAAATGCATTATTTATGTTCATGGCCTAGGGAAGTTTGCATAAGTAATTGATTAAATTAGACACAATTATAGAGAGTTAATGAACAAAAATTACAGAGCCCTGTATTCAATAAATGCAGGGAGCTCAATTTACTGTAATTAATGGAGTATGTATATTTTAATCATGTTCTGGAGGCATCTCTGGAAATATTATTTCTGAAATGAAATGCAATTACAGGTAGAGAGTGTGAGAAATTAATATTTATATTCCTATGCATTGTGGAGAAACAGTTGAAAAGAGCTCTTTCATTAAACAAGCCAGGACTGAAAATGAAGGGGAGGATTTCACAATGCACGACTGCACACAATCGCTGAGAGATGAGATCATCAGTGCAGTTAGGAGTTAAGACATGTGGCTTGAATTAGGGATACCTACTTTCCAGGCGCTTAATGTATTTGGTAGAAGAGGTCTCACAAGCACATGCCGGCAGCTCTATGGAGAGCAACACCTCTAGAGATCTTGGAGTACCAATGTCCTACAAATAACTGTTTTTCCATAGCAACATCTTTCCCATCATCAAAAAATATATGAAGTCTCTAGCTGCAAGATAAGATAAGAATCCAAGCTGGATCTCAGTGCATCACAAGAGGTGTTTCAGAGAATGTTCATTTCATCATATAGACAGTGAAAAAAGTAAATGGGTGAGTTTTGAAACAGAGCAGTTTAGATTTTCAACACTATTTAAACATACAGGATTGTTAGACAGCTGAGCCACTGAAAGAGGACAGAATATGCTCTGTATCTGTTCCCATGCTAAAAAGTATATAATTCCACGGCAATTTAAAATAGTATTTTTGTAACTGCATGCCCTATTGGAAAAAGTAGCATTTATAACAGTGATATTCTTCAGTCCTCTGTATATTTGTGCTCAGAAATACACAGCAAGGAGACTCTTCCGAATGTCAAGAAGAATAATTTTAACAGCTGTGAGCTGAATACAGAAGGACAAAAGTATTCTTTTTTGACTACATTCGGTAATTTGTTGGGACCAATACAACTTAGATTCGTGCTGATGTGAGGTCAAGACACAGGCACTGCTAAGAGCAGTGGTGGAACATTTGGTGGTAATAGACCCCTAGCACGTTCAGCTGGACACTTTTCTGTATCCTCAGTGGTCTACCTGTCAGTGTGGTGCCTGATTATGCATCTGTGCTGTCCTCAGGGATGTGGAAAAGCTTGTAATGCTAGGTATGATATTGCAGAAAAGCATCAGTGCGGGGTAGTGCTGTGACACGTCTGTGCTGAGGAGCCTTTCTAGACCTGGAAAGAACATAAGGTTCAACACAGACATCTAAACAAGGGCTGCGAGATCCACTCTGGATCTGCAAGCTAGTATTTTCACTATTTGAGGTGTCTCTGGCCCCTGTTTGCAGTGAAATGGAGTAAGTGACATAACTGCATAAACTCAAGTATTTTCCTTGGAATTGCTGAAAATTTCATGCTGCCTATGCATTTGGTTTTCATATACACACCTCTTGGGGCTGTGTTTCTTTGGAGAAGTCCAATCTTTTTTAAGTGAGCTCCTCTACAGCACAGCCTAAGAAAAATTCTCCAGTTTCACCCACCTGAGGGAGTCTTTCTATATGTAGCACAACTCTTGTTGTCAATTGGGATTTGTATTATGTCACAGAGACATTCACTAGCTGACCACATTTGAGTTTTTTCTGCTTCTGTTGATGTTGATGACACAGATCCAGTCAATTTCAGTTAAGGAAAGGTGCACCTGTGCAAGCCTGCTCTCACCTTTAGGTTTAGACTGAAGAAAGTCTGATTTCCATCATAAGATGAGAAGGAAGTCCACTGTAATTATAGCTCTGGACGTGTTCCCCAAAATGATAGCATTGTCCGTTCTTCTCTGATGTTAAAAAATAGCACTGTGATTCAGTGTTCCTTCTCATGGTGCAACAGCTTATAGGAATTATTATTGTGCAAAATTACTTCCTGAATCTATAGTTCTCCGCTGAGAAATCTAGCATTGCTTGAATAACATAAGGCTAATATTTAGATTGAGACTCGATATTGGGAAGAAATTGCTTTCTGTGAGGAGAGGGTAGTGAGACACTGGAACAGGTTGCCCAGAGAGGCTGTGGATGCTTTCACCCTGGAGATGTTAAAGGCCAGGCTGGATGGGGCTTTGAGCAACTTGGTCTAGTGGGAGGAGTCCCTGCCTACAGCAGGAGGTTGAAACTAGATGATCTTAAACCAAAACGATTCTATGATTCTATGATCATTTATTTATTTGCTTTTCAGAAGAACACAAACATCCACCAGATATTGAAAGGCTGTGAAGGATTTTCAAAAAGAAAACAAGGCAGCATCCCCAGATGAGACAACTGTAACATACTAGGACATCTGTGGCTGTCATAAAATACCTGGATCTTCTAGGAAGTGTTTTTACAGCTTTAGTAGTGATCTGATTCATGGTTTTAACAGTATTACTCTTATTACATCTCCAAATGGAAAGAAAGTAGAGCAAGACACCAGGTGCACAGGAAAGGTATATGGCATTTCTACCAGGCCCTTTGCATGCAGGTCCTGTGGAACAGAGGTTACTAAACCAATAAGTAAGATTTGCCAGCTGTCATCAGGCCACTGGTGCAATAAATCCTAAGTTGCTGACTCTTGGTGCTAAGAATGAGTTGCTTAGTAGGGTATACTATGCCATCAGGGAATGAAAGCTCTCAGATGAGAAAATAAATGAGCATTTAGTCCTTTTCAAGCTACAGTGGAGCAGATAGATGAATACTGAGTTTTGCTCTACCCAAAATGTGTCTCGGCTGGAGTTGATCAGAAACATCTTTTTGCTAAGCTTTTACTGAATGTGCTCTGTTTAGGAAAAGGTTTTCATTTCTCTTTTCAGTGGTGTCCTGTGCCAAGGCAAGAGGCAATGGGCATGAACTGGAACACAGGAGGTTCCATAGAAACACCAGGAAGCACTTTTCTACTTTGGAGGTACTGGAGCACTGGCACAGGCTGGTGGAGTCTCCTCCTTGGAGATGTTCAAAAGCTGCCTGGATGTGGCCCTGGGCACACTGCTTTGAGTGCCCCTGATGGAGTAGGGCTTGGGCCATGTGTGCCCAGACGGTCCTGCCAATTCAGTCACTCTGTGATTTTGTGATTCTCAATTTCTTGTTTCTCTGCTGAGCTCGCAGATTATTTATGATGTTTGGGTAACATTAACTGTAAGCATTTTGAATGATTTAGTCAAAATTGTCCATTAGATTTGTCAACCAATCTAAGTTTTCCTGTATCTTTGATTCAGAACATAAATTCTTTGGGGTTGTACTCCTTAGATTTTCTTTCTCTGACTGACAGACACCCTTCTAAAGAGTTTTTCTAATATCAGATACAGACTCAGAATGGTAACCCAAGAAAGCAGCAATGAATATCCTCTGTAGACCAAACTCATGCTCCTCTCATGCAGTGACTGCACACGCATATGCGTGTAAGAGGAAAGGTATCAATAACATATTCTCTATAACTGTAATTTTGTAATAGAAATAGGTAGAAAAGAAGAACTCAGGGAGGAGAGAGATGAGCTGGCTCAGCTCATGAAATGTAGTTTTTCACTGCTTGCTGGGAAGGTTCCAGTTTAATACCTGTATGTGCACATGTTAATTGGCCATACATTGCGGCCTCAAATATCGTGGGCTCAAATATGACATCATACTGGAGTAGTTAGGCATCCCTCAAGCAGAAAATAGCCCTGGGGAACTTCAGCAGTGTCTGTAATGGCAGCGAGTGTCATCTTCGTGCTCTGGGATTGCTGGTTGTACCATGAAGAAGTCCCATAGAAGAAAGCTGTTGTGGGAGCTGGGTCCCTGCTCTCATACTGGAGGAAGGAGGGGTATAGTCCAGGAAGTCTCATACCTTCTCCATGTGAAATCCCAGGGACAAACCTCAGCCCTGAGAAACACCCAATTGCCTGGCAGCAGCTGAAAAGAGAAGGCCCTTACCCTCTGTAACACTTCCTTAGGAAGCATGACAGTAATAAGAACTTGGTGACACTGGAAATGGTTCAGAATACATCAGCACTCAGTAATGTGAGCTTAACTGAGTTATGTAGCAGAGACATCGGATTAGCACACCAAAATAATTGGTGAGAACAGAAACTGCTAATGAATCTAAGCTACAATTCAGAACCAAAATGAAACTAAATTATCCAGTATGATCTGAAAATACCATGCAGTTCTCAAACGGAAAGGCTGGAGTGATTGTAAAAAAGCAGGAATGCATTTTATGCTTAGATTTCCTGCTCACTTGGTAATCTTGTCTCTGTATTTTAGCATATTCATGTGATTGTTTATGAGACATGATTTACAGTGTATTATTCAACTGTTATTTTCAATTAAAATATGTTCTATCCTCCAAAACAATTAATTTAGACAATAAAATAAAAACTGAGTTTTCTGTTTGTTCTACACATTTATGTCTACATATCATTTTTGCTTTAGGAGGAAATTTTCTGATTCAGCAAAGACTTTTTAAAATCCCACTGCCACTTAATGAGACCTTTTGTATAGTACCACTTTATGGAAAGTGCAAGGTTTGCCTGTGTTTGTGTGCAAACTAAGAAGATAAATAATTTTTTCTTAGCTCACTAATGCTGGTTTTATATGTATGATATTTTGTATTGTATTTACATATGGAACTGCCTATTTTAAACCATTTACTAAATTTGTCTGATCATTGTTTCAAGTAGTGACATTTCATGTGGCCACATCATATTATATTGCAATATCTAAATTGTACACACTTGAAGATTCTGCCAAAGTACACAATTTAGCACACAGAAACCAATGGTTGTGGAAAAAAATATATGTAGAAGTTAGCATATTCCGTATAATTTCTATGGATTTTATAGTTGAATATGTTGGCAGAAGCAATTAGAGGGAGACCAAAATGACACCTATTGAGTAGAAATGAATTCCAAAGTCTCTTGTGTTGCTATTACATATGTTATTTATAAAACTCAACAAAACACATAATATAGCCTTTGGAAGGGAGGTTGGAAAAACTCAGGAAACAATAGAGAAGTGGTTTTGTTAAAGGTATGCCTTTTAAATCAGGTTTGCAGCTTCAGGAAAGGGCATGAATACACATAGGGATCTGTTTATTATTGGTGTTTTGAGGCTGACTCCCAAAAGCAAAGAAAAAGTGTGTGATACAGCGTATGTCATAAATACATAGATAAACCATGCAAATTGCACTGTATATGCTGTATTTTTTTCTATCAAAAACTAATCCGTCCTAACAGCCCTGTTTGCATCAGTAAGCACAGCAACCTACTCTTCCTACAGAAAGATGAGGTATTCTGTGACTCAACTCTGCTCACTCAAGTGCCAGATGAGAGCCAAAGCCAGTGGAAGTAAAATGGAGAAGTGTGAGGAGAGGTCAGGATTGGGGCACAGCGGGCCCTGCCCTGCTGGGCATTATACCTCCACAATCCTTCCCCAACTTCCCAGCCGAAATATTCCTGTTGCTCTTCACAGAAAAACAAAGCAAAGCAAAGCCTAAAAATTTAGCTTGTTCAGAAGTGTTTCTTTTTGTAAGTTATCAATTTCTTTCTCTTCGTGGATTTTATGCTTCTCAGAGCAATTGTGTGCAGAAAAACTATAATTTGTAATTGAAGAGTGGAGCAAGATACAGCAATACAATTTTTTGAACTGTCTGGAGACAAAAAGGCTCTGTCTGCCTCATATTAGAAACAGGACTTGCCTATATAATGGACATTGTTACTTCTATTTTGTATTCCTCTTTGTTACGCTGTTCACAAAAAAACATACTGAAAGCCTGGAGGCTACTAAGACTCTGCTATGAGCCATGTTCTTCTTTATACATATGCATGCAGTTTGTGGTGTATAATTTAAACACATTTTTATATTTTATTTGAATAGAAGCATATAACAGCATAACACTGACCCATCAGAAAGAACTTGTGTTCTGAGGTTGTAAGCACAAGTGGTTAGTGTACTTAAAACAATGACACATTTTGACATTGCATACTGGTGCACAAGTGCCAGTAACCACAATTGAAAACTCCTTTCTTGGATGATGAAATAACATTGATTTTACCATGTTATTCTGATATTTTCTTCTTAAAGATGTCAATCATAGTCCCCCATTTTCTGTGGCTTTTCTTCAGGAGATCTCGACTCCTTGCTAAGGTTTACATACCAGTGTTGCTGATGATGATCTTCTAAAGGCTTTAAATGGATTGTCATCTTTGTAGCAGGGAAGTTCACCTTTGTGTCAGGATCACAGATCACAGAACAGATTGTCCTGGAAACTATGCTGAGGCATATGGAAGAGAGGGAGGCTGTATGGGAAAACTAGTATGGCTTTTACCTAGAGGCACAACTGGGCTAGAGCATCTCTCTTATAAAGACAAGTTGAAGGAGCTGGACTTGTTCAGCTTGGAGAGGAGAAGGCTTCAGGGAGACTTTATTGCAGCCTTCCAGTACTTGAAGGGAGCTTATAAGCAGGAGAAATAGTGACTTCTTACATGGTCTAATGGTAAAACATCTAGGGGAAATGGCTTCAAACAAAAAAAGGATTTGGATTGTTCTGAAGAAATTCTTTCTTCAGAAGGCAGTGAGGTGCTGGCACAGGCTTCCCAGAGAAGCTGTGGTGTCCCACCCCTGGAGGTGCTCAAGGCCAGGTTGGTTATGGCCCTTGGCAGCCTGAGCTGCTGGGGGCAGCGCTTCTCATAGCAGAAGGGTTACAGCTTAGATGATCTTTAAGGTCCTCTCCAACCTAAGCCATTCTTTGTTTCTATGGTTCTGCCTGACAAACCTAATGACCTACAACGGCATAACTACATGAATGGACAAGGGAAGAACCACTGATATCTATCTGGACTTCAGTATGGCCTCTGACATGGTCCACCATAACATCTTTCTATCCAAGTTGAAAAGATATGGATTTGATTAATGGACTGTTTGATGAATTAGGATCTAGTTGTGAGGTTGCTCTCAGGGAGTCATAGACAATGGCTCTATGTCCAGATGGAGATCAGTAACGAGTGGTGTCCGTCAGGGGTCAGTACAGGGGCCAATATTCTTGAACATCTTCATCAATGACGTCAACAGCGGAATTGACTTAAACAAGTTTGTGGACGACACCAAGCTGTGTGGTACTGTTGATATTCCTGAAGGAGTGGATGCCAGCTATATGGACCTAGACAGACTGAGTAGTGGGCCCAGAAGAATCTCATGAGGTTCAGCAAAACCAAGTACAATGTCTTGTACCCGGTTTGTAGCAACCCCCACTAACAAAACAAGCTGGAGGATGCAAAGATAAAGCACAGCCCTGACAAAAAAGACATGGGGGTACTGATGAATGGCAAGCTGGGCATGAGCCAGCAAGGCGCTCTCACAACCCAGAAAACCAAATGTATCCTGGGCTGCATCAAAAGAAGTGTGGCCATCAGGTCAAGGGAGCTGATCCTGCCCCTCTGCTCCGTCCTGAGACCTTGCCTGCGGTATTGTGTTCAGATATGGTGTCCTCAGTACAGAAGAGATATGGTCCTGCATCTAGAGGAGGGTAACAAAAATGATACAAGGGATGTAACTTCTGTCCTATGAGGACAGGCTGAGAGAGCTGGGGCTGTACAGCCTGGAGAAGAGAAAGCTCTGGAGAGACCTGATAGTGACCTTTCAGTATCTAAAAAAGGATCTATGAGAAAGACTCATACAGTCACCTCCACTGGTGCAAATTGCAACGAGCATGGCATTTAGGTTCTTGTTCATCACTGGCAAAAATGCATAACTCATGATTGTGACTAAGCTGAAAAGGAGTGTTTTGTAGCTGAGAATTTAGTCTGTCAAAGAGTGTTATTGTGCTCTCTGTATCTGTTGTCACTTTCAGGGAAAGAAATAGGAGAAATTACTTATGGAGCAGTTTACGTAGTTCTAGTGAGTTATATGTAGAAATTCATAATAAGAAACTTAAACAAATGCCTGCTTCTGTTGAATATCACTTGACCTATGGTGTCTGGTTCCTTCTGGTTCCTGTGGAAAGCTTTTCCTTGTTTTGTACTCTATGAGCTTTTTCAATCCTTTGCACAATTACCGTCAATGATTTCAGTTATGGCTAAATAAAGCATCACCTACTTTCAGTTCCAAATCTATAAGACAAATGTATCAAAGAGGAAAAGGAACTCCAGACAGTACATACTGCAGCTAGAAAAACACTCATAAAGTTAAATGTGGAAAAATAGGGAAATTTCTTAACATACCTGAAAAATACAGAAAGCCTTGGAAATAACTTCAATAATCTTTTGCTTAGAAGAGAAGATGAGATCAAAATGTCATGATACACTCCAGCTTTCTCTTTAGCCTTGATCACCATAGTTGCTATGTTTAGATGCCAGACCATACAGGTGTCTCTCCAAAAGTGGATTCTCTGTCACAACAAGTAAATGTCTGCTTGGCTGAAAAGTTTTTTGGCTGATAGACTGTGCTATGAAGATATACTAGTGTTAGTTAGGGAGCTGAGAGAGATAATAAATTAAACTACTGCCAGAGTAACTTTGAGACAGCTGAAGCTTTACAGATGGTCAGCTATGCAGTAGCAATTCCTATACAAATATTTTACTTAAAAGAATTATGAACATTTGAAGGAGAATTTACCTGGCATAAAAGGTTTGCAAAACTGCTGATTATGAAGTAAACTAGTACTAGTTGAGAACTGGCTGATGGAGAGCTCAGAGGGTTGTGATCAGTGGTGCAGACTCGAGTTAGAGACCTGTGCTTAGCAGTGTTCCAAATGGATCAGAGCTGGATCTGGTCTTGTTCAACATCTTCATCAGTGACCTTGATGATGGGATAGAGTCCTCCCTCAGCATGTTTGCGGATGATATGAAGCTGGAAGGAATGACTGACATGCTGGAAGGCTGTGCTGCCATTCAGCAAAACCTGGACAGGCTGGAGAGCTGGGCAGAAAGGAACTGAGTGAGGTATAACAAGAATAAGTGCAGAGTCTTGCATCTATGAAGGAATAACCACATGCACCAGTACAGGCTGGGGGATGATCTGCTGGAGAAGAACTCTGAGGAGAGGGACCAGGGTGTCCTGGTGGACATCAGTTTGTCCATGAACCAGCAGTGTGTCCTGGTGGCCAAGGTAGCCAATGGCATTGTGAGGTATGCCAAAAAGAAGGTGGCCAGCAGATCAAGGAAGGTGATCCTTCCCCTCTACTCTGACCTGGTGAGGTCTCATTTGGAGTAGTGTGTCCAGTTCTGGGCTCCCTGGTACAAAAGAGGCAGGGATATCCGCAAAAGAGTCCAGTGGAGGTCCATGAAGATGATACAGGGCCTGGACCACCTCTCTTATGAGGAAAGGTTGATGGACCTGGATCTGTTCATCTTTGAGAAAAGAAGAGTCAGAGGGGATCTGATCCACATCTATAGATATCTAAGGAGCAGGAGGTAAAGGTATTAGGCCAGATGTTTCAGTGGTGCATAGCAATAGGATGGGGGCAAATGGCCACAAATTGAAACACAGAAAGTTCTGCACAAATGTGCATGGGAACTTCTTCACAGTGCAGTGATGGAGCAATGGCACAGGCAACACAGTGAGGGGTGAAGTTTCCTTCTTCAGAGATGTTCAAGACCTGCCTGGACGTCTACCTGTGCAACCTGGGCTAGGAAGTTGCTTCAGCAAGGGGTTGGACTTGGTGATCTCTAGAGGTCCTTTCTAACCCCTACAGTTCTGTGATTCTTGGTATCTGTGATAGTGCATTTTTTTAAGTCACAGAGGAATTAATGAATTTCTATAGTTAGAAAGTACGTCAAATTTGAACAACTTTTATCCAAATGGAGTTTCTTAAGGTAAGGTTAAAATTTCCTTTTTTTTTTTTCTATTGCCTTATATCTTAAATGACACAAATTTTTAAAGGTAATACATGATTTGACTGGAACATTCAAGATATTGAAAACAAGTACTTTTAAATTTTCTAAATAAAAAGATCTGAATATCTATATGCCATACTTGGAAAATCAGATTAAATATCCAGTGTGAACAATCACTATTCAAATCAAACATGATTTCCAACATAAAGTTGCAACAATGCATGTTCTAAACTCAGAAGACTAGTAATTCTGCAGGCAAATCTGATAAGATCTGACAAATTCTGATGAGCCCTTACCGTTTTAATTCAGATTTCAGATTGAGTTTCACCCCATAAAATCTGAGTAGAAATCTTTCAGCAATTACAACCACTTTCAAAATTGTCAGCAGTTCTGTAATATATCATAATTTGACTAATTTACTGTTAACATTTTTGTTCATGCTATTTAGACAATAGTTATGCCTAATTTTTATTTATTCTGGCTGAAAAAGTGAAATAAAATCTCCCTTTCTTGACTCAATGACAAACAACCAACTGAGATTGTGACTATTGTGCCTCTTGTTGGGCAACATGATGATATTCTGGTAGCTGAAAATTTGGCAGCAAAATTTGGTATCTTCAGAACATGTATTTTAACCAAAACTCAACAAAATTATATAAAAGCAAATGGCAGTGAAGGAGATTATTTCACACAGAAAAATGATAATGTCATTAGGCATGTTTTCTGGGGCCTAGAATAAAATAAAAAATACATCAAATTTAATTATTAGCCAGTAACATCTAAGAAAATCAAATTATACAGTACATTAAAAACAACAATAACAACAAAACAAAAACGAACCCCTCTGGTTTTCCAGAAAGAAATCTCTTCACAACAGAATCAGTCCTCTTTTGCACATTTTTCAGGGCTAGCCCATGAAACCATTATTTACATTATGAGCATTCTGGAAATTCCTGCTGGCTGAAGATCTCGTCTGTACTATCCATAGTATCATACAAGAAACTGGACAAGGCAGCTAGATCAGGTTGCTCAGAGCCCCATCCAGCCTGACCTTGAATGTCTCCAGGTACAGAACACTGATGGTCTTCTGTATGAAATTACTGTACCTGCATGTTGAAAACTGATTTGTGTGACCACATAATTGACTAGGAAACAAAATTTTTTTAACATAGAACCATAGAATCCTTAGAGTTGGAAGGGGCCTTTAAGGATCATCTAGTCCAACTACCCTGCAATGAACAGGGACACTACAGCTAGGTTGGGTTGCCCAGGGCCTGATCCAGCCTTCACAGAATCACAGAATTGTAGGGGTTGGAAGGGACCTCTAGAGATCATCTAGTCCAACCTCCCAAAGGGTTGGACTTCCTTTGAAAGACTCCAGTCATGGGGCCTCAACCACACCTCTGGGCAATCTTTTCCGGTGCCTTAACACCCTCGCTGTAAAAGTTTTTTTCCTTATATCTAACCTAAATCTACTCTCTTAATCTTGAAGCCATTTCCCCTTCTTCTGTCACCACAGGCCCTGCTAAAGAGTCTGTCCCCTCCTTTCCTGTTGCTCCCTTTTATATATTGAAAGGCTGCTATCAAGTGATTGCCAGCTATGAAGTTCTAGTCAATGGAAAACTCTGGGAATTATTAGCCTGGTTACTATCTTTTACTAGGTGTCAGTAATACTGTGGTTCTCTATTATATCAAAGATTTGTTTTCAATTTCTGATGCTCAAAGCCCCAGTATCACAACAGCCTATACAGCACCTAGTAATGTGGAACAGGTCATTCCTAGTATTATCAGCATTACTGTCACATATTTAAAAAATATATATACATCTATTTTGGATAAGATTTACCATCAGAGAAAAAGATGAAGGAGGGTCTGAAGACTGTTCCACTCTATTGAGGACTGGGATCATTTTACCTTCCTAAGGTTAACTGGGACATATTCATATAAAGTACCTCTCCAGAGGAATTATAGGTGCTTCTAGTACTCTTGAATTTGGCCTACCTGGCACCAGCCATGTTCTTGTCACGGACAGGAGACACTTCGGGAATTCGATTACAGCAACAGAATGTCAGAGCTCCCAGAACTGAAACAGCATCTTTCAGAAGCCCTGAGCCCAGAGTTTCAGGTTTATCTGTGTAATTCATCATGAAGAGAGAAAAGCTTTAGCTTTAGGATGTGTTTATCATTTCTTGAAAACCTTTCATACGTTTCAAAAAAGACCTGCAAAAACATCAGTGTAGCACTTAGATAAACCAATCTTACACTGAGAATATATTTGACAGCATGAGAAGGTGGTGCTAGCGCTCATCCACTACGTGCCAGCTTTCTCCTGAGGAGACAGACCCCCTCTTGGAGGTGGCCAGCTCTCTTTCTGCTAAGTCTACAGCTCAGGCAGTAGTTGGAGATGATATACCCTGCTTCGTAGAAAGGGGTCAAAGACTGCAACTGGACAATTACAAATCTGACTGGGATTAAAATCTGCCAGGGTGTATTCCAGGCTCTGCTGGAGTGATGGAGTGAGAGACAAAATTCTTGTGGGGTTCAGTGAATCTGGGATTTCCTCTTCAGCCATCATCAACACATTTGTAATGTAATCATAGCTGGAAGCCACAAACAGAGGCACTCTATGGGACAGAAGAGTTTGTAATGTCTTCTAGCTGGAGCACACTAATACATTGGGCCAGGAGAAGATCTGGGAGGAACAGAATAGGAAAAATAGCAACTCTGTTAAATAGGGGCTTTCCCTTTTCTGCAGAGGGCAGCTGGCTCATAAGTTGACTAAATTACCTTGGAAAATGGAAAAGTACTGCTTTCTTCTTTCATCTCTCTAGAAGTTCAAAACCAGCTTTCTTCACTGTTTGAGCAATATAAACAATGAAGTGATAGATAATGGTTTGACTCCTAGTCCTTCTCTGCTTGCCTTGGCTTTTTATTTGAGCAGTCACAAAGTCCCTCTGTTTTGACATGAACAGATTTTTTTGGTCTGCTGTAAAAATGTGTCCTCCTGAAAATAGAAGTTTTTGCCTGTGTGTTGGCGTGCTCTTTATGTATTTTTTTTTTTTAATTATTTTTATTTTTTGCTCATCCTTTATCTTCTCCCTTACTGGGGCTACTGGAGATGCAATCAACAAATCACAATATTTCCAGTCATTTTTCTTGTTGAGCTAATCTGAGAATAGTTCTTTTCAAACATAATGTCTGGGACCTGGTACTGGATTATTTCCTCTTCTTTTATCATGATAAAATATGATAAGGGTAGGAACAGAAGATTCCCACACCAAATTTAGCTAAAAAATTAGCCTTAGTGCTGCTATGTGCTGTCAGACTGTGCAGAGCTGTGCCATATGTGCAGAGTTTCCTATGGCACATGGTATTTGAATAAAAACAAGAACCCTTAGAAAAGAGCAGATGCAATTGTCAGGACCACTTACATGAAACATACTGAATGTCATTTCTCTGCAGAATAACTAAAACAGATTGGCAAGTGTTTTCCTGTGTTCTGTGTGTGTGTGCATGTGTTGGTTACATACAGAATTTGAAATAGATATTATTGTTCTTCTGTAGTACTTATTAATTTAGCCCAAATAGTCTCATTCAATCCATTTTAGTCACCAGTTCTAAAACTGCATAGAAGTATAATTTATGAGAGCACTGACAGGAATCTGTGTTAAATGGAGTTGGGGAGGATAATAAGGACTGTATCTATGGAAAAAAAGGGCCATTCTGAGCAAAATTGCCAAACTTGACTCATTCTATGCACAAAAGATTGGAAAAGATATGAAAATTTGAGTGTGGAAAACAAAGAGAGGAAATGACTTTGCAGGACAGTAGCCAGTGAATAATTTAGTTCCTTTTAAGACTGAAATACAAAGCAGCTTTAGTTATGTGACTTGGAGAAGTCTGAGGCTGTATTTTCAGATGTAACTACCTAAAGTCATCAGACGTACTTCCAGTTTTAATACTTTTTTTTTTCTTTAACTCTACTGGTTGTTTCACATATCTTTAGATCTTTACTTGAGAGCTACAAAAGTATTATGAAAAGTTATATTCTGATTAATATTCTGTTTGCCTTCATATTCAGATTTATATAATCCAGTGTAGCGAATAAAGTGTGACATTTTTTCCTGTAGGTTTTGAAAGGGAGTTACAGTATCCTGACCATTTAATGGAAAGGGAAAGAGGAAAAGTGAGAGTATTCTGAGACTCTCATTAACAACATCATCTCAAACTGCAACTCACAGGGAAGAACTATAGTTTAAGGTCTAGGTCCATGAAAGTAACAATGAAGGAAACAGAGGCCATGTAAATGTTATCACATTGTCTGACCCAGGATAAATCTCCATGTTTGCCATTGAGCTACCTTAGAAGGGATGATGGCAGAGGACAATGTTCAGCATCATCTATTAGACATCTTGGGGCAGAAGCTCAGGGAGGAACAGCAAGATTAAATCCCAGATGAGGCTTTAGTTGCGAAAAGGTACAAGAAGTCAAGAGAACATTTAGGTCCTTGGTTCATACATAGTCATGGTTTAAAAGATTTTGATCTTGTTGAGTGTTCTCCTTACTTTCCTCTGCAACCATCAGTCTCCCAGACATGAAAAGTTAGGTTAGACTGCTCATGGCACTATTGACACAGTTCAAATCTAAGTATAATGTCTCTGCTTTCTCCCTTCCATTAGACAGTTCAAAGCCTTGAAAAGGTACTTAATAATAATAAAAGTTATGTGCACATATGTATGTGTGTATACAAGGCTGTTTCCTTCAGAAGCAGTTAGCTGATGGGCAGTTGGTGGCATTGCTTCTGAGTAACCTGTAGCTTTCAGAAAACTTGGGCTTGTTTTGGTCAAGTTTTAAAGAGAAAAGCCAGGAAAAGCCTCGTGGTTGGCAGTATTAACATCTGAATGTTCAACCTCCTGAGAGGACTCCAAGGCATGGTCAGAAGTACAGATGCCCTAGACTTATCCTCAGTGAAATGTAGGTGTTTCCAGATGAAAAGCAGATTGATGTTTAGATCCACCTAGAAAACCAATAGGAAACACTCAGCTGTTGTGAGTGTAATCCTTCCCATTTGCTTCAGCAAGTAATGTATGGAGACAGATGGGCACGTAGCATGGTCAGCTAGGATTTAAAGCTGAAAGCCATCCCTTTGGTCTGGAGTCTGCTTCAGCTATTGGAAAAAATCTCAGTTTTCTTTATGGAGGTGGTTGTGGAATCACCAAGGTTTGCAGTCTTTATGAAGGTACCCCCTTGCTGGGATGTTGGTCTGTGGGAGGCCTTGGGGATGAAGACTTTTTTTTTTACAGGAAGGAAGTACTCACTTTGGAAGTCAATTGAATGTTTTACCAGAAAAAAAGTTCTGAAGACGTCATGATATTGATAAACCTCACATCAGAGAAATGAGGAGGAGAGACCTGTTGGCTTCCATACTTGAGCAAAGAAAGGGAAAAAATTCCATTGACCTTGGGGAGTAACTCCTATCAGACGCAGAAGAACTGGATTTCAGGAAAAAAACCTCACAGCCTTCACTGAAATATTACACTGGTGTCCAATGTCTTTCTAGAACAATGAATCACTTATGTTGACTAAATTAACAGGTACTCTCTTGTGCTGATCCTCTTATAGGAACTTACACTTATTTATATTTAACTTGGTTAAGTGCAAGAAATAGTTCCAATTTGCACATTTCCAATTTGCACATTTCTGCATGTCTTTTTTCCCTGACCACATGAATGATGACTTGTATGAAATTACAGGATGCGTGGAGAGAGAAAGTTATGGAAAAAAATGACTAGTTCTGTTTACAAGACAGAGACATTTCATATACCTGGCTGTGCAGAAATATTAGGTTCTTTTTTTTTTATTTTTTCATACTACAATATATTTGTTTCCTATTGTACTTTCAGCTTATTCCTTTAGATTTGCATCTTTATTCTGAGTGATTTTTTCAATTGATTATGAAAGGAAAAAAGGACAAGTCTCTGTCCGTCCCTCAGAAGCTCTGCTGCATGTTCCAAAACAAAGCAACAGACTGAGTCAGAGGATGTGACATTTTCATTTGAGTAAGGCAGGGTTTCTAGACGCCACAGGTAATTATTAATTAGGTGTTTCCTAAGAAAAACATGGAAATACTGAACAAACCTCTAGTTCTAGGACTGTCTCATAGAAAATTGTGATTGGGAGTTCAGGATATTTAACAAAAATACAGAGGAAGTTCAGACATGTTCTGGACAAAGTGAAGGTTAAAATCTAAACATATGTGGCAATAATTGAGTGGACTAATAACTATTATGCATTAACACAGGAATATTTTTCTTCTAACTTGGCAGCATAGAGTTAGAAGATATGAAATGAGTTCTACAATAATGTGTAGTCATCCAAAGATTTTTGCATGGTAACAGAAAACATAAAATGAGTTGTATACAAGCTACATAGATTGAAGCCATACAGTCATTGAAACCCTTGATATTAGGATGAATTTCTTCCAATAAGGTCCTCACTACCCTATTCAGCTGGAAATTTGGAGGAGGGTAGATCTAACGTCTTATGGGCATTAATGCTTGCCAGGCTCTATATAAGCATATGAGTGAGTAGTTGTACTTAGTAGATGGGAACTGTATCTATGAATGTCACTTTAACTTTCCCTTAGCTCGTGAAAAGTTTTCAGGCTGCTGATTAATGTGATGTGCATTTAATTATGAGTGACTATTTCTAATCCTTGCAATAACTAATATTAACCGCAGTCCTGTTGACAAGGAGGGTGATTTACAGGCGGAGTGTGATGGGTTCACTGGTTTGGCTGAGTGGCTGTGGCAGCTGGAGGAAACCTGAATTCTATTCTAATCCATGAATCTTTTGGTGTTGGGCTTTGTTGTTCATTGATTTATTCCTTAATATAAAATTACCAGCTTTGTGGATGCAATTTTACTGGCAATAACAATGATCACTGCAGAGGAGACCACTTCAGAGGGTGGTCTCTTCACTGCAGTCCCCACAGCAAAGGGACTCTTCATGTATGGCAAGCCAGCAGTTGCTGAGCATTTCAGAAAAGACTGAGAACTCTTCCAGTAAACCTCCATTAATGAGAGAATCATTAGATCATTCACTGAAGGGGCTACAGACTTGAAGAACCCCTTTGTTCCTCTCAAGCACAAGTCTTTTCTGAGCAAAATGCATGGGAGAACACAGCTTCTGGAAGAATTATGAGCAGTACACTATTCTCATGCTTACTATAATTTTCCAGTACACTAGTTACTAATCCAATTTGTTTGGGAAAAGCTGTGGCTTACTGAGAGCTGGTAGAAAATATGTGCAAGAAAACAACCTCTTCGGTATGTTTTGCGCATTTATGTCCATTCATAAGTGACTAAATACCACTCACTTCCACAAACGTGACTTTGTAGGTATTAGATGAACAAGTAGGTGGATGAGTTCTCATGCTACCGGCTTACAGCTTCAGGTCCTCCTCAGATTTCTCTAGCCAACATGCAACCTACCCCCTAAGTCAGTGGTGATCACCACTGGCTGTCCTCTGGCTTCCTGCCAGCAGCCTGATATTCAGTATATATAAATCAGCTCAGTCAGACACTTCAGTGATGATTCACCTCACTTAAGGATCTGGCTCATCTTTTTCAGATTATTTCTTGCTTCCCACATTTTCAATTTGTTTTAATTGAGTTTTCCCTTAGGTCATCAGCTCTGCGTTGGCTTCCTGCTGTTCTCATTAACATTGCATTTGCCCAGATGAAGAAATTCAGCCCTCACATATTTACAGCTAAAACTTTTTACGGGACTTTTTTATTTGATTTAAGGAATCTACTTATTAAAATCTGTACTAATAGAGCTCTTTCTCCGTCTTTACCTTCCTCTTATTGGCATGTCATATTTATCCAGAATAGGTCATAAACTCTTGGCCAGAATTCAAAGACAGCACAGCAACAGTTTAAATGGGCAAATAGTTACTTCTAATTGACTGGCATATATATTTGAGGAAGAGTTTTCCTCTTGTAAAATCTCTGACAGTGTTCTGTATCCTTAGAGGCAGGACACCATTTCAGTATTATTCGATTTCACATTATTATGTTCCCAACCTAATTACAGAGCTATGCTGTCTCCTCTATGGGAGGACAGCTGTCATTTATACCTGGTTATGTCAACTCAGTAACTTTGTACCACCTCCATCTGAGTGATTAGTGTAGTTGCAGACTGAGAAAAAAGTTTACCATGGTTTCTGCCACTGCTGCACTTAACAAAGTCTGCCACTTTTCTCTAAATTTAAACCTCATAGGCAGGAAGAAAAAGTGAAATTATTCACCTGGCCCCTGCTGAGATGTAACAGAAAGGTCAATGGAATGACTAGGTGATGTATATCCTAACTGCAAGCTGTTAAAACAGAATGTAAAGTAATAGTTTTGCAGTGAGAGAATCACAGGTCTGCATGGCAGTGACTCAAGAATTCAAGCAAAGAAAATATAGAGAATAATGGTTTCACTGATTTATATGGTCACAAAATAATTGTGATGTTTGTGATTTCCTACACTAATTAGTTTCATTCAAAATGTTCCAAACCCCTAAGATTCTCTCCTTTGGGCATATGAATAGTTATATATTGTCTAGCTGTTCTTCTGTGGGTGTGAAGTGCTCAACACTTTGTGGATCCGACACTTCCTGTCTGATTTATAGCTGCATGAGAACTAAATTAGTTCAGTCTAATCATGTGATAAAACAATATTTTTATAAAAACCTGAAAACCATATTATATAAAACTTGCCAATGAATCTGTATTTATATAGATACTATCGCACTGATGTCAATAAATGAAATATAATTATTGGATTAAATAAATTTGATGGAGTTGTAGAGAAAGGCTGACAATATTTAAACAAACTCTGACAGAAGTATAAAATCATACAATATCCACTTTACTAAAATACAACTCCAAGGAAAAGCATTTATATGAAACATAGAAGAAATATGGCAACAACATATGTGGTTTCTGTTAGCCGGTTAAATCATTCACTATCTTCTGTTTGTTAAGATAATTACAATTTTAATAAAATGGTTTTTGATATGTTGGTTTACTTACATTTTTTCCTGTTAAAAGGAATAAAGCATTAAGCAGTGTCAGAAATAATTAAGTCCAGATGAAGAAGAAAATGTTCATTAAAACAACTAGTTGTCTTGTTTGTCTTATGAAGTTTCTGAGGCATTAGCTCACCTGCTGATGTGGTACTATTTAATGCCTTTCATTACAGACTACTGTCTTAGAGGCTGCTTCACTGGATTATTTCCTATGTGATATGTATGGCAATGCATGATATATTATCCAAACACCAGGTGGATTTCAATGGGCAGGTGACTTAGTATGTAGAAAACAAAGTATACAAAACACATCCCTTACAGGTGTAATTGGAAGAACACTGACAGGCTAATATAGTGGTAACATTAACAGAGTGGAGCAGGTTTTAAATAGAACTGAAATGTAGCATTAATTTGAGAGTGGGTTGTGTTTCAGTAGAAGATTGATTGGGTGAGACATGGTACTTTTGAGCTATGAGATAAGTGGTCATCCTTGTTTTCAGGTTGGCTTTCAGCCTCAGGATATCTTGACACAACCCTTCTTCAGCCTAAGCTCAAGAGTCTGAGCTTGACACTTCGTCAACTGTAAGCTGTGCTTGCTTCTATCCATGAACTTAGTCCCAGTTTGCAGACAGCGTAGCAAGTTTTTTTTCGTTTGTGTGTGTTGCTGAAAGTGGGAAGGTCTTGCTAAATATCAGATGCAAAAACAAAGCTTACTCTGCACCAGAGATATACTCAAATGATGAACCTCAAAGTATGTACTTAAAATAATTTAGACTCTAACTTTGACAAATGTTGTATCGAGTCTTTAAAAAATTGCAAGTTAGGCACGTTTTCATTAGTTCTTCCAAGTAAGTCATATCTTTAACATCAGCTGTGAAGTTGACCATTTCCAGAGATAAAGATGATTAGTTATATGGAAACAGTGAGATAGAGGGAGAAAGAAGAGTGCCAAATGGAGGAAAAATGGCCATTAAAAAAAAAAATTTAGGGCATTTTAACATCTTTTTTGCAATGAATCTCTCACACGATGTGGGAAAACATATTCAACTATCTCACCTGCACCTCCCTAACAAGGTCCCTAAGCAGGACTTATTACTAGGCACGGTGCTTATCTTTCAACTTGTGTATGGTTTTAATCATCCTGGAAATTACTCTTACGCAGATTTAAAATTTCATCAGTTACCTTTTACAGACTGCACACCAAAGGTAGAAAGCCTGAACTTGTGATTGGTTTGATCATTGCTGCTGTCATTTCTGGCAACTGTGTTTGAGCCTCTTGGACATCTCAACCACATGGCAATACTTCTGGATTCCTGGATGCACCACTCCTTAATACACAGAGAACTTTTCAAACAGATGGTCATTCAACAGTTCAATTCAAGCACAGCTACCATGCTCACACATCTAAGCACGCATGCTTATGAGCTTTACGATACTGTCTCTGTGAACACTCTTGAGAGGAAGAAAATCTATGTTAACAGGAGGCAAATAAAAGTTGCACGTTCCATCAGTAAGGCAAATCAGCTTGCTTTCAGTCCAGCCTGCTGGGCCTTATGACTCAAAGTACACTCATTCAATCTCTTGCGAAGGAAATATTGAAATCCGATTTCTCACGCCACTAGCAGAAATGCATTTTTAAATAAAAGAGCACATCCAAAACCAAGTCACCACAGAGTGATCTCATTCTGTGGTCTTTTTAAGGACTTCAGGAAGAAAATGCACCGCAGTAGTAATTAATACCACAACGTTTCTGCTGTAGTTGTCTGACTTAGAAGTTGTCTGACTTCTTGAACTATTGTTTGGGCTTATCACAGGGTGTCATGCAAACAACAATTGCCATATTTACCCACCTATCACCAGTGACAAGCCTACAGACAAGTGGATTTGAAGAAGACAATGTTGGGCATGAGATTAGGCAGTTCATGTGCTATTACTGAAGTGATATATCTGTCGACATCTCACTAAATTAGCATCACACCAAATTGTGCCTGGCTTCTCCACTCGTTTGCAGAAGGGGAAGTGTGCACCCCTAGCATGAGTGGCAATTTGCAGAGCCTCCCCTTCTAGCACAGGATCTGAAAGAATGAAAAATCAGAAGGAAGGCACGAACAATGTAGATCTTCTCTAACCATAACACTCAAATTAATCAGCTGCTGTTGCACTTTAAAAACTTTATGTTATTGAGATTTTATACCCGCCTATTGGGGGTATAAAAATGGCAGTTCCATTAAAAAAGGCAGCATTGTAATGTGTGGAATGCAGTTATGTTTCTAACCACGATTTTAATAGTTTTTGTCAGAATCTGAGTTCTCAGTCTTTATTTGCAGTGGTTGCTCTATCTGAGATAATAAAAAAACTTTGCTAATATTGCACTTTTAATATATTGAAAACCTACAGTAATCCAATTTTTCTCACCATTATCCCCTGAAACAGTGAAAAGCTAACCCAATGATGAATTAATAAGAAATACAATATTCCTAATATTCTTATGTAATATATAAATTATACAATTAGCAATCATCAACACCTATAAAAAAGCCCACCATTAAAAAAAAATCTAATAAAATATCACTAATCCTATTTTGTTTTTCACAGTATATTTGGCATCAATTTCTCCTGCAGTTCATAAATACTAGTGGCCTCTGTGTTTGTTATTGCAGTGAGAGATATTTATTGCCTTCAATACTGGAAAATGCAATGAGGTCAACACTTAAATATATTCATAGTATCTCAATTCTCTGATGTAATAAAGTCGCAGCATGTGAAAGCCAAAGTCAACAGCCTGGTCTTTTCCAAACTTTTCCTTAAGAATTTTTTGAACCCTTTGATACTGCATTTTTCAAAACTTAATCCAAGAATAACCAAGAGGCAATTGGGGGAAAATGGTCAAATGGTGACTCTTGCCCCATACACCTCATCTGCGCAGTTCAGTTGCTTTTCTCATATATTTGTTGCAGTTTGTAACCTGTGCTGGCAGAGCTACTCCCATGTTGTATTAATACTGAACAGAACAATCTGAAGTGGCTGACAGTGACCTGGATAATCTACTGAGATTTAAAATGGGCTCACTATTCCTGGATCTACTGTGTACCTAGGTTTCACATGGCTTGTGCTTGGCAGAATTATCTTGAATTAAGATTTTGCAAGGCAAAAGAACTCTATCAGAAGAGATGTCCAGCCCAAACAAGTAGGGAATGATTGGCACATTTCNTTATTTTATTTTATTTTTTTCTTCTTCCCTTTTTATTTATAGTCTTTTAAGATAATTGAAGTATGGAGCTGATGCAAACGTCCTGGGGCACCTCCTCTGTGGTATGAAGTGAGATTGTCAAGGGAACCACAGCACAGGGTAGGGGCCCTGTAGCTTGAGGAGGGAAGGACTTGTTGGACAGAGGAACTGCCAGCTAACTTTCAAAGGCAGCATATAAATCTCCTTGAAGACAGAGGGGAGAGTGTTTTTAGTGAAAATCAGAAATCCACTGAATTTACTATTATCACACATAAAAGCAAAAGAATACCCGAAAGGATACCATGCTTAGGGAAGGTTATGTACAAATGCTTTTAATTCCATCTTTTCTAGATACGTCAAATTTCCCGTATTCAAAAAAGTTAAATTTTCTAGTCTTCCAGACTATTTTGAGTTTCAAGGTTGTTGGGTTTTCTTTGGGGAGCTTCCTATTAATTCAAGGTCTAAGCACCTGCACCTCAAAGTCCTGTTAACTCTTGGTCAACACTCTCCTTCCCCTAAAGGAGTCATCCAAAGGGAGATCCTAGAAAGTACAGACTTCTTTTAAGATTCTGGCTGCAAACAATGTGCAGTGGATTGAAAATCTGCCTCACATCTAAAAGAATAACATGCTAAATGACTGCTTCTGTCATACTGGTTTGTGCTGAACCAATGGCACTTCAATGGCATTTTGTGCAGTGCCCATTTATAATTCTGACTTCAATGACAATGGTTGTAGAAGCTCTGTAGCTGAAAATCTAATGAGTTTCCTGGCTTTGGAGATAAACTATTCATATAACACACAGATGGGATGCAGTAACAACCTTTTGACAGATGATGTTGATTCAGTCTGACTATTACAGCATTTATTTCCCAACACTGAGGTACTGTTGCACTGCAGCAATTTAAGCAAATTTCTGACATGACTGTGAGACAGAGCTTGTAGTCTAATTTTACAGGGGAGGAGGTGAGG
The DNA here is from genome assembly GCA_013399175.1 of Odontophorus gujanensis. NCBI lineage: Eukaryota > Metazoa > Chordata > Aves > Galliformes > Odontophoridae > Odontophorus > Odontophorus gujanensis. The sequence continues at coordinate 32,819 of VXAB01007199.1, read as the reverse complement.
CACCAGAAGACCTATTCAAACCTCCACTAAGTCTTCTGCCAAACTGCAATTATAACTAGGTTTCCCAGTTTCATGCCTCAATTAAGACAATTTTCTCTTTTATAGTTTTATCTGCTTGGTTAACAAAGGTGGGATTTGTTGCTAAAAGAGTTCTGAAGGATAATAGATTTATTCCAGTACTTGACAGGTTATGTTTGTATGATTTTGCCACTTTATGTTATGTATTAATTGATATCTGTATAAATATAGATAGAGTTATACAGAGTTGTATCAGTTGTGTCAAAATACAGCAGACATGGGTTCAGACAAATATGAGGGAGACAAGTTATGGTGTACTCCACCCTTTCCTGTTCTTAGCATATTACATGTTCACACAACACCAGTCATGCTCTAACATCCAAATTCTGTCTCCATACCCTTAAGGAACTACTTGCATTTCAAATGGAGAAACTGTGGGATGTGTCCTTACATCTGACAAAAAAATCAGGCTGGAAAACTGACTTGAAGGTCATAAACGAAGCCAACAGTGAATATTTGTAAAGAACCCAATAAAGCTATCACTATTAGTTAATCACAAAAGTATTTGTCAATATTTGCTTGCTTTACAAGTTACTTCCTAGCAATCTGCAGGAGAGAAAGCAAGACATCTCAATTTCTTTTCCTAATACAGCAAGCAGGAAGTAGAACTTATGCTTTTGCCAAGTAGGGCTTCAAGGGAACATGGCCCACTTATTGTCAGAATTTTAAAATAAGATAGTTTGAGAAACCGTGTCATTCTGACTTAGATTGCTGTAAAATACTTTGAGAATAGTAGGAAGTAAATATAAATACTGTAATATGTGTTTTCAGTTACAACCAGTAAGAACAAGATCAGATGAGCAGCCATGCTCGTGTGTAACTTCTACACAGAGTAAACTTCACATCCTCCCTCAGAATGAGATTATCCCAGTGCCATGTCCCGTTTGACCAGATTTATTTTAGCTAGATGAAGGAGCAAAAAAGAAAATTGTGTACTTCAACTGAAGAAATGTTGAATTGCAGGAATTATTTTAATAACAGAAGAGACAATTGAAGGCTTGGTGAAAAAACTGGCATGGAAACAAAGGGAAGAGGTGAAGAGTTGCCTCACTGAGTATATGCTGTGTGGATTAAGATATTTATCTGCTGGAAAGGAGCTCTGCAGGAAGGCGCTAGGTGTCCTTGTGGAAAACAGGTTGGCCATGACTCAGCAATGTGTCTTTGGATGCCAGAAAGTCAGTGGTATCCTGAGATGCATTAAAAAGAATGTAGTCAGCAGGTCGAGGGAGGTGATACTCCTTCTCTACTCTGCCCTGATGAGGCGACTTCTGGAGCACTGTGTCTAGTTCTGGGCTCTCCAGTTCAGAAAAGACAGGGATCCCCTACAGATTGTCCAGTAGAGGGCTACAAAGTCGATGGCTTGGAGGATCTCTCTTGTAAGAAAAGACCGAGAGACCTGGGACTGTTCAATCTGGAAAAGAGAAGGCTGAGAGGGGACCTCATAACTGTTTATAAACATCTGCATTGTGAGAGTTAAGTAGTTGGGGGCAGACTCATTTCGGTGACAGACAATTGTAGAACAAGGGGCAATGGGCAGAAACTGGAACATGGGAAGTTCCATACTAAGCCAAGGAAGAACATCTTCACTTTCAGAATGATGGAGAACTAGAACAGGTTGCCCAGAGAGGTTGTCTCTGCAGAGTCCCCTCTTCAGATATTCAAGACTCATCCACACACCTACCTATGTGACTTGCTGTAGGGAACCTGCTTTAGTGGGGATTTAGACTCAATGATCTCCAGAGATCTCTTCTAACCCCTATAATTCTGTGAATCTGCGAATAGTGGCACTCCAGATCCTGACAGTTTTCTCTATGCTTTATTTAGGCATACAGCTGTCTGCCATCAGCTTTCTTATCAATTAGGACCTCATTTGTATGTATCTATTAGATATATGAGACAGTCTTCTCCTTATGTACTGAGCTGCTGAACATGTTCTTATATTTCAGTTTTGCTGCCTAGAACCTGTCAAGCCTGTCTTTTAGTTGGTAGTCCTAGCTGCTTGGATCTAGTTTCTGCAGTGGACAAACAGGTGTGTCTTGTCTTGCTGTGCTTACTCCTAATGTGAACTCCCACCCTCTGGTGTTGGGTTACTCTGTGTTCCATCTTGAAATCAAGGTAAACTGTGATCTTACTTATTTCTTTGAACTGATGACTTCTTCTTTTCTTGGCCCTAACCTGTCTGTAACCTGTGGCAGCTGAGTCTGCGCTGTCTCCTTCACATGCAAGTTCTTGAACATTCGTATCACTTTGGTACCCACAGAGTTAGGACAAAGGGTGGCTTTCTGGGAGTAGCTCACTCACAAGCATTCTGGGGTGAGGCAGATTATCTCTTGGTTCTGTTCATCACTTGGTTCTGTTCATTCCATCTGTTGGCCTTGTTTATTTGTGTGTTCTTAGATGAGTCATGCTGAGGAAGAGTTTATGCTTAGAAATATGTTGCAGAAGGGCAGAATGACTGGGCATACTGCTAAAAATAAATATCTCCCTAATAAAGATATGGTAGTATCTTTGTGAAGCTTCCTATGAAAGCTCCCTAATGCTCTTCTTTCAGTCATTTTAGATGAATCCTCTTATAGTTTCTGATATAGTTTTTTTTCCATGAGACGTTACTATTGTATGTGTGGAGATATTTATCATGAGTAGATTATAGGAAAGCATACTTTTGTTTTGGTGACCTGCACCAAAAACTTTGAACGCATTCAAGGGTACATGTCGCCCCATTCCAGCCTGCTTGAGAAATGTCTAGCTCTCAGTTAAATGAGAGGTAAAATGTTGAGCTGGCAACACTTAGCTGATTTATACATTTGACTTTGGTCAAGGCTACATACTGCTTCTTTCAGTTGGAGTCTGAATGATTCAGATTTCCTCTGTTAATAGACTTGCACAAACTCAACTGGAGTCCTCTTGAAAGTGTAAGTTCTTTCTAGGGCTGATGTGTAGGTCTCTGCCTAGGAGTGGAATGAGTAGTGTAGGAGTTTGTCCTACTCATGTGTATAGTCTCAGGTAGCCGTTATTACAATCTCTGTGCGCAATGTTGGCTATCCTGTATTTGTGATGCTGGGAATGCAGGCAGTGACCAAATCATTTGAATATTTTAAGCATAGATTTCAGACCTCACAATACAAAATAGCAACATCAAGCACATCATAAGCAGTGCCATAAAAAGTCAGATAAAAACTGTCCTTTAAACTGTCATGTTAGTACACTGGACAATCCTAACTGTTCTAGCATCATTTAGTAAGGCAAGTTTTATGAGGTAACTCATCATCCTAACCACCTTTGGAGTGTATGTTATTTCTGATATTTTCTTCAGGATTTTGTCTACAAGTTCAATTAGTGCTGGACCTTTTCGTGTCTTAAATAATCCAAAATAAACTGTTATGGGGATAAAATAATACATGACATAACTGTTTATGTTTGAAAGGATATAACAGACAATAACTCTTCCCCCTTCCCTACGGAGCTACATCTCAAAATAACCTCTGTACATTGCAGTGCATAACAAACAGTGAAAAGAAACAGTAACACATTTAGAAGACATATCTCTCTGTTACTCTTTTGCTTGGTAAATACCATAGTCTGAAATCACAAGAGAAAACACAGTTTTATCCTGGGAACCATCCAGTTGGAATATGATGTAAACAAGTAAGAGACGGAGAAAAGGGAAGTTAATATTGCCAACTTTTCTTCTCTCTCCTACGTGCTTTCAGCACTTATACCCCTTTCTGGGAAGACAAAAAATGCTAGGACCATGTTTCTCCTATCTTTTATTTTTATTTTTTTAATTTATTATTTTTTTGTGTGTGTCTCTGTATGTGTGTGAGTGCATTTGACTACTGTAGTTGTTTTCCTACACTTGTGTTTTCAGCTGCCTGCATGTCTTTATTGCGAGTCTGCAATATTATACTGACAAAATACGTTCTCAGTAAAAGCTTGTGAAATTCCATTAATTGTAACTCACACAATGAATGCATATTTAAAAATAGTTAATCAAATATGAGATTAATATGGCCAATAAGTTCATAAGAATTGCTAATCTGAATGACAACCTGAATTGTTAACTTGAATACAAATGGTTACTGTAGCTGAAAACACAGAATGGGTTGCAGGCTTGCCCAAAGAAGCTATGTTATGCTTAAAGATTTATGTGGCCTGAGCTCCATAGCGGGCTAGCTGCTTGCAACTCAGTAAGACTTGAAAGTTCATGTATGAGGACTGCTCCAAAAATAATACCTCTTATTTTATTGTGTTGGCCCACAATGTGAGAGGTGGATGCTGGTGGTGTGACAGTAGAGGTTGAACTTTTCACAACAGTATTACATTACATGTTACTGCTGTGAGGCAGATAGCAGCAGCAGAGGGGCAGTCTGATAAAATCACATCTGACATGGAAATGCATACAAAGCAAAGGTGTGTCATTTAATTCCTCCATGCAAAAAATAAAAATGGAAATAAAAGTAGAAATAAAAGTAATAATAAAAATAAGTCACTCATTGATATTCTCCACAACTTCCTAAATGTTGATGGAGACCAAAGACTGGATGTGAGCACAATGAGGTGGTGGTTGTGCATTTCAGCAGTGGTGACAGTGTCAGTGGGTCACCTCCATTGATGCAGATTTTGATGAATGCAGCGTACAGCACCTTGTTCATCACTAGTAAAAATGCGTAGATAGTGGTGACTGTCTTGAAAACTAGTGTTTTGTAGCTGACAATTTGCTCTACCAAGTAGTGCTACTGTACTCTTTCTACCTGTTGCAGTTTCCGTGGAAATATACAGGAGGTATTATTTTTATAGTGAGCTATGCATTTTTGTGTTAATGGAATGGAGACACATCATTTCTTGATATTGCTTTTCCCTAGGTTCCTTAACTTGTATATATTGGCTTCAGTTTACTGTGATAGGATTTCTACTTCTCACCAAAAAATAACTGAAGAAAATTGTTTTAAATGTTAATTTTAGTCTGGTTTACACAAAATATTGTCTCAAATAAGAATAAATTTAACTTTTTCAGATTTTTGTTAACTTCATATTAAACTCTGCAAAATAATATTAGAAGTGCTTGAATTGTTTTGGGTGTTGTTGGGTTTTGGTTTCTTATGGAAATTTAACTCTGTTACTTAACATAAACTTATTATACAAGAATAAGACTGTAAAATAAAATAGCCTTACATATTTTAAATGTCTCAGAACTATTAATGGTTTTTCTCTTCTGGTGTCATAATTCATCCATGACCTATATAGATACTGCCAAAAATTCTGGAAACATTCTTGTATGCTGTTTAAAGCCTTTTTATATTTCTTTAAGATCCAAATATACGTAGGTCACTCTGGAAGTAATGCCTCCTATTTATTTCCATGGAAACTACAATAGATAAAAAGAGCACAGTAACACTAAGTGATAAAAGATTTCTCAACTAGAAAGCATTAGTTGTCAACATAATCACCACCATTAACTGATCTGGGCAGATGAGCTCATAGAGATGCTCCTTATTTCATGGTGTTGCAGCTGTGCTTGGCCATTCAGTAGCATGGCTTACCCTTCATGTCACTGTCACTAATGCTTCCCACTGTCTCATGGAGCTCACAGACACTGGTTGGTCTTCATCAGTGTTCAGTAAGCGTTGATGAATGTCAGTGGGTGCCATTTTTTCTACATGGAGGTATTCAGTGACATACTTTTGCTTCATATGCACATCCATGTCAGCTGTCATTTTGTCAGACTGCCCTCTCCTGCTGTAGTGCGCCCAGGTGGCTGAGAAGGTCAATGGCATCCTGGCCTATGTCATAAATAGTGTTGCCAGGAGGAGCAAAGAAGTGATCATCCCTCTGTACTCAGCCCTGGTGAGGACACACCTTGAGTACTGTATAGTTGCTCACTACAAGAAAGACAAGTCCCTTTAGTGTGTTCAGTGAACAGCAATGAAGTTGTGAGGAGTCTGGAGCACAAGTCTGATGGGAAATGGTTGAGGGAGCTGGGGTGGGAGAAGTGGAGGCTCAGGGGTGGCCTTATAGCTCTCTTCAACTGGAAGTCGGCCTCTTCTCCAGTGTTACTTGCAATAAGACAAAAGGGAAAGGCCTCAAGTTGTGCCAGGAGAGATTCAGGTTGGACATTAGGAAAACTTCTCTGAAAGAGCGATCAGGCACTGGAATGGGCTTCCCAGGGAGGTGGTGGAATCATCATCCCTGGAGGCATTCAAGAAACATTTAGATGTTGTACTGAGGGACATGGTTCAGTGGGAAATATTGTTGACAGGTGGACAGCAGAACTGGATGATCTTGGAGGTCTCTTCCAACCTTGGTGGCTCTATGGTTCTATGTTTAGTCACAGCGAGAGTATTTATGTAAATATGAAACTTAATTGACTTTCACTGTTGTGTGAGCTTATCATTCAGACAACAAGGATTTCTAGAGTGCATTTAAAATTTCACTCAGTTTTTGAGTTATGAAATCAACAGTATTTACAATAAATAACAGGTAACAAGCTTGTTTTGTAAAAGAATATATATATATACATATTTATTTTTTTCTTTTTTGTTTTTTTTTTCAGAATTTAGGCCCGGTTTTACAGGAGAATTAAAACAATTTGAATGTTCTACCACCAATCATTTGAATCCAATAACTCTTGTAGGAATTAAAAAAAAAATAAAGAAACCAAAAGGACAAATCTTTTATTTACATTGGTTACATTTCGGAATTGATGACTTTCATTTTCAGCTGTGCAAATTACATTCTTCATTGAGTCTCTTGCTTCTTAAAATAATTTGGGCTCTTGTCTTTCAAAACTTCAGAACTGCAATCCAGCAGCTGCTTTGTTTTTGCAAGAAAACTGCATACAGTGAATGGCCCATATAGTGTCAATCAAATTGATGCAAAGTTTAAACACTGTGGCTCTTGGATTGAAGTTGGAGGTGATCTGTTCAAATGAAATTGTAGCAACATAGCCTCAAGAATGAAGCAAGCAGCCAGGCTGTCTGAGTGTGGGTGAAATCTGATGAATTATATTCTTTTTGGACTCCCTCCAAGATCTCAGTAAAGTGTCAGTGTAATTTGTAAAGGCTGTGATTTCTAGACGGAGCAACACATCATGTGCAACACGTGTACTTCACATTTAAAGAAGAGAGGAATGTACGATCATTTTCTGTGGATGAAATCAGTGGCATTTATTTTCTAAAGAAATGAAGTCCTCTAAACACTTCGCTTTTTTATTTGTCTTTCATTAAAGTAAATAAGCTTATTGCAGTTTGATACTCATGTCAAACTACTAGAGCAGTATCCAATAAAAATTAGAAACTGGCCTATGGGATCTGCGTTTTGCACTGCTTGTGAAGTTATCAAGGGTATTAGCTGGCATAAATAGTGACTATGCTGGCATGTAAACCAGATGTAGATCCATGCTTTTAGGAATGTGAGCTATATCCTTGCACTGTCATAGATGCTGTCTGTGGGTGGCCTCCCTCTGTGCTGCTGGGTATTAAAATGCTCCCACAGGGTTAGAAAGCTGTGTAATTAGGGGGAAAGATTTGACAAATGTGTCCCGGAAAGCAGTGAAACAGATACAGCTATAGGAATTCTACTTTTCCTCTGCACTTCTGGATGAAGAGTATTTGGAGTGTGATAGCAGCATGCAGTCAGTATGAACGCTGAATTAATAAGCTGGTAATGCTACGAGAAGCAATAAGCTGGTAATGCTATGAGAAGCTAGACCACTATGGGGATGGTTTTTTATTTTTATTTTTTATTTTTTTTGTATTCTCAGGAACGGGGTTTGCTGCTGTGGGGTCTTTTGTTGCTGACAAATAACAGTGGACAAATAACAAGAAGTTCACAGAATCATAGAATCACAGAATCATAGAATGGCTGAGGTTGTAAGGGACTTCAAAGATCATCAAGTTCCAGCTTCTCTGATGCGGGCAGCATTGCTAACCACTAAATCAAGTACCAGCCCAGGCTGCCCAGGGCCCTGTCCAACCTGGCCTTGAACACCTCCAGGGGTGGGGCATCCACAGCTTCTCTGGGCGGCCTGTGCCAGTGCCTCACCATTTTTTCAGTGAAAAATTTCCAATAACAATTAATCTAAATCTCCCCTCTTTTAGTTTAAAACCAGTCATCCACATCCTATAACTATATACCAGTGTAAAAAGTTGATTTCTGTCCTGTTAATAAGCTCCCATTAAGTATTGGAAGGTCACAGTGAGGTCTACACAGAGTCTTCTCTTTATCAGATTGAGCAAGCACAGATTACTCAGTCTCTCTTCTTAGGAGTGGTGTTCCAGCCCTTGATTGTCCCTGTGGCCCTTCTCTGGACCCATTCCAAAAGTTCCACATCTTTCTTCAGTTGACTGCAAACAGCTACGAGACAGACAGAATTTGTTGCTTCAATACTGGAACTATACTATGTTAATCAGATTCTGTCATGTCATGGGTTGGCCTGGTTCAACCCACTTCTGTAACAGGGAATGAAGGGACCCACAGTCCCATGCTCCAGGAAGAGGGGATGTGGGGGATGAAAAAAGGTAGGGAGATGGGCCTAGATGAGAAAAAAAGAGCGGCAATGAGTTAAGCAAAAAAAAATAAATTACTAAATATGATAGCAGAATGAGAGATCATACAACATATTACAATATAATTGGAATTGAATCTAATAAATCAAATAAAATGAAAGTGAGAGTGTCTGAAACCAAAGGCTCTGATGCTGTAGATAAGATGTCCAGGGAACACACCGAGGAAAGCAGGCAAAAAGAGAGATCATCTTGTGACTCTAATTCAGTTTTATTCTTCCCTCTGAATGGAAAACAGAAAAGGAATAAGGAAGTCTTCTGGAAGCTGTAGTTCATTCTTTTGATATCTGGTAACCAGAGAACACTGATCACAAATCATAAAACCACGACATATAGTCACAGAAACAGACAATGCATTTGAATGTTACTAACATGGTAAATACCGATATTGTGGTATTATCTAGAAAGCTGTTTCTCCACACACCAGCTGGAGTTCATATTAGACAACTTTTATGTTTACAAAGTTTCTGTAATTTATCAGCCAAAACTCATAGAAATGAAAATTGTAGCTAAACCTCAGTCAGTGATGAAAGTTGTCTCCTATCTATATAATTAAGCATAGGATGAAGAGAGAGATGTCAATTGGAGGAAGCACTCAATCTAGTGTAATAATTTACTATGTAAATAGCTTCATTTTGTGTATTTCATCAATGACAACATAGACTTGTAACAGTGAGGACTGAGAAACCATGTGAAAATTACCACAGAGGTGTTTCATAAGGAGAGGAGGCCTCTGTTCCTCAAAAAACTGTTGATCAGTCAAATGATCTACACTTATTTCATGGGAGGTAACTACTTGTCTGTCATCATAAAGCTTCAAAATTTGAGTTACAGAGTGGGAATAGTAAGTAAAAATTACTCATCCAACATTTTTCTGCTTTTACATACTTTCTAGAGAATGCTGAATTTAGGGTTTCTGAAGAAATTACAGAAAAAAACCACTCAAGGTCACTTGTCTTTCCATGTCTGTTCTTGTTATATTCACAAAGATTTTTGGTTTTTGTAATGAGAAGCTACACTGTGTGGCTTAAAGGCTGTCTTCTTCATTGACAGATAATAGATATTCTTAGGAATTTACTTTTGAATAAAGAAGCAGGATATAAATGTACACTTTTTGGTCTCAGTTTCAAAAATGTATTGTATGTGTTGTAATGTACTATGTCAGCATGCTGCAGTGTTAATTTACAATGCCTTTGTAACATCAGTTCTTCCTATAGAGTGTGGTTGCTTGACTTTGCACTTAGTCCTTTCTGTACACTGTTCAAACTTGTTTGAAGTTACTGCTAATGAAAATTGGTATAGTGGAAATTTTGTTTTGTGTGTTATTATCTTTAATTCTGGTTCCACCACATGTGAGTGTGTATCAGTGTCCATAAGTCCTCATGTACAGCTCAGAACCAATAGGTCTTCTTCCTTCCCACTACTTCAGCTGCAATATGACTTTCTGAAAAATGGTTTTCTACTTCTCTTTGTTTCTCTGTTCTCCACCTCTTCCCCAGACTGGTTACTCTTGAGAATATTTGTTCCAGCCCCAAGGTACAGCAGTTTTTCTGAGTACTAACAAATCACCCCTCACATTCCTCTTAATAGCACACAGTTTGTATTATCCAATTGTCCTAGGGGTGTTTCATTTCAGTATCAGACAATGTTTAGCTGATGCACGTAATTACTTTTCCTGCATGTAAAAGCAAGAACTAAATTTAAACACAAGTTTTATATCCATTTTCTAAAAGCTTTTTTAATCAACAGTTAATGAAACAACCTGTCATCAGACAGCTGTATTGCTGAAATGACATGAAAAGCAAATCCATGGAATCAGTTTGTTTGTAGACTTTCACCTAAGTTTGGAGCTAGTGATGATTTGTTGTTTTTTCTGCAGTTCAACTTTGTTTGGTCTAGCTGGAAATGTGACAGTAGTGATGTCAGTATTTGCCAAAAGCTATACTTTTACAGGAAACCGTAATAGACATCATTCAAGGTTTTGACAAGATTTCACACAGCATAACAGGGCAGTGCAGCTCAAATTCATCATAATAAAAGCCTTCGATGCCCATTTCGGATGATGTGCTCATAACCTTACAGATGGGGTCCATGTGTATTTGAATGAAACTATTCAGTTGCTGCTTTCTGTGAAATGCTTGAACAGTGTGACAAATTTCTGTTAAAACTGTTTGCTAACGTGGACTTAGAGGCATTAGAATATCAACACACAGGACACAAGGCATCAGAAAGCACAGAAGCATTATTTCAGTCTTCTCAAGGCTTTTTTTTTTTTATTTCTAGAAGCATATTAGAGGTGGCCACTACACGATATAGAAGAGAGAAGAAGAAAAGAGAAGTAAGGGTTCCTTAGCTACTCAGAAATGGAAAGGACTGAGATGCCTCTGTTTTCCCTGAAGAATTTCCAGTGTACATTCACCTTCACTGGGCTGCTGGAAAGAGGTGTGGGCCTAAGCTATCAAGGAGTCCTGGACCTTTGTTTGGGCCCTCTAGGGCTTCTCTTAGAACTGCTTGACTCTCTGATGGAATTGTCTTTACATGATACAGTGGTGACCACAAATATGTGCATTAAATACTCCTCATATCACTTTGTTATTCATAACAGTATTGTTATCCTCTGATTTGTAATGTTAAGTACCCTCCAAGCTTTCTCACTGTCTTCATTTTCTTCCTCTCAGACAGTTTCTAAGCAAAGCACTATCAGTGTTGTATGAAGGTGCTTCACATTTTCCCATCTAAAAAGAAGCATTTTGTCTTACAATTCCTGTCCACCCTTAATCTTCACATTTTGTTTTTCCCCTTAAATGACAAATGAACTTGAACTACTGGGATCGAATGCCTATGCGTGGTCTTCCTTTTCATCTTCCTTTGTCATTCCCCAGAAATGACAACTAGAACAAAGAAAAAGGAAATAACCTGAGTAAAGAATCAAAGTTGCCAGGTCAAAGAATCTTCCTGTGCTTCAAATGAAGGCAATGAATTACAGCAAGGCTGAAAATAAATTTACCTCCAGACTTTGGTCTTCACTGGGTATTTAATATAGGTTTATGCAAAGTGTTTTTTTCACTGTAAGAAGCTAACTGGCTTCCAGAAATGTTCTAAGAAATGTAAGTACCAATATATACCCAGTAGATTGTTTTTTAAACACTATCTTCCCCTTTTGCTTCTTATCCACATACTTCAGTAACAGTAATTGCAAGATATGCGGATTTGAAAAGGCTTATTAACTCTGAGTCTGATGATTCTGAATCATTACAGACTACACTCTATTTCATCAGTATTTTAACTGTTTTATATTAGTTATCTGCTTTGCAAATTTTATGAAATAATGAGCTGTGTCATATGCATTCTTTTTTTCTTTTTCCACATAAAAATAAACACATGGAAAGGAAGGTTTGATTTTTAGGAGACTTGCCAGTTGATTCCTTGTCTATGTTATTGCATCCGTGTTAGTGAAGGCTAGTACCTGTACTTTGAATGGAAAAGGGAAAGGTTTGTGAGGAAGGTTTACTCCTTGTTTTGGGTTCTTGAATAGTTCCCTCAAAATTCAATCTTCTCCAAAAAAAAAAAAAAAAATCTTACTACTTGAGAAGTGGTTGACTGTCATGTCAGTGTCCTTGTACAACATATTGTAGCTTCAAAGATGCATTTAGCTTTCCTAGGCCTGATCCTTGATGCTGTGAACTGGGTTTTATCCTGGAAAGCTGGTATAGGTCTAATATGTCAGTGATATTCTCTGTCATTGAAAGCATACTTCTTTAAAGTCTGCTGGAGGACAGATCAAGTTGATGATGTTTTCTGAAGGAACCACTAGGGTGGTGGTGATGGATGAAATCCTTAGCTTTATAGAAAGGTTTATGAGGGGCATAGATATACAATCCTTTTAAGCCAATCGTATTACTGTGTACATCATGTCCTCAAGAATCCATTTACTTCATCCATTTTGTGTACACAGCAAATGTCTTTTGGGAAATGGATCTGTACCTAGTTGTTCTTTTTGTTGCATAGTCTTAAGCCAGTCCGTCACTGCAGTCACCTGGCCTTGTGCAAGACAGTACTAGTGCCAGAAGAACGTTCAGTCTGGGAAGTTGGTGGCACTTGCTATTAACTCTTGACAGTACTAAAGATATTTAAATTCTGACATTATATTTTATTGTTGACTTTTTTATGTTAAAGTGCACAAGCTGAAGGTTCAAGTCATTTACTAATTCTTAGGATCCTGAGGTTGTCCTAAAGTCACAAATTCACTGTGTAAGCTCTTGGACAGTAAGCTTAGACACTAAGAGATGTGGTAATGTATACTGCATGGTTGTGCAAGGCAGTTCTTACATCAGTTGTGCTAGAAATTCCAGGGACTGATGAAGCTCATACTTCCCTGCACATTCTTTCCTTTACTTGCTAAATAATACCACTGAAAGTGATACCAAAAGCATTTCTTCAAATCAGAACTGTTTTTCATATGGTAAAAGAGCAGCAATCCACTACAGCTGCATTATAACTGAATTACTGCAACTTTGTAAAGATGACCATGCAGTCAGAACATTTTGCTGATGGTGATTTTTCAGGCAACCAAATTTGCTAAATGTACAAAATGCAGACCAATCACTCTTCAAATGTTTTGACCTACTTTCTCCTTGAACTCATCCCAAAATAATAATAATAAAAAATAACTATGGAGAGTGCAGATTACACAGTTCTACAGTTTCACTGATGGGAATGTGGATGCCATTACACTGCTTCCTGCTGGCAAAGCAAGTATGTATTTGTGTGGTTGTAGCTCCTCCGTGCTCATTCAGAATTTGGGAGGGATACAAGGCCAGGGAAGGACAATTATGCTGACTTAAACATGCTCCTTTTAATTTAGTGTGTCATGCTATTGTGTTTTTTTTAATTCATCTGTGTAAAAACGTGTGCTATGGAATCTAGAGTGGTTTTTAAAGTTAATTCCAGTTTTCATAAGGCTTAAGTTAAATTCCAAAAGTCTTTTTCTCTTAACAGTTTGTAGTTTCATTTGGTTGGTGAGCTATTACTGATTCCTCTCTATGTTTTCAGACAGTCTTCTCCCTGGATATTCTAATTTTTGATTCTTTAAAAAGAAGTCACGTAATTCTTTTGGACTTCTGCCTGTGTTCTTTCCTCTCCTTTTTAAAATGTGTCCTTATCTTTGTGGGAGTAGATGGAAGGTGCATGACTGCTCAGAGGTATGCTCAGAATCTGCAGATTCTGCCTTGTAAAGGTCAGCTCTGAAAATCCTTAAAACTTGTTTTACTGGCAAAGGTATTAATGAACTTTGAAAAGAGAGGGAGTTGACAGGAAGGACTAATCCCTCCCAGTCGAAAACAAAAAACCAGATCTGCTGCATTTCCTTCCTTTCAGCATCATACAAACTGTACGATTTCATTGTTCCTCCCTGCATTTATCTTCCCAGCCCCTCAGGAGAGTTACTCTGTCATTTCCAGTAGAAGATGATTTGCATGAACCAGTTCCTTTTCATGATTAGTTTCAGAAAATCAGAATTATAATCTGATGGCGCTTTGCTTTTGTCCTGGAAGTTGTTAAAATGAGTCACTGGGCAACCTCTAATCCTATTTCTAACCATGTGCAGGCATGTATGGGACTAAAAATGAAGGCAGTTTTGTTTACTGGAGGAATTCAACCTAGTTAACCGCTTTCTAGGATTTTAAATTTGCAAAGCATTTACATGCTGAAAGATAATGTTATGCTTTATTTAAGTCAAGTTTGTGAGAGCTAGGAAATCATCCTATGAGCATGGTATACATTTTGAACAGCAGAACTTCAGAAGGACTTAAAAGTAAATGATTGAAGGAAGACATACATATGCATAAGCGGTAGTGTTGTAGCTCTCCCACTGAACTAGTTTTCTGCAGAATGTGTGAGTTCCTGTGCTCCCCTTCTGCCAACAAGTAGTTCTGCTGACTATAGTCCAAAAGAATTCTCTGTTCAACACAAAGCCTTTTTTTTTGACTCTTGATATTATTGGGTATTGGACTACCTGACTAAAAAATTAAAGTTCCTTTTGCCAGCATCGGAGGGCAGTATCTTCAAAGCAAGCACAGACTACTTTTTTCCCCCTGGTCTTAGGAGACTGATCAGAGTGAACACATTCTCTTTTAAATCATATTTGAGAGCTGCAGCTCACTTCTGGGGACAATGCATATGATTTAATAGGTAGTATTTTCCCTTCTTTCACTGGTGGGAAAAAAAAGGAAAACTGAAAAATCATCTTTTTAAAACCAGCAATTTCCTTTCTATAAGCAGTGATGCATAAAAGGCAGCAATTTTAGCTGACGAGTGAAAGTTCCCAAAATAAATGAACGTGAGGAGAAAATCATACAATTTGGTTCATCGTGTTTTACTTTTTAGAAAACTGCTATACAGGAAAATGATATTTAGATTAGAATCTCGAGACCAGAGTCTTCTTTTGGTTGCCAGCAAGTATTTTGAAATAAATATGTAGTTTCATGCCATGCTGATTCTATTTATTTTTTTTTATAATAGCTTTAGCAGATAATAGATATGGTTACCTTTTTTAGATTTAGTTTAAACAAATGCAGCAAAGCTTAAAACACTGGGATCATAATCTCCAGTTGTTCCTGAGCTGATAAACTGAGTAAAGGGTGCTCATGGAGAACAGCTGGCTAAAAAGTCCAGCACCTTGATGTGCTTTGGCTCCTTCAGCCTGCCTTTGCTGTGCTCCTTGGAGGTGGTGGTGGACCTTGCCTTCATGAAGGAGGAAATGTGGTCTAGGATGATTGAAAGGTTTCTGGAAGCACAGAGCTTTCACAGAGATCCATCACTTGTCAGTAGCTCTTTCAGTACAGCTCTCATAGCTGCAGATGAATAATTTTGAGTAGCATCTATTTTATGTCTCCGTAAGTGTTCTTCCACTTTTGCAAGCACCTTCACCTTACACGCGATAGTATAAAATTTATATCTGATGCATATGGACTAAGGAAACAAACCTCTCACTCTGCAGGTATCCTGCAGGGGTAAGCTGTGCAATAGGACCTTATAGTGCAGATTCAGGGGAAGTATTAGGATTGTGTTTTAATGTTCTTTTAGAGTATTTGTAATAGGAACTTTTGTTAGTGGTAAGCATCTCCCACAGAAAAAGTATGATTTTTTGCCAAACAATGCAGGTTGGAACAACTCTACAGAAGTGATGAATATCAAAGCTCCTCCCCTGTCAGAGGCTTGGCTTTATCTTACAGAAATAATGACATTTCATGTGAGAGCAGAGTTATAGTTCTATCCCTGTTTCTTGTACAACTCTGTGTAGCACCATAATGCTACTGGTGTGCAGTGTTCAGTTTTCCTGGTTTGTTAGGTGTTTTACAGCTAAGGCAGTGATCCCTTACGACTCAAGGAAACACAGCACATAGGCAAAACCAAACTAAGTTTGAACACAAAAAGTCACTGCGCAGACAGTTAGTAGTGCATGGACTGTTATCTTTCATTGCTATAAGATTTTTAAACGAAGTTTGTAGTAGAAATCTTGTTATGGTAAGCAGCTGTTGCACCAGATTGTGAAATCAAAAATAAATCTCCTTGTTGCTCAGAATCAAACCCAAAGTAAAACTATTGATATCTGGCTGTCTCTTCCATCCTGAGTGTCTGCAGCTTGCTATGTAGAGCTACTGTTCAGATATGCATGTAATCTCCAGAGAAGGGAATGTTAGTGCTTCGTAGGTAGGCATGAGACATCTGCATCTTGATCTCTTAAGTCCTTGTTTAACATACAGGAGTCAGACAAATTGCTCATTCCCATGCACAGCAGTGAAGTTCCCTTCATGCTCTTGGCATTCCACTCATCTCTGAAAACCATGGAGCTGGATGTGAGCAAACACTGTGCAGAATGGGGTGCTCTGGTTTTAATTTTACTCCTCTTTTTTTTTTTTTTTGGCAGATTTTGCTGCTTCTGCTCCAATTATGCTGACAAATAACCCCACAGTCAGGCTCTGTGACTCCTCAGGCCCCCAGCTTGTGCTATATTCTTCTGACTACGGATGCTTTTTCAGTTGTAGGATGAACAGCAAGCTTTAAAGCAGCATGTCTTTCTTGAATGATTCTCCTTCATGGAGAATTTAATGCCTTATTGAATGAGAAGCCTAGAAAATATAAAGGAAATGTTCAGGGAAGATCTTTCCTTAATCGTATCCAGCTTATAGGAATCCATCTTAAAAAGAGACAGAGTGGAGGGAATAAACAGTGACTATGGTTCTGCATGTTTCAGTTGATTTCCCCACAGTGCTCAGCTCTGACATTGAAAGACATGATGAAATTAACAAGCTCAAATGTTTCTCCTTCGTCCTCTGCGACTGGTTTGGTGTTTCCAAGTCATTACACTGGCAGTAGAAAGTGGAACAATGACACATATTTGATGAGGAGGAGGCAAGTCAGTAGTATGTTGATGTAAACTAGTCTTTAAAAGTCCAATTACCTTTCATATAACTGGATATTTCATATTATCTTCTCGTGGTTAAAATTTCATTTCTTTTGCTTTTCAGTAACACCAGAAGTGTTTTATCATTGCAGATAAAAGGTGATTCGTGGTGCATCTGTCCTGTCTGGCTGGCTTGATATATTTTCTACAGCATTTTAAAACTATAACAGGGTTAACAATTAATAAGGTTTTCTGCTCAGGGGCATTGAAGGATACAGGGTAGTCCTTAAGAACCATGAAAATAAACCCAGAAAACCTCATTTCTATGTGAAATTCTTCTGCACCCTTATCTAGGTTCCCAAATAATGTGGGAAAAGTGGTGCCAAATTTGAAGGTCCTATGCTTTTAAAGAAGAATCCTAATAATTTGCAGCTAGTGTGACAGATTTTTTTTATTTTGTTTGTTTGTTAGTTTTGTTTGTTTGTTCTTTTTTGTTTAAATTTAAATAAAGGAATTCTCATGAGAAAAAAAGAACTCTATCTATGTGCTACAATTCCCATGTCCCATTTTTTTACGTTCTAAATGTCACTTTCTTTTTGTAATGAATTGGGCAGGAAACTCTACCCTTTCCTTTGAATGACTCATGATGTAATGTAGTTACAGATTAGAAGCACAATTTGAATAATGTGCTGTATGGCATTAGGTGAGGTTTTGCCCATTCCATCACATTTTTCCTAATGGAGACTCAGCACTACATCATTTGTGTTAATATTAGAGTTATTGAATCATTAGTGAAGCAAAATTTGTTGAAGTTCATACATGGGTATACTTTTTTTTCATGTTAGGATTGCACTTTTCTTGTGTTAAAATTTTTAACTCATTTACCTACAAATGTAATGAATTATTTATTGCATTTTAATAATTAATACATTGTAATAATTGATTACAATTAACCATGAAAGTACCTTATTAATGTTTCATTTGTAGCTGACGAAGAGTTCCAGACAACATACCAGTACTTACTGATTTTAATACAAAGTAAATTCTGATCTTACTGATCAGGATTTCGGCATTCATGAAACACACAGAATAGAGACAGACTCTTCAATAGACTTGGTGAATAAAGGAAATCTTCCATTGGGAAAAAAAAAATAGAATGTCCTATTCATTGCACATTTACATACACTGTTGTTTCTTAAGCCATTAACATACAGAACAAAGGAGACCATTTCAGTGGTATTTTATTTTAGAGAGATGTTTCACATTTGGGACTTCTGATGTCCAGTCAATGTGACAAAGAATGAAGTGACAATGCCTTTTAAAAATGACAATCTGACTGCATGTGAAGTCTTTGTTTTTACGTGTCAGTTCTATTTGCTCATGTCAATGATATGGGATATGTCTAGGAGATAGGACCATTGGAGGAGTGTTAGTGGCAGCTCGCTCTGGCTAAGTCACGTAGCTGGTTTTCTCTTATAATAAGTAGTAAGAGAAGATCTCTGCTAGACCAGAAGGAATTTAGAAGAGCAGCCTAACTACACTGCTTGAATTGTCCTACTGAATTACAAACTGAGCCTCAGGAGAGCTGTTGGTCTTTGGACATCTCAAGCTCTTCTCAAGATTCTATCCATGCTGGCTTCTCTCCTCTTTCATATAGAGAAATTTGTGTCCCTTGAAATTAACTTTGTCCAGCAGAAGACTCTATTTTGAGGAAAGGAGAGGAAAAGAAAGCAAAAACAGTAATGGAAACGTACAGCAACCTTTACCAGGGTCAAAAATGAACGGTAGGTTCCCTGTCCTTTGGAACCCTCTGCATTCATACTCAATGGAAAAGCCTGGTTCATTCTTTTCCTTTCTTTTCATGAGGTTCATCTTTCAGTTCTCAAGCTGGGAGTCCTCCTCTCTCACCAAACCTAGTGCCTTCATGTCCTCTGCCAATCAAGTGAAGCTACTGCATGTTCCACAGCAAATGATATATCTCAAAAGAGCTCTTGAAGAAGCTAAGGGTTGATTTACCACTGACTTAAGTGAGAGCCTCCAGGGTTAGAAATGGATCTGTAGCTATACCACACTAGCGATCTCTAAGGAGTAGACTTCAAACAGAACTTTGAACTGTGCTTCAATTGACAGACACGAAGGTTTTTCCCTATTCTAACAATACCCAACGAGGGAACATTATCTTTCCTATAATCTTTATCTAAGTGAAATTTTAGAGTTCCTGGGCACGATTCAGTTCACAAATGTCTGATGTCATTTGAGATGCTCTAGAGACCCACCTGGCTACAGCTACCAGTTCAAAAGTGCACAGGTCTCCTGGAGGTCTTGTCACATACCAGCCACCAGCTTGCTAACATCTCAAATCTTTTTGACATCCGAGATGACACCTGATGTGTATATTTAGGCAGTTGAATCAATGCACTGTGCATTCATAAATACAAATCTCAATTAACATCTACCATAATTCCACATGGAATGATTTAAGATTGAATCTGAGCTTTTACAATAAAAGCTTCAGCATTATATATTCTTTTTCTCCATAATGCTTTCAGTAACTGAATGTGTATGCATTCTAAATTTAAATCTCTTAATCGGTACCTTTTTTTTTTTTTTACGATTTGCCACAAATTGTGTGTTGTTTATATGATCTATTTTCAGTTTTGAAATACATGAAAGCATAAAAACAGCCAAAGTTTGGTTTGGCTAGCTCTAGTAAATTTACTAAAGTCCTTGTCAAATGTTAACCTGGAGTATCTTCACTGGGACACTGCCAATAGCTTTATTGTGCAGTGGTACTACATGAACTTAAGCTGAAGGTTTGTGATACATGATTAAATATAGTTAAGTTGAAAAGTGTCTGGAAACTAAACTTTAATTTCTGGAAAAAATGGGATGGAAGACAAGAGTCGTACAGTAATAATCTTCTGTTTAATTAAACATAATGAACTGTAAAGAAAGGTGTTTATAACTTGCTACTGAGGACTGAGCAGAAGATAATCTTATGGTTAAAATTATTGGTCTCCACATCATAAATTACTTAGTTTAAATTAAAACTGTACTGCATATTCCTCTGTCACAATAATGTTAAACAACTGTCATACTTAATACTCGTATATATGGAGGGGTTGTACCCTGAAAGGACAGTATGTTCACTATTTTTCCTGAAGTGCTTATCAACTTGGTTCAGTATTTTTCCACAGACGGCTTGTCTCTTGTCTGACAGGGTCAAATGCCTTTATGGCTAGGAAAGCTGCTCAGGGAATGAGAACACTGTTTTAGTACAATTTAGTTGACCACAGCTGAAGAAAACCATACATTATTTGGAGCATGTGATAGATGACTCCAAGGGCTAGAGCATCCTCTTCTGTCTGGGAAGCAGCTTGTGCGGGGAAAGGAAGAAAGATGCTTTGTACAAATCAAACCAGTTCTGCCTGAGTTTATACTCATAGTGATAAATGAGATGATAATGGACCTCCACAGGTATGAGGGACTGCTGTTGCAGCCTTGTCCTAACGGGAAGCTTAATTGAAGCAACACTTTTGTTTTAAAGAATCTTCTGACATTGCTTGATATATTGTCCTGTACATATAAATCACCATGCCGTTATCATTATATTTGACACACTTTGAATAATAATTCTCCAAAAGACTTACTTTCTAAAAATTCTATATCCAGCAATCAAGTGTTCTTTTCTGTCATAAACTAATGAGGCAGCTCATCTTCTGAAAGTAAAAATAGCACTGTTTTTTTTTTTTTTGTTATTGTAAGAAACAGTTGTTTCTGGTACTCATAGTATAGTTTCCATTGCTCATTGAATGAACTGCAGCAGGAGAAAGGTAAAGGTAGGAACTCTTTTACTGCTTTATCTCTCTCATCTCTAAAGATGTTACCTAGGATCCAACACTTGAAGTATAAATTCTGTCATTAAAATCTTCTCCAGTTGAAATAAAAGCCCAACCTATTCCCCTCAATGATTTATTTAATTTAACACAAAATGATGAGATTTCTGCCTTCTACAAAACTCTGTTTTATCGTACACTTGCTACACAATAAAAATGCCATATGACACTTACTGGCGCTGTTCATTTCAGCATGACAGCCAATAAACTTGACCTACTATCTGTATCAGTATTGCTTCTGGCTCTATTTCTCTTCAGTCCACTGTTTTAAATCTTGTGAAAACTGGGATCTGTGGTGGATCTGGCCCTTAACTTTAGCCTGGATACATGAAAACCCTGCTGACAAAGAAAAGGGTGGCACTTCTTAGGTCAGAAATTATGTTGATGTGGATGGAGTATTTTAAGATAATATGTACATCTTTAGCCTAAATACAGTGCAGAGTTTAATAACTGGAAGTAATTTTGATTAATGAAAAGAAACTTAAGAGTTGTAAGGGAGTTGTTCTTATAGTTTAAAGAGAGGATGTAGTGTGAAAAGGGCTAAAATGATTACACAAAAAGGCATGTATTTACAGATTCATCCAGTTCAAGTACTGACTGGAAAAATATAGTCAGTAGAGGCACAAATATACTACCTATGCTGAATTGATGACTGTAAATAGAAGGCTTTTGTTTGGTTATTAAAGTCCTCATTTCACTTTAGAAGAAAAGGGGAAGAAAATAACACTTTGAAATAATGATTAATTTCTGTCATTCAACTCAATATACCTTTATCATGTTATATATCATATATTTATGAGATGGGGCACTTCCTAGTGATTCTAATCTTGGCCTTACAGTTCTTGTTTCTTTCTTTTCAAAAAGAGACTAGGCAGTTGATTGTCCTTTACAGTTTATTCCCCAAAAAAGACATGGAAGAGTTTGATTAATATGACCATATATAATAAAAGATTTCTGTGAAATCTCTTTGATATGTCAATCTATTTAAACTAATTTCTATTCATAAATACAGTTTGAACACCTGTTTCTGTGTTCATCAAGCAAGGCTGAAGAAATGTAAGGAAAATCTGCAGTGCCACTGTCTCTTTGAAGTCTGCTTTTAAGATGCATCTACTATCGACAAATCAACAATAATTGCTACAGCCGTTCCCTGACAAAAATCATCCCTTTTTTGGACAATAGTTGCCTACAGAAGATGACTGAAATACTGATAATGTTGAGATACTACTATGTTAATAACAAAGGATCAAGTAGAATCCTGTCAAGCTGAGAGAAAACCTTTGAAAACACATATGAACATTTATTTGCTTATCTTAGGTATGGAAAAACAAAATACATGAAATTATATTCCAAGCAAATTAGTTTCACTCCAGGAAGGACGGTAGATCCACTTGTATCTTTAACCATGTTAAATTTTCTACTGTGGGGAGGAAAGTTTTAACTTTCTTCCTTAAAGCAACAACAAAATGAGTTACTATTAAGAAGTGTTAAACAGCTTATATGTGGATGAAAATTGGTCTTGAGAATTATTTGATGGATTGTATAGCCAAATATTCGGCGAGTGTGTAAATGAACCAAGAATTTGGATGGATGTTTGTGCTTAGATTCTTAATATTGAAACATCAATAAAAATAACATCATAAAATATTTACAGTTTAAAAACAGAGTAGATGATCTGTGAGTTTAAAATCATGAATGTATTGAAGCATTAATACTGAGGATCAGTACCACTAAAACCAGCTCATACTTTCACTTAACTCCAAATTCCTGTTTTTAAAGCTAGGAGACTTAAATCTTTATAAGAATTCCTTTTTCCTGCTTCAGCAAAACAAATCTTATTTGGATCAAAAATGAAGCCTGAAATTATAGGCCTCAGACTTGTTGAATTCCTTTGTTTTGGGGAATAAATCCTGAAAGATTTTTTGATGAAGTGGGAATGTTTGAATTTTTATTTGCTTCCATGTTATACAAAAACATAAATGATATAATTCCTGTGAAATAAAATATTTGACCTGAAAACATTTTCCCCTTATTTCTAGACTAAGGATACCTTCTTCCTCCTTGAAATATGTTTTTTTTTTTGTAATACAGAGTTTAACAGTAACAACACTAACTTAAGTTAAAACTCAATTAGCAGGTTTACCAGCTTACCTCATTCTACGAAGTACATACTATGTTAATTTTGGTGGGAAAATAAAACATGATTCAGAAATCTTACCTGGTAGGTTTTCTTGGAAATCAGAGATTTCTTAGCAGTCAATTATCTTAAACTAGTAAGCTTTTTGTTCATTACTTGTTTCTTTGCTTAGCTAAGCCTTTTGGATTGAATTTCATATTTATATATTTTTGCTGCTCTTTAATTAGAAATAAGGCAAAGTGAGCATACACTATGTCTTTATCTTGACCTGTTTTTTGGGAGAAACAAATATCCTAGGTGCGTTATACTTTCTTCATAGAGATAGAAGTATCAGAAAATAAAGTTGTGCACTTCTTTGAGTGCATGAAAGGAGAGAAACCCATCTTTTCATTGCTGAGCTGTGAGTTTGCTGTTGAGTGCAGAGCACTAAGGCTTGGGTGAGAGAAAGGAATGTGTATTTCTGACACTACATAGAATGCTTTATACAAAAATAAATGCAGACATGTTTTAACCAAGAAAAGCACTTCTGTTACATTTTATATGTCTGTGAGAAATGTGGTTCTTCATTGCTGTGGAGGCACTTTGGTTAAGTGAGTTACTTTGGTTGATAGAATTTAGAGATTGCAATATATGAGAATATCTGATGTGTATCTGTCAAGGACGGCAGGAAAGTGATGCCTTTTCTAATGTCATGTTCTACCTGGTGTAGGGAACTGAGCTCTCTATCATCTTCTACTCTCATGTTCTCCAGATGATGTTGGCAATATTATACTTTGTCTGAATGCATATTTGTTACCAAATCTGTATACTACCAGAGGACTGTCGTGAAATACTATCTCTAAAATCAGGAGCATGAAGGCCACATCCATTGCCAATATAAAGCTACACCATTCCATGGATTTTTACCTCTACTTCAAGTGTGGCCTTATGAATTATCATCAACTCCACTAAACATTAGAAAAACAAAATAGCATTGACAGCTTGGTCATAAACTGGAAACATATATTATTATTCATTTTGGAGGTGTTCAAACCTGCTGGAGACCATTGGTATCTAAACTGGAGCCAGTATGTTCAAAACTACTTATTTGTGTATAACATTAGAATTGAACACACCATATACTTTGAATTATGAGGCATTGGAATGTGATCCTAAACCTAATCCAAACATTTTCCAGTCCAGCCATCCTGACTTGGAAAAGTTAATCACAAGGAAACAACTCACAAAAAGGACTCAGCCAGTAGCTGTTCTCTCAGGAGGCTATACTGACAGTGTGAGACGTGATGTTGGCAATACTGACTTTATAGGTTTTAGCACTCTGACTGAAAGTAAATAACTTCCTTTTTTTTTTTTNNNNCTTCCTTTTTTTTTTTTTTTTTTTTTTTTTGTGTCTGAGTGGAACAGGAGAAAATGAGGCAAAGAGTGGTAAAAGCCACACTGTATTTCAGATAAACACATGCATCAACCAAAAGCTTTTTGATTAAGAAAAACAGTATCAAGGCATAATCTCCCACCACCAACAGTTTTAAAGTAAATGTATTTTATTCTTTATGTTCTCCTTCAGATTTCCTTCTCCAGTTTCTGCCACTCTATGGTACGGATATGTTCTTGTTTCCCATGTATCTTGACTCACTTTTTATTCCTTCACTGGTAACTCTGAATCTGCTCTGTGGTCTCAGTCTCCTTGCGCTTTTTCCTCATTCATGAAGTGCATCTCACACTCATATTTTGTCCATGCAGTCAGGCAGACCTGACTCCAAATGTACTTTTTCCTTCTGCTGAAGGCATAGAAGATTCCTAGGAATAGATTTGAATGTTCCCAACTCCTGCAGATAGTATCCATGTCCTAGCTGTCCCCAAACCTTTCCAAGCAATCGGGGTGGTTTGTAGCATATCCCTTACTCTGTATCCATTTCAGATGATGGTTTTTAGTTCCACATGCTTTTTGCTTTTACCTAGTTTCTTTGAAGATAGCAGTCCAGCACCCTGCATCCAGGCCACATTCTTGTAGAAGCAGCTGTTGGGGTAAAAACTGAGCTGTGCCAGCTCTGGTAGGCTTAGTTGTGATGACAGCACTTCCAAGAAATACATGGGAAGTATTTCAGAAATTAACTTTTTTCTTTCATCATTGCTTACAAATTCTGTTTCTTGCTTCCACGTAAATGGGAATTGAACCTAAAGCAGGTCTTTCAAGACCTGGCATCAAGTGTTTTCTTAGTACTCTAAGTAATAGTTCAAATAATCAAAGAATCAAAGGGATTGGATGGGACCTCTAGAGATCATTGAATCCAGCTCCCTGCTAAAGCAGTTCTATAGAGCAGGTTGCAAAGGAAAGTGTCCAGGTGGGTTTTGAGTACCTCCAGAGAAGGAGACTCCACTGCCTCTCTGGGCAGCCTGTTCCAGTGCTCTGTCACCCCAACAGTAAAGTTTTTCCTCATGTTCAAGTGGATCTTCCTGTGTTCCAGTTTGTGCTTGTCTCGTTGCTGGTCACCACCAAAAAAAGCCTGGCTCCAACCACTTGACTCCTACTCTTTAGATATTTACAAATATTAATGAGTTCTCCTTTCAGTCTTGTCTTCTCCAGGCTGAACGCCGGTTCATGATAATGTAGGGAAGTTACCCAGTTTGAACCAGTGAGGTTAACTTAGCATGGAGTTCATTAGGGATCTGCAAAGAAACACTGTCCATTTTACATTAATTCCACAGTGTTTCCTGAGTTAAAAACATGAAAAGTATCTATGTATCTAAATGAAAGTGGGAGGAATATAGGATTTCAAGAGTGGGTTTTTCTTTTTTTTCTTTTCTTTTTTTTCCTTCCATGCCTGTGTTATAGTTATTAAACTCTAATAAGCTGATCTCATTGTACTGAATTAGGTTCTCTTGAAACTCTCACTTAAACAGTTAACCAGATTTTATTTTGGCAGCAGCAACTACAGTTCCCAGAAAGAAGGATCCCATGCAAAGCCCAGTGTGTAATATTTAAAGCTACTGTTTTAAGAAATCCCAATCACCTCTCTAATCTATAAAACAGATTCCTTGTGACAATTCTATACAACGGAAGTTTCCCTTTTCACTTTGAAACAGAAAAATGGAGCATAAAAAGAGAGGTGGGAATTTTGTTTACGGCCAAAGTCAAATTTCTGTGTATCTTAATATTTGTTTAATCTCTGACTAGTAGTACAAAAATTAAATAACAGAAGTCTATTTTCAACTGTAGGTTCAGGTGTACATTTCTTTCCTTATATCACATTTGTACTGTCTTATAGGCAAATTCTGGTTCATATAATATACAGTTTCCAGCTCTGTGCAGGAGAGAAGCTGGAGGGCTGCCATACCGTCTAAATCCACTCTGTGCAACTCTCAGTAGACCTTTCATCTGCCCACTGAATTTTACTTTGAATTGATAATGTATTCCTATGCCTGTGGTTTGCTAAAGTGTATGGTAGTCTAAGATCAATGTGTATAACATACTCTATGCACTACTTAGAGCTTTTATGATTCTTCTTCCTGAAAAATGATGAATCGAGAAAACGCAAAAATACTGTAAAATACTTCTCAGCTGCTAATCCCAGTTCACACAAAGATGTATGAGAAGTAATTCTAGGAAGTAATTCTGTGCAGGTACTCTTGTGATGAATTTTTTAAATATTTGGGAGATAGGTGTATCATGTATAAAGTAGCTTGTTTTTACTGACCACCTTGTTTATTTGTTGTGTAATTTAGTCTCAATGCCATGCATTGGATGGTATCATTCTGATTTTAATGCTGGCTTCAGCATAGTTAGTCATTCTCTAGAGACAGAAATAACACCTTTATCTTGTATCTCAAATTTACATGCCAATCAGATGCTCTGTTACACAGTCAATTGTTTGATCAGGTGTTTCAGAATACTACTATCACAACATACACTGAGAAACCCATAGTTGAAGAAAACCTGACAAATAAAAAATCATAAATGCCACACTGCAAATCCAGGTGAAGTCGATAGAAAGTTGCACATAAATTTCTAGGTGCTTCAAATAATAACAACAAAACTGCAGTGGATGTATATTAAATTATGAGCAAATCTATACCAGAAGTACTGTTATAAATTGATTTTTTAAATCCAAACAGTATCTTGCAATTTGAGGACTGCTTTATAGATTCACAGATTCATAGATGCATTAGGTTGGAAAGGACCTACAAGATCATCCAGTCCAACAATCCAATCACCATTTATGCTTGATTATGCTCATTATGACACAGTGCACTCATTGATTGGATAGAAAATTCTGGGCAGAAATTCATCGTTGCAAGATTTTATACAGTTTGCACTGTGCAATATCATTGTTTGGAATTTTCAATCTGTTTAGCAAACTGATAGACTTCACAAGAAAATGAACAATTATACAGCATAAGAAGTTTACTGGATGTATATTCTCCCTCATATTTTAGGAAATTAAAAGTTTAGTAACTTTACAAGCTTATCAAATGGTTAATATAATTTATATGAGTACCAAAATGCTAAGATAAATTAGTATGTCAAATTCCCTAAGAACAAATCTGAAACACTGGGTCATACTCTTGGTGACCTTCATGTTGCTATTTTTAATGCCTTGGTTTTAAATCAATTATACTGTTATTTTTTTTTCTCATCTTAGGAACTCCCTCAAGTAATATTTTTTTAGCCCAGATTCCTGAGAAAATTAAGGTTTTTGTGATTATATTGTGTATTTGTGTATGCAGAATCAGTGTGTGATTCCTTCCCTTCTGAATCCAGATTCTGTTGGAGAATCACAGTAATACAGAACTGTAGAGGCTAGAAGACACATCTAGAGATTAACAAGTCCAACATCCCTGCCAAAGTAGCCTTCTAGACCAGGTTGCACAGGTAGGCATCCAGGCTGGTCTTGAACATCTCCAGATTCTACTGGATTTGATAGAGAGAGATGTTTCAAAAATGCTAACAGCTTCCAGGAAAAAGTAGATTGTTAAAATATTGAAAGGACTTGCCATTACAACCCACAGGAATGGAAAGCTAATACATGCATATTGCATAACATCCCCCAGGAATCTGCACAAGATAACATTTGCTTCTCCCACAACTGCTTCTTATTATAACAGTGATAGAAAATCTTGTAAAATATAGTTGCCTTAATTTCCAGAATATATTTCCAGAATAAGAGATAACCGAAAGTATCAGGGAGCCAAGAGTGGCTCCTTCATATGCTAAAATGTGCTTGATTTAGTGTGATGAAATGGTTTGTGTTTAGCAGATGTTACCATGATAACACATGGTACAGTTTCATTTGATGGAGTTGTTCTAGTCAAAGGGAATCTTCAACCCTTTGCTTGGGGATTCAAAGTTAATGTGATGGAGTATGAATCTTTTCATTGACTTTATCAGCATTTGATTCAGGCCAAGTTTATACTCTATATTCATAGATTAAACTCACATGTGAATTTCAATAAATAGAACAAATAACCTGTTTATATTCCAGGAACTAGAGTGCTATTATACCATCACAAAGAATGTCAAAATAGATGTACTGCATACAGAAAATGTTGCTAGATCGCTGTTTTGTTTCCAGTTAGTTTATTTTAAAAAGGTCACATGGGTTAATTTTAAAGGTTACCCAAACAGAGTTTAAAGAAAGCCAATTCCATGTGTATCTTTTGCAGAGGGATAGGATGTAATGTCTGAGAAGTGTGGGGATCCTTTCCCTGCCCAGGGAGAGGATTCTCTATTCAAAATTAGGAAAAAAATAAGAAATGACAGATGGAATAAACAATCGTGATAAGGACTAGCAGCTCTTCCTGCTCGGTGAGAAGTGGCACTCATATGTAGATTGTGATGTTGGAAAAGTGGAATTACCTGTGTGTAGACCGTAACTGAAAGCATGTTGAGTATACCATAGAACAGAAAGGTTTAACATAGCATGTAGATCATGCATAGACATTTCATTGTTTTTTCTTAATGAGGCCTTGGACAACCCTCTCCCTTATCTGACAGGTACTGATAATACAAGTGCACTGATCATACCAAGTACTGCAAAGTGTAGCACATGTAACTATGCTGATAGTTATGAACCCAAGCCCAGAAGTCCTGAATATAGATGGAGCCAGGGCTGAGCTGCTTGTGGTCTTCCTTTAAGCTTAGCTCTCTCCATGTTGGCATCCTGCTGTGTGTGCTCTCCCATTGTCGCAACAATACATACAATACAAATTTTTTTAATAAAGGGTTCATTCTTGACATGAACAGAATTCAGTTTTCCTTATAATTTAAGAAGGCATTATTGTCATAAAGTAACTGTGTAGGAAAAATATATGTATTAAGATTTATACTGATATATGCAGATATCTGTTTGAATATTTTATCAATTCTGAATTGGTGAAAGTTTTAATACTCTCCTCTGTTGATAATGCTTTCTCTGAGGACACACAAAACACATTTTTATACCCACACGTTTAATACATGTGTTTCCATATTCCTGAAGTAGTGTTACTTGCGGTTTTTTTTCTCAATAGGATATAGTTTGTCCATCTTTGTTATTCTCTTTCTTCTCTGTTTTTAAGCCACGTGGTAGAAAATTTAGTAGTTTATGATTTCTATGTTTCAAATAGAATTTTTTCCCAGTAATACATGTATTTCAAATCTTAGCAGAATTCCTGCAAATCTTTAACCATAAAAACTATTTAACACTGAAATATGTGAAGCAGGTTTGTTTTGCTATTCTGAATAAGTATACAATTTTTCCATAATGTATTGTTTTAATAGAGTTTCTTGTGATCGAAATAGCGAGTATTTGTAAAGTCAGTAGATTTTTTTCTAATTAAAAGTGATAATGAACACGTGATACATAGATTCATAGATTCATAGATACACTAGGTTGGAAAGGACCTACAAGATCATCTAGTCCAACCATCCTCCTATCACCATCCCTACCCACTAAACTACTAAATCAAATGCCTTAGCACCTCATCTAAACGCTTCTTAAACAGCACTAGGGATGGTGCCTCAACCACCTCCCTAGGCAGGCCATCCATCCTCCTCCAGCGCCTGACCACTCTTTCAGAGAAAAAATGTTTCCTCAAATCTAATCTAAATCTTCCCCGGCACAACTTGTGGCCATTCCCTCTCGTCCTGTCACTAGTAATCTGGGAGAAGAGGCTGACCCCCTCTTCACCACAACCCCCCTTCAGGAAGTGGTAGAGTGCAATAAGGTCTCCTCTGAGCCTCCTTTTCTCCAGACTAAACAATCCCAGCTCCCTCAGCTGCTCCTCATAAGACTTGTGCTCCAGACCTCTCACCAGTTTTGTTGCCCTTCTTTGAACCCTCTCCAGGGCCTCAACGTCCTTCTTGTAGTGAAGGGCCCAAACCTGAACACAGTACTCGAGGTGCGGCCGCCCCAGAGCTGAGTACAGGGGGATGATCACCTCCCTGCTCCTGCTGGCTACACTATACACAGTACACAGTCTGTGTGAACGCAGTAGAGGATGGCTGCATCATGTTAGTTTGATTGAAAAACTGTTAAACTTAGTAGGTTACTTGGTTCATGCTATTAATAGATTGATATTAGTATCAAAGTTCTTAAATCTTACAAACAGCAAGGTTGCAGACAAAAATCAAATCTTGAATACTGTGCTATGGAAGAGTATATCTACCATCCCAAGTCTTATGCGTCTCCTGTTCAAGTACTGAGAACTTTTGTATAGATTTTAAAATCAAACAGTAAAAGGGTCACAGTAAAAGGACAATTTCCAAACAATTTTTATTGTTTTCTTGGCTACTGGAATTAGGCCTGGATTCACATTCCACAGGAAGGACTTGTTAACAGAAGCAGCAGTAATTACACTTATTTAAAAATGAAGTATGAAAAATATGTTTCCAACATTTTAAAGAAATTTGGAAAAGTCAACATGATCTTTTGTTTCACTGA
The DNA here is from genome assembly GCA_013399175.1 of Odontophorus gujanensis. Classification (NCBI taxonomy): domain Eukaryota; kingdom Metazoa; phylum Chordata; class Aves; order Galliformes; family Odontophoridae; genus Odontophorus; species Odontophorus gujanensis. The sequence goes on along the minus strand of VXAB01007199.1, from coordinate 1,824 downwards.
GTAAAACATTTCCAAGGCTGACCAAGTAAAGAGCTGGACAGTAGGAAGAATGTGATCTCCCAGGAGTGCTGGGAATATTGGTTCCAAGCTGCAAGCCTGGCAGCCCTCCAGCAGTCTTCACATCTGGATGCCTGACGAGCCTGAGATCCCAAACTTTTAAAAGCCTGGAGCCAAGGATATCTAGGCCTCCTAGGAAGAGGCAGGCTGAAAGTCCAGACTAGGCTTCCTCATCTACCTGCAAGCACCTATGGGATGCTGGAGAGAAATGAGCGCAGGAGAGCCCATGCTACTTGAAAGGTCAAATGACACCATGTTCAGACTTTCAGATCCTGAAGCAGACAGAAAACAGTGAAGGAAATGGGCATTGGAAGGCATCCTGTGAAGGAGCGATTAGAATCTAAGGAATGTTTTCTTTCTGGTGAAATCCCATTTTCTGACAGAAAAGTATTCTCTGGAACAATTTGGGGCAGCTGTAACTCTTCTACTGATGTTCTCTTTTGATATAACTTGATTTTGAGGTATATGAACAAAAAGATTATCATGTATTGATTTTGGTCCTGGGGCTGAAAACTAAGGAAAAGATTGGGAAACCTCCCCAAAGGATGTATTTCTGCTCTGACTTTGTGCACACCTCTCTACTAAAATCAGTTATTAGTTTGCTGTAATGATATTAGCACTGCATTGTCAATGGGACATAAATAACCTGTGTTTCAGTAGGAGTGCAAATGGGGGAAAAACACCTGGATTCTCTTGTGAGAAATTTGGAAATGATTGCTCATAGTCCATTGCTACAATCATATTTTTCAATAGCCACAAGTCCAACTGTTGATAAGCAATACGCTAACGAGATCGCTCATCTCAGATGTAAGCAATTGTACAATGTTTCCATGTTTAACGTTTAAGGAGGTTTCTGCATCTATGGGATGGAAATGTGAACTAACATGTGTATTTATTGCAAAAAAGCAGGTGATGTTCCAGAAGTGTCTTTATGTTATGGGACATTAATGTCTATTTTGCTGTTGCCTTCCCTTTAATGGAAAATGTAATGAAATAATTTTAGCCACAGTCTTGTGCTTGCAATGAGAAGTAGAGGCCACTACTTGGACCATCTACCTCTAGTGGTCATTCATTTTTATTCTAGACTGTGGAGTCACTTTGCTTTATTTATTCTTTTGGCCTTTGGTATTTTTGCTGTTCCAGCTTATTTTTTATTTTTATTATTTTTAAGTCTCCAGTGGACTGGAATACAAACTCTGCAAATTCATCAGGTTGTAATGGATGGTCAGGAATGATTAATGTCATGTGTTAGTTTTGGAGTGGTTTTGGATGTAGATATGCTGCAGACTGCAGCGTTTTAAGGAATTTTAGATTTAAATGCAGCCTGCCTGCATCGTTCACGTATTGTTTGCTGGTTGCTGCTGATTAATCATATCTATCGCAGCTGTCATACTAGGGGGATTTGAACAAACTGTGGACTTTTTCATTTTTTCCCCTTTTTGTAGTGCCATAGAACAGAAATATATTTGAACAAAATGTTCATTCTATTCTTTAAACTTCTTTGAAAGGTAAGATTAATTGACGGTGTTTGCTATTAGTACGTTTCAAGTTGGATGAGTCTAATAACTAAGCTTATTCAGTAGGTTTTACCTATTCTATTGGGAGGAAAACCTGAATACTTGTTTCCTTCAGTATCCCTATTGAACTTTATGGAGCTATTCAAGTAGCTGAAGGAGTTCTACCAAATTTTTAGTCAGAACTGAGGATAGAAATGATGACTATGCTTTAATGAAAGTACTGGGTGCAAGCTGAAGTGCATCTACACCA
>VXAB01007198.1:379325-456813 GCA_013399175.1 Odontophorus gujanensis | reverse complement strand
TCTGCTACTCAAACAGCAAGTGATTGAACATGGTGGGGCAAATCCAGGAAAGGATCACAAAGAACATCCATTACCTCTTCTAATGAGGAGACTAGTCCTATGACTGGAAGAGTCTGAGAGCTGATGTGCCAACTTGTATGTACTCCTTTTTCCAATCAGATGAATCTGTTCCTCTGCAAGATTGTCGTTGTTGTTTCTTAGCAGCTGCTTGACTGAATATTACTGCAGATGAAGGACTGGCATCCCAAATGAAGGAGCGAGCAGGAGCTGCTGCCATTGCTTTGTCATTTTGTATCCCTCTGTGTTTCTCTCCTTATTCTTGAGTTACCATAAATTCTTTTGTTCCCACCTGACCCTCTTTTCTGTTGTTTTCTTTTGGACAGACTCCTCTGCATACCCAAACACTCCCATTTGGGCAAAATACTGTGCAACTGCCATATTTCATACATGCCAAGCCTGGCTCATGCTGTTGCATTCTTCTGAGAAATGTGTGCAACTCAACAACCCACCTCCTGTGGTTATCAGGAGACAGTGGCACCATCTTGGGTTCCACTAAAGATTTGAGTCTCCTCCTGCCCTTCCTCACAGTAGGATGACTGCCTTCTTTTACCCCTTCTGCGCTGAGATTGTTCCTGAGGGAACATGCGGCTTGCTCTCAGATTGATGTGTCCTTTCCAAGGCATTCTCAGTAAGTGTTTTGTTTGTACCATGGGTGGACCCTGGAAACGTGGAGCAGATATCTGCCAAACATTCGTTACCGTGGCTGTGTATGGTGTGTTCATGTGTGTGTGAGAAAGGTAATACTGCATCTGTATTCATGAGAACATCTGGGTGTTGTGAGTTGTTGTACCTGCTGGATGCTTGTCTGGGAAATGTGGAAGGGTAGTTAAGTGGGATTGCTGATGTGTACTGATTTCAAAACATCTCTTGCAATGGAATTCATCCTGTTTAATTTAAGACCAGTGTTCTAGAGACATCCCTATCTGACATTTCACTGTGGGTTACCTTCAGGCAGTTAGTGGAGAGAAACAGGGCTACATTTAGGGCATAATACTTCTGCGCTATTTTAGACTTCAGAATTCTTTTGACAAACAAGGTTCCCCTTCCTCTTAATCAAATGTCATTTATTTTCAGTAGAGTCTTCTCTGTAGTGCAAGAACTTCATTATCTTAGTGTTACTCTGGCACTGTGAACTGCCAGTAGCACCAACTAGTGCAGTGAAGAGCCTCTTGCAGTGATGTATAACTGTGTGGTTAAATTTAGTCCAATACTGTAAAATAAAAATGAGAATAAAAGCAGTTGTGATGGATTTCTTAGGCCTAGTATTGCCACCAACTGAGCTTTAGATGTCTAGAAAGAGCAAAGGTAAATTGTCTGGCTGGAACATTGCCATTGTTACAGAGTTCTGTAAGGCTGTTTAGGGGAGAGATAATAGAAAGCTGGTCCATCTTGTGAGTAGTTTCACTGCAGTCGGTACTTCAAATTAGAGCCATTTTTGCAGCCAGCAGTCAGCTAGGTACTGGCTGAAGACAGTGCTCCTTAAGTACGTGCTTAAACATCAGTTCTACATGACGTGTCTTACTGAATTGGGGCTTTTGTTAAGCATTCTTTGCATTAATAGCTTTGCTTGTGTTTTGTGATGAAAGACTAGATTGGAAGAGTGGAAAGTACAATGCAATAACCGTGTTTTTGTAGTCTGTCTAACTGTGAGTTGGCTGGAATCATTCAACATTTTGTTGCTGGTCCTTGAATTTCAACCACTGAGAAATGGAGGAAAAACAGTTTGGGAAAATAAAAAGTAGTTTGGTAATATTATTTGATTGTAGAATTCACTCCCTTTTGTAATTCCTCAGAGGCAATTTTCTGGGCTGACTTTTAGGTGATGCAGTTGAACTTTTCCTCACTTCTTTCCTTTTCCATGGAAAAAGAGAGTCAAAATGCCTAGCATGGGGCAGTTTCCTACACTTCCTATGCTTATATTATTTTGATCAGTAACTGTATTCCAGTACTAGCATGGAGCTCTTATGTTAAACATAATCCCAGCATGTAAGAAGTCACTTTAGTGCAGGACAAGTGAGTGAAGCCTAACTCAAAAAAGTTAGTCTGAACGTGGGAGATCTACCAGGAAACAAATAATGTAATTCAGGATGATATCCAAAGCCTCAATATTCCAGCTTTCATCATCTAGGTGCAGAATGTTTTATTTGTCCAGGTAAGGGCTGCCCTTTACCTTACTGACTTTCTGTTTGCTTCAGAGATGTGTTTCTTGTTGTTAGGTGCTGTGGTCCATATGCATTGTGTTGTCACTTGTACAGTCAAAGTGCTTGGTACGGATCTGTGCTGTTCTGCCTGTACTCTCAGTTTTAAGTCAGACTTCTGGGAGTACAAGTCTTATAAATAGGAAATTCTTTATGACTTTTCCAGCCTCAAGCACAAACGGAACCTGTGTAGGTCTGTTATAAATCTTGGTAACCAAACGCTGTGCGTGTGCTGTATTTGTTAATATAATGCCAATAACGATACGTTTTCTTCTGTTATGTATACTTCTTTTAATTAATCCTAGCATTTTCTTTGCATTTTTGACCTCTGTGGGGTACTGAATTGATAACTACATAGCTTTGTAGGCCACGATTTGTGTCTAGGTATATACTACACGCTACACTAGCTCAGAGTGGTTCCTGAGTGGTGATAATCATCTGCAAACAGTTTTTATTTGTTTGTTTGTTTGTTTTATAAAAGACTTAGAATTGTACCTTTTTTTTTCAGTGAGTACATAATTTAACCTTTATCTCCTTCAAGTTTCTTCTTCCCATTTTATTGCTGGTACTTAATATCATAGACTCCTTTTGCAGTTCCCTGTAATTGACCCTTATTTTTACTACCTTCAATAGCTCAGTGTTCTCAAGAAATTTTATCACTTCAACAGTGAAAATTGACCATTTGTTCCTTACTTTATCTGATGTATACATAGAAATGATTCATCTGTTCTGACCCCCAATGATGATTAATTTATGACCTGAAGCACAGGGGTTGATTATGTCTCTTTTAGTGTCTCCAACTATAAATGTTGTTGCTTGTGAAAAAGAGGAGTCCCATGGAGGAGCTACAGAGATAGTAAAGGGACTGGTCTTAAATCATGACTTGAATTTAATGTGTCTTTTCATTAATTTATTAAAATTGTAGTCTCTTTGAAGAAATAGCACAACACATGGGAAAATTATTTTTCGTGGACAATAACCAGTCCTTTGTATTTCAGGAGAAAATGAAGTTCCATCTGAAGATGCCCTAATACTACAGCTTCACCTTGCAAAAGGTCATGAGAAATTTACTGAAATGCTAAAAAGCCAGCAGCAGATCATTGTAGATTTGCAGCAGAAGCTTGCTGAACAGCAGCATGTGTTGGTTGGCCAGCAACGGGAGATTCTTGAACAGCAAAGAAAAATGTTTGAGCAAATGGATCTGATCAAAGTGCAGTATGGCATGCTTTTTGACACAGTGAAACAAATGTCATTTCAGAGTTTGCAAGAAGATATTCAGAATTATTTTGAAAGTCATCTTCAAGGACTTCAGAACCAGATCAGGAATCATCTCCAGAAGTCATACTCTGTGCATAAAGTAGAAGTGGATGCAAAAGTGATTCATGTTGGGGAGTCTTTGTTGGACTGTGGTCTTTGTGAAAGTGATGAATTTTGCAATTTCCAAAAGACACCTTCACAATGTCAAAAATGCACATTGTGTCCTGCTGGTTTTTTCCAAATGGCTGATTGTTCTGCAAACTCTGATCGGATTTGCCAGGTGAAATATAATTCTGTATCTTTCAGTTACTGTTTATGAAATATTGTGTTGGACTTACCAGAATGATGTTCTGCAAGTAGCTATTCATAGAGCTAGTTATTTTGCCTACAGTTTTCTGTGAGTTTTCTCATTGCCATTTACTGCTGTAAATGAGGCACTGATTTGTGTGTGCTGGATGTAAAGCTTTCCCAAGTCTAACAGTTGCCAGGTCATTGATTCTGCTCATCCTGGTAGAAAAATATACTCTAAAACACACTTATGCATGATAAGTTTATTTAATGCTAGACCCCAGTCTACATGAACTGCTGGATACATTGGAAAAGTAGAGAAAAGCTATATTAAGTGAAACTAAAGGTCATGCGTTTGTTTATAAACTGGAAACAAAAGTTATCAGTTACAACAAATGTAAAATCTAATTCTGGCTTAAACACAGCATATAAACCTGAACAGTGTTTAACATTCATATTTATTTTTATTAAATACATGTTACTATACAAAACTGGCATGTAAACAATACAAGTTGCTTGGTCACTTCCTTTTAAAAATCCTAACTAATGTATGGATACTTAAAACAGTGACTTCTTTCACTAATGTTGCCTCCAGTTCTTAGCTTCTCGTGAGCCTGAACAACTACTGTGCCTGCATCACTGAGAGCCTGGAAGAGGCTTTCCCCTTCCCTCTGCTGGTCTAATTTTCTTTAATGTGAGCACTTCAAGGCAAATTTAGCCTTTTGTTCTTTCCGCTCTACCTATGATGAGAGTAGGACCTGTTGAGAGGGAAAGTTAATTTATCGCTTTCTTGGATGTTTTTCAGTTAGCACCATCCTTCCAGAGTAGATGTCTTTAAGAGCCTTTCCTAATGCTATTTTGGTTCTTGCTATGTTTTCAAGGTCAAATGAATGATGCCTCTCTCTCAGGGATGTGGTACTGTCTTACAGATTGTGTATTGTAAAAAGTGTTAGTTGTAGAACCAATCCATTTAGCTTGTCATCTGCAAACTGGAAACCACACAGTCTGTTTGGATCCAACAATCTGTTGGATAAAACAAATCCAAAGTAAGTTGTCTTGTTCCAACATGTCTGTGAGATCAGTCCCCTCTTCCTGCCTGCGTATGCCTGGGTGTGACAGCCTGAACTGCCTGTTTCAAATTGAAGTTATTGCATTAAAGTGTTTCAGTTTGATTCTTGTGATTTACAGGACAGAGATGAATGCACTGAATCTCCAAGCATTTGTGGCGAGAGAATAAAATGTCTGAATACTCCAGGTAAGTTATATTCTCTGATAATTAAAGGATGAAGATAATTAGATCTTCACGATCAGGCCGTAAGGGTAGATAAAGGCTTAGGCCTTTATGTTTGTGGGTAATAGTATACTCAGTTTGGTGGAATCAAAGGAATTGAGAAACAGTCAGCTCTAGGTTGATAGCAGTTCTTGTGGACAGACAATAGTCTCTTTAGAACATAATATCCACTAGGACCTTTGGGAGGGTCCCTTTTACCTTATTTTCTTGGGTTTTTATCTGCTTTGATTTTAATTTTCTCTTATGACCTGACTGTGTTCTTGTTTATGCTGGTGCAAATGGGGTGAAAATCAAAGGTTCTATTCCTAATTGAGAAAAATAGTTGTCATTTTCCTTCAGCTGCGCTGAGGTAGATACTTGAGTTGATCTAATGAAGGTTCTTAAGGGCCTTTCTTCATCAATCTTATTCTCCTTTAAGCAATAATATTGTCAAATATTGAGAAACTATCAACAGTTTTCATCATTTGTGAGTGTGGAGGACTTTTCAGTCATATAAGATTGGATTTGAGTTGAATTGTAAACTTCAGACTTAGCCTTCGTTACTTCTTATGGCAGTCAGACACAAAAGAACAAAATGAATAGATGTACTGACCAAAATGTATCCAGGTACTAGGTTTTCTACTAATCCAGTTTCTGATCAGCCAAAATAAACCTGAAAGAAACTGATCAAATAGAACACATCACCAATCACAAGGTGTACTGAAGTACACTCAGTAAAATAACCAAGGGAAGATTTCATCAGCTTATATGCTTTTCATCCTCTAAACTTACTCGTAAGAAAAGGATGACCTTTCTGAGGGACAAAGGGTGTTTCAACTCTCTGAGTGATTTTGCACAGATGTAGAAAAATGTGGGAGGTAATTAGTCCTATGAAAGGGTTAAAAGAGACTTGGGCTTGCGTACATTGTCCTTGCTTCATTTTGGCTGGAACTTATGTTAGTCTAGGTGGCATTACTACAAACGCCAGAGAAAACTGGAAATAACTGAAGAGAGCACCCAGTGCTGCCTTGCCTGGCAAATGCTGCATCAGAGGTACCATCAGTCTTAACTAAAGAAGAGGCAAGATGCTTATTTGTAGTGAGCCTTAGTGGTAAGCAATTAGATGCAGGACAGCTTGGGGATTTGAACCAAAGCGTCTGGATGGTATAAGGCGTGGTCTTTCTCCTTTAGTGGGAGGCTGGGATTGGTGCTTTCAAATTGGTGGCTTTGTAAAAGGAAGCCTGCAGAGCCCTGACTTGAGGAAAGAACCACCAGTGTGGGAATCATTTGGTAGTGCTCTAGTTTGTGACATGGGAGAGGGAAGGCTTAAGGAATTTATCCAGAGGGCTGAGTGGGATGACCCAGACCAAGCATAGGTGTTTTCTGCTGCTAGAGGAAATATTAAGAGGAGAAAATACTACTGTAAAACAGTTGGGTAATGGTGGTTTGTCAGACCGTAGTCAGCAGCCATGTGTTTGAAAGGAGAAGACTCTTCCCCTGATTTCTCCTTTTTTTTCCATTATTAACGGTGGCTTATAAAGATGTGAGGACAATCTGTCTCCTATCACCTGGGCTGGGAATCAGTGTTCTGTCAACATTCTCCCCATCTGTCCTGGAAGAGGGAGTGCTCTTCGTATTTTTTGTTTGATAAGATTGCTACTTTGAGCTTGTCTGTTCACGATGGCTCATTATCTTATACAAGTGCAATTAACTTGTCAAAAGGGCGTCTGAAATTGGATGTTTGTTTTGGGTAATGCAGGGTAGGAGGGGATGTGATCTGATGTATGAGTTCCAGATGTTGTATGTGGTTTCTTGAGCTGCACGCAAAGTTTGTTGGATCTGTAGCAACTCATGTTCCCCTAAGAGTGGGAAGGGAGCACATAACAGTAAATAAACATGCAACTAGGAGCCTATCTTTCTTCACCCTTCCACTTTTCTGTGTATCATACCTCCTTCCTCTGCTGCCTTTCCTTGCTTTTGTCTGGGGTGAGAGTTGTTAGGTTATTTGAATAGGGACTTGTTGCCAAGGAGCTATCAAGGTGTATGGTTTTCTCCATACTCAATCCCATGGGAGCAGTCAGACCGTTGTCCTTGATGTGAACTTGCCAAGTGGAGCTGACCAAAAGCACTCTCTCCAGGACACTGTGCAAACTAAAGGGAAGTTACTGTAGGACTTACTGTGGCATGCTGTGGGGAGAGGAATTAGAGATTGCATGGGATCTGTTATGGAGTGTTTCAGATGGGTATGGTAATTTACAGAAATTATTATGAGTGTTTAGAAGAAAGTAAGGAGAGCTAGTGAAATTCACACTGGTGGGTCGCTGTACCCAGACCTCATACTCTGGGGAGCTCGTATGTTCAGATTCCAGTGACTGAAGGAGACCAAACAGTCTAGGACCAGTCACTGGAGGGTCCCATATGGTGTGTGTATATTCCACCAGCAGTCTTCAGTGCCATGCAGCTAGAAAGAACAGGCCTGAGCTATCTGTGCTATACATGTTTGTGTAAGTATTGCATGTGTTTGTTAAGGTTATCTGTCAGTGCTCATCCATGTGGCTGGCTGTGTTCTGTGCATGTGTTTACAAGGCAAACAGGCTCAGCCTGGCTGCATGTAGGGACACAAAACTGGGACAACCTTGTGTCTGTGGGTTCACAACACAGCTTTAATGCAGCTGGGCTGCTGACAATAGAATGAAGTGCAGCAGCATCCAGAGCAGGGGCCAGGAAGAGGTGGGAGAGGTTGTCAGAAAGTTGGTAGGGAGAAATAGGAAGCAGTCACAGCATGCTGCTCTGCTTGCCTTCTGATGTTTGGCTGCCATTTGCTCCTTGACCTCTTCAGGTCTGGCAGGGGTTAGGATGCTGCTATTGCTGCTCTGTCCACAGTAGGAAAAAGCCCATGTGTTGCTTTGAAGTCACCTATTTCAAATACATGAAGGGGGAGCACCTGCTACAGACAGAACTGATTAAAAACTAGACAGTGTAATGGTAAGAGTAGTCACCACATCTATTTGTGAAGCTTGATATTTATTAAAAAAAAGCTTAAATATAAATAAAAATGTATTAAAGGAAGCAGATAGCATAAATAAATCTGTCTAGGCACTTCTGCAGATCATCTCTGCTATTTGAAACAGTTGTATTTGTGTGTTCAATAACAGCTCATCCTGCATGTTTCAGTGATGTGGGAGCTGTTGATTTGAAAAGTAGAACTGGGTAAGTAGTGTCATACCAACCATATTTTATGGTGAAAAATGATCTGTTTTCACAAGGAAAACTTGTCAGGGACCTTCCTCTAGATTCCCCATAGAATATTCATAGTTAAAAAAATGTGATCTCATTTATTTTTGCTTTTGCTTCTTGTAAAAAGAAAAAAAAAAAAAAAAGCCAGACACTTTTTGGGGGAATAAAACGTTAAGTTTCATTTGACTTTTTTTTCAAATGGAAAAATATTACTTTTCTACACTGAGCTCTTTTGAGAAGGCCATACCTAGTCTCTAAAGGAATGTTCTCACGTCATAAATTATACGGTCCTATGTATCACTGTTAGTGAAGAATCAAGTGAATGAAACATGAATAGACAAAAAGAGGTATGAGGATGAATATAGGAAGCCTGTGTAAATTAATACACTGTCTGGTGGTCACATATGAATAACGTTATGTCAGAAGAGAATTTTAGCCAATATTCAGACTTCCCTTGTGTACTAGGTGCATGTGTACCATTCTGCTATGCAGTTCTCAGACATGAGCATGCTTTTCTGTCTGCAACAGCTGTCTGTGTAGCCAGTACTGTCCTGGGTTTAGCAATGGAGAAAATTGGCTTGCTGCATTCCATGTCAAATGCTTGTAGTCCCAGTCTTGGAGCAAATCTCTGCCCAGATACAGCAGCTTTCCAACTGAGGAGTAAAACAAATGTGTGCACCTAAGAAACACTTATGAATAAAATAACACAGTAGATAGTAAAGAATACCTAAGAAGAGCTGTAGGAAAGGTGATTATTAGGTTTGATTATGTCTGGTCAAAAAGCAGAAACGAGTACATTGGTGCTTAAACTCTGAGGCACAAACTGCAAGTGGTTATTCTTCTGGTTGTCTCAAATTAAGTGTGTTGATTTAGATCCTGAGGGCTCTGTGCACAAAGGTGCTGGGTACCAGCTGCTCCAGCTGGAGGCAACAGCAGATGGCAGTGCTCTTGGAAAGCTGACGTAGAAAATTACAGGCTGTTTTTAAAGCCTGCTCTTTGAGTGTGCGTTCTTTGATCCATTGAGGTCATGATGTGCCATCTAACAACACAAAATTACCTTCTTTCAAATTAAGTAATTCCAAATGGCACCTCTGGATATTTTCTGTGCTGTTTGTGGTGGTGTTTTGTTCATCTGATTATTTTAGGCTATCAAGACCACTGCTACCCTGTGTCTCACAGCAGTGGTTTTCTGCCTTTTGAATGTGCAAACTCTGCATAATGATTTTAGGCCGTATGTTTACCATTTTGCTTTTCCTGCTTGTCTCTCACAGTATCTTTAAAAACAGTGCACAGCATGCCTGAGGTCCACGTCCTTCAGGCTTTAGCAATCACAGCTACAGCAGTGCTGCCCATAACATGCCTGGGCAGTTGTGGACATTTCTTGTGTAGAGGAACATTACTTTACTCGAAAATATCTTCACTGCTTAGTGCTATGCCTTTTATTTCTGAAAAAGTGTCTTTGGAGCGATATCATATCCAACCTATTACAGATTTTGTTGAGGATTTCCTCTGTGGAGTGCCTTCTCTCTCCTTGCTCCTCCCACTCTAAACTGCTGAATTCAGGTTGGACAAGGAGAGTTGCCTTAGTATTTCTTCTGTTTGCTAGGATGGATCCTTTGGTAGTGCAAATGATCTAACATATAAGCGTTTGAATTGGAGACCTTAAAAATCACTGAGTACCAGTCCCTTGCCATAGGCAGGGACACCTTCCACCAGATCCAGCTGCCCAGGGCCCCATGAAGCCTGGCTTTGAACACCACCAGCTTCTCTGGACAGCCCGTGCCACTGCCTCACCGCCCTCTGAGAAAAAGAATTTCTTCCTGGTTGTCTTCAATTTCATCAGAGTTGTCTTCTGTTTTCTCTGATAATTAGATTTGTTATCAAACATACTTGCTACGTAGATCTGTAGAGTTCTTACATTTAGTGTTTTAAAGGTTTAACAATAAAATTGCCCTATTTCTGTGAACAGGTGGCTTCCGATGCCTTGGAATTGCTGAGAAAGATGCAGCTCTGGGATTGTGTGGAGAGGAGTATTTCTTTAATAAGGAAATGCAAGAATGCCAGGCATGTTTGAAATGTGAGGATGGAATGGTGGCCATGCCTTGTTCCACTGTCAGTGACACAGTTTGTTCAGCAACAAGTGAAACCAAACTATCAGAATCTTGGGCTGCAAACATCATTTTACCATCTGTGAAGTCTGGCATTTCTCAGATCTACTCTGGCTTGAACTTGAAGATAAGGGAAAAACTTCACTGTGACATCCTATCCATTGAAGATCACAGCCTGATATTCAGGCAGCATGGTCTGTTGTGGACTGATCTAAATTTTGCAGTAAAACACAACTGCAGGAATTTTTTGCAACTTTCCTTAAAGCTAAATGGGAGTGAGGAAGGCTACGAGCTGAGTGGTGTTCGCATTGAACAGCCAGAAGGAAAATATTTCCAGAGCACCAGTTTAAGCAGTGCTGCTGAGGTGGAGCCCAGCCAAACTCTTTCTGTGTTTTTGAGGAGCCCAAACCAATTCTGCAATCAAAGTAAAGACTTACATATTTATGATCTTAATAGCCCACTAAGTCTATTTTGGTTGTCTCATGACACAGGTGCTGTGGCAATCAGTGCACACATGTCAACAGCAATGCATTACCAAACCAATTATCGACCTACATTTAAAATAGTTTCTGTTTCTGACCCTTACATGCTGAGTTTATCTCATGATGGCAGAGCTATAAAATTCACTGAAACGGGTGTTGTCAAATTTGTGTTGCACCAAGCATTGTATTCCATGGGTCACACTTGTGTCCGGGAAGGTTTCTCCTTAATTTCCTATATAAATAGGAACGGCACCAACAGAGAATTAATGAATGTATTTAAATCTGGGGTAAATTACAGAGATACATCAATATCTGCTTCTGGGGCCACAAAAGTTGCTGCTGGAGATCTGATTAGCTTTGAGATACTCTCTCCTGCACAATGTAACGTTCGATATTTTGGAGATAGTTCTGGGATTAGTATGTTTAGTCTCATCTGGATACCTTCAGCGGTGTCTAGTGCCATATCAGCCACAGTTTCTGTTACAGGGCTGCCTACTGGAGCTGTGAGAAACAAATTACTGGATTTCACCCAGATCTCATCCAGTGAGAAACAGATACAACTAGTTTCTTCTGGACAACTTGCTCAGAAGTACTTCATTTTTACAGAGAAGGGAGTTGCCAGTCTTGCATTTAACTTAAAGCTAATCCATTCATGCAGTGTGCTTAAAGTGACTCTCAACCAGTTGACCATGGATCACATGCACCCCACTGCAATTGCTCAGCAGATTGGAGGGCAGATGCCAGAGGGGAGCATATGGACCAGTGTGACCCTCCGTGCGTCTTTTGAAGTACAGAATGGAACACTGATATCAGTTTCTCTTGACTGTGTACGTGGAAGGATCAATCAGATCACTCATGAACATGGAACCAGTATATCTATTTTATGGATTTCATCTTAATTTCTGTACAGTGAAGATAGCACAGAACTGGAGTTTAAATTGGATTTGGATTCTACTCTGATTCTTTGTCTGTATTTGACACCTTACAGTGTGTCACCATGAACATATTGTCCCACTAAAGTGCTCTCAAATTTAGGAATTTTTAAATACAATCTTAATTAAGTGATAGGTATTTAAAGAAAAGAGAGCTTTCAAACTTTCAAGATAGTAATTCTGTTAAAATCTTCAGAAGGGAACTATGAATTGAACTCAAAACTGTTTTTTACCAAGCGGTCTCTTAGAATCAATTATTTCTGTACTGCAGAAAATTGTATGTGAGGGTAAATACATATCTTTTGGTACTGGAACTGAAAGCAGCACAGCCAAGTAATGGAAGTCTGCTTTCACTTCTGTCAACAAGACTAAATGCACTCAGAGGCAAATTTGTTTAAATCTTGTGCTTAATCTTTAAGTGCCTTAAGCATGCCTTGAAGTAGAAATGGTAATATGGTAACATTGAATTGTACTTGCACAATATTGTAAAACTGGACCTGGGTCAAAAATAGAACATTGTTTTTACAAAACATGATCATTGTTCTCATCATGAACACTGTAACTAATGATCATTCTAATTTAATTATGAAATAATCTGCTTTTAAGAAATTTGGAAGGCTTGTTCCCATTTTCAGTTGTAGCCAGTGGAGGCTTGTGTGATGAGAAGGAAGTATCAGAAAAATGTCTTGAAAGTTAGAGTTTAACATGAAACAGACTTTTATTCAGTTTCTTACCTATTATGAATTATTTTTCTGACCAAAAAGGGATACCTTTCACAAGCATACTTATTTTGCTGAATTGGTGCTTAATTTTAGTTCTTTTTTGTTACATCACTCAATTCTAAAATTAAGTTATGTATTCATTGAGAGTGGTTATTGTCTTCTTCCAATTCTTCTGTCAAACTGCTCTTTCTGATCTGCATTTGTGTCCTTTCTTCTCCTGAAGCATCACTACTGCTTCACTCTTCTTATTTCATTAGGAGCAAACAGCATGCTTTGTCATGTAGTTCAGCCATCCTTCACCAGCCCTACTGAAGAACAGGTATGTATGTATGTCACATATGTAAGAGGAGCATTAATAAGACACCTGCAGGCTACCTACCAGCAAGCTATTTGAAAGTGAGACTGCTATGCATGATACAACTTTATTGTGGGTGTCTACCTGAGCACATGTATCTAAAATGCGTGCACTTTCCTATGCTCTTCACCTGTTCTGGAATTTGTTATAATTTTCTGTAAAAGCATGAACCCAAATGCAAGAGTTCCATCTGGTGCTTCCATTTTTACTTGTAATTTTCTAATCCTGTCATTACCAGTTCTTGTTGCCTTTCCCTCATCCTTTTTTCTTCAGGTTTGTACACAGAGAGATGCAGGCTTTGGACAGATAGTTCTCTTGCACCAAACGGAATGCTGGTTTTCCTTGTTTCAGCTCTTAAGTGTCAGCAACCCATTGCAGTGCACCTCACTGGGTGCTGTATTGAGCATCCTGGTGACATATCTTCTCTAACAAACTCACCTCTACAAAGAGGTGGTTTTGTGAGAAGGGGGTCAAAGGCCTTCTCCTCTCAGAAGCATGCAGCTCACTGCTGTATCAGGATGAATGTGCTGCAAGAGAACCTCTGCAGAGGGCAGATCTGGGTATTTCTGCAGTGAAACTGCAGGGAAGACAATGTTGGAGAAGGCTTGAAATGATATGCTTATGTTTTTATTTGATGGAAAGTCAAGAAAATACGTTTCTCATGGACATAACCCCTTATTTTTCTTGGCTACTTTACCATATGCAGTTGTTATAGAGGCTGTCACCCCCATTAAAATGATAGTTTAAGAGTCATTCTGGATTTAAACCTGTGTAGCAGATAATCAGAATCTAATGTAGAATGTAATCTAATACATCTTCAGCAAATTGCAGCTGTTACTTGAATATAATAAGCATTTGCCTTTATGTAGCATATAGCACATCTAACAGCATGATTTGTATGTGTATATTTTACTTGAGTGAGTTTGTAATACCAGTGGAATGGCTTGAATATGGAGAAGACTAATGCTCAAATCCTGGATTGTGCGCACATCGATGGCACTTCCATTTAAATGCACTGTTATTAAAGGATGCAGAAACTACCAGGGAGCTACAAATGAGCATTATTACAGCTAAGGGAAGTTTCAGAGAATGAATTCTTAAATACAGTGTATCTTTTTTGAAGATTAGGGGAGTGCCCGTAATTGCCCTCAAATTAAGAGTAGATTTTTAGATGTATGGGGAAGAAATGCAATATTTTGCACCCATCTGGTAATGGTAATGCATTTCATATAGTTCTACTATTGTCATCTGTGATAAAGTACTCACATGATGAAAAAAAGAATTCTTCTAAATACAAACTATTAACTGCAACTTGCAGCAAGCTTAGCCTTATTTCAGTCAAAAAAGACTCATTGTTTTCACCTCTCCCTTAAAAAAAAATCACCTAAATTAGGAGCTCAGGCCGCTTAGTTACAGTAACATGAATCTGGAGTAAGTGTGTTGGAGTCAGTGTGGATTTATGGTAGTCTAACTAACAGCATAGTATATAGCCTTTGCCTCTGTGAAAATGATATATATTACCTCATTCCGTGCAGCATTAAGTGGTGCACTACAGTCCTACATATGATAAAGTTCAAAAGCAATCAGACAGTGTACAATGAACACTAATTTTATGGCACTTAGCTCATTTGCTGTAATTAATTGCATGCTTTATTCTTGACAGATATACCCTATCAATTATATTTACAACTTAGGAACTTCTTATTTCAAGTTTTCATATGATTTCTCTCTTTTAGTAGCATAATATAATGCTGTGGAGTACAGAATTCATTAAATGTTTTTTTCTTTTGCATCTTTTGATACCACATTCACGAATATTGTTAAAAACTTGTGAGGCAGTGTCTCCAACCCTTGCTTCTAATGGGTGTTTCTAATGGGGGTACTCATAAAGTAAGGTCTTGTAGAGTAAGTGCAAGTACAGAGGCTGGCAAAATCTGTACAGAAGGAGTTGAAGTTAATACATCTACATAGGTCACTCTGAAAATAATGCCTCCTATTTATTTCCACGGAAACCTCAACAGGTACTCAGAGCACAATAACACTATTAGATAGAACAAATTTGAAGTTACAAAACACATATCTTCAACATGTCACCACCATCAGCTGCATGTTTTGCTAGTGATGAACAAGAGCCTGCCTGTCATGCTTGTCAAAGTCTTCATCAGTGGTGACCCACTGGTATTGTCACCACTGCTGAAATGCACCATCCACCAGCTCATTGTGCTCACATCCACTGCTTGGGCTCCATAATGTTCAGCAGGTGGCAATGGACATCAGTGGGTGCAATCTGTTCCATGTGGAGGAACAGTGGAACACTGTTCATAGTGTCATAGTGATACACCTTTGCTTCATCCACTTTCATGTCAGACACCACTCTGGCAGACTGCCCCTCTGCTGCTGTCTGTCACACAGCAAAAAATAATGGGATATTGTTGGGAAGGTTCAAGTTCTACTGCCAGACCACCAACATTTGCCTCTGACATTGTGGGCCAGCATAGTCAGATAGGAGGCATTACTTTCAAAGCAGCCTTTGTGGAAAGATGGACATTTCACTTATGTTCTGCAGAAAATGGGAAACGTTGTTGTGGGAAACATGACTATCACAGGAGGAAAATATTATAGGTTGTGTAGTGCTGCTCATGTAAGAGGGAACAAAATCTGCTTCACAAAAACCTGCATCACTTAACATGAAACATTTTGCAGTTTGAGAGAGCTTACGTACATATATTTTATTACTTATACACTTTTTTTTGTGTGTGTGTGTGTGTGATTTCTGAAGTCAAAACTAGGTAGAATACGTTGACTATTTTAATTTAATGTTTTGGATTATTCCCTTTGTTCTGTGGTCTGTGCAGATTGCGGTACACTGTGAAAATGACACTTGTTTAAAGTGATGCTTTTTAATAAAGTTTCCTGTTTTGAAATATTACCATGTGTTAAAAATCCTGTTTAGACACTTAACTTCTATTAATATTATCTTGTAATATGTTTTAAGAGAACTTTGTTGAAATAAATAAAACAAAAAGGCTTTATTGATGCCATTGCAGTATTTACCACCACCTCTTTTGGAGATAGATTTCCTGTGTTAGCTGAGTTAGTGACCTGTGCTTGTTGAAGTGATGTTAAACAAGACAGTGAAGGTGGAGGGAGATGGAGGTAGAAGGCAAGAAGAATGGGAGAAGGAAGAAACAAACTCTAGGGTTTTGTTGATTTAATGCAGAAGACTTCAAACTGGATTTCTGTAGAGCAGTCTGAAAGAAATATTTGCTTTCTCAAGCAATTGTAATTGGAAATGTGTTCAGCTGAAAACAGATTCAATCACATGTGGCTTCACTTCTGTCTCTTCGACAAAGGACTTGCCATAAACAAACTTGTGTAAACCTCAGTAACATTAGAGGATGCTGAATATACTCATGTGTTTTGCTGAGCTGGCACATTAAGTAGTGTGATTGGGTAATTATGTAGCAACTTGTATTATGAAACCTCTGGAAATATTTGTGGGTTTTGGCATGAAAGCTCATCATTGCCTTCTAAGTATGTTTGTAATGGGAACCGCTTCTCATTGGATAAATGAGCCTTCTCTGAGCTTCACATTATCATCACTCGACTGCTAACGGTACCTAATGTTGCTCATTTAAGTCTCCTTTGAGTATTTTTCTGTTATACTGCAGCCGATAGTGCAGATGTACTGAGTATCTTCGGGACCTCTGTACGTGTGGGATGTCAGCAGAATGTTCTTGTCACAGTTTTTTCTGAGTTGCTTCATTGTTTTAAATCATAGATTGTGTTGGTTCAGGAGTCCATGTGATCGATATGGACTTTCAATGCATATGTGACCCAGTAAGTGATTTAGACTGGTTTTACATCTGAGTTGCATGACTGCAGCCTTCTCTTGCTGAGAATAAAAGAATTCTGAGACTCTTCATAGATTAAATGCAGGTGTCTTGAGTAAAGAGCTGGAGATGCTTTGCATCAAACTGAAACAAAAGCCACTTACTCTACTCAGAAGGTCAAAAAAGTAAAAAGATTTAATATATACAGTAAAATATTCTGTTTGTCGAAGGAGAAATACATTTATTGGCTTTATTAGTAGAGGAGAATAGAAGCACGTGCCTTATGCCAAGTAGGTAAGACAAATTTCTTAAGATGCCTTTACGACTGAAAGTGCTCTGTGCTTCACTTTTCTTCAACACAAACCTGTATTTGCTTAAGCCTTTGCTTCAAATAGTGCTATTGTATCAATGACTTAACACAGATTAAAACCTCTTCAAAGGATATTTTCCCTTTTCATGTTTGAATCCCAGACAAATTTCAGATGCATCTGATCTGTCCTCCAGGATGGGTATCCAATACTGTAGATCTCTCCAGAGACACGAGCCCCAGGATTCAGGCTGAGGCAGCAATTGTCCCAGGGTGTCCCAGGCTGCTCAAATGTATCCTCATCTTTTGATGTAAGTAACCAGAAATGTCCTATTTTGCATGTGCTTAAGCCATGCAATGCCCTTCCTCCTCCAGCCAAGACGGGTTTGGTATACTGTATTTTAGTAACTCTAGAGAATTAAGCATCCTCCAGAGTTCCTTTCTTGGTTTAATAAATGGGTTAAAAGATCTCATAATGCTGAGAACAACTCTATGTTTTCATTTCTAGAAACAACTTGTTTCAACAACAGTGTTCTTCAGCATTTCACATCTTTGTGCCATCCCTCGCTGGAAGACTGTTGATATGTTGCCATCCTTGAAAGCATCTTTCAGCTTTGTGTGTGTACATGTGTACCTGAGAGTTGGTTTAGATCCTGGGAAAAAGTGGAATACTGTTCTTCACTAGCTCCAAAAGTTAACTGTACAGAGAAGATCTGATTTCATGGATCTTTGTGGCTACTGATTTCCAGAGACCAAACCACGAAGCATTGTGTTTACCCCGCATGTACGATTTTGATAAATACCTACAGTTTTGTAGGTGTGTAAATTTTAAGATCTATTTCAAATCTATGATCTATAAGTTCAACATAACTCATTCATTAAATGTCTCAGGTGGTTTAATCACTGCTTCATGGTCCATACTCCAAATGTCACAATATTAATGTAAGTATTTTGAATACTAAGAACTCCAAGGTGATTCAGGTTTTGGAATACACATTTGAGGAAATGGACAAGGTTTTTAGTTCACAGCACAAACAGATTTAATAAAAAGCTAATTTGGTGAGGACTGTTATAAAGATGCCTTTTCTTCCAACCCCACCTACTTGGGGATTATGGCAACTATGTAATATAGAACAGCTTAAGGCTTTTTTTGAAGTTATGCCAGAAACCATTTTATTTCTAGTTGATTTTAGGGCCACGAAAATGCACAAGTGGATTAAAATTTTCTTTCTACCATCCTACTCTGTTTCACACAGCTCATCTGGTAAAAACCTGTCAGCATTCTCAAGCTACGGTAGGATTTTTACTGGATAAAATAAATAGAACAATCCTTGGTACCTGCTAACAGTGGTTAGACAGTTATTTCACATGAAATAGTCCCTTCAAGTGCATTTTATGTTGTCATAGAATCACAGAATCATAAAATGGTTTGGATTGGAAGGAACCTTATAGATCATCCAATTTCATCCCCCTCCCCTGGCAGGGCCGCCTCCTATCAGTTCAGGCTGCCTGGGGCCCCATCCAACCCAGCCTTGAACGCCTCCAGGGATGGGGCATCCACAGCTTCTCTGGGTAGTTTGTGCCTGTGTCTTACTACTTTCTAAGAGATTTCCTCTTTATATCTAATCTAAAACTCTCTTCTTTTAGTTTAAAGCCTTTCTGTCTTGTCTTATTACTATTAGACCATATACAAGGTCTGCCTTCCTTCAAGTATAAGCTCCTTGCAAGTACTGGAACGTTGCTATGAAGCCTCCCCAGAACCTTTTCTTTTCCAAGCTGAACAGGCCCAGATCCCTCAGCCTTTCTTCATAGGATAAGTGTTTCAGGCCTCTGATGATCTTCATGGCCCTCTTCTGGACTCACTCCAGCAGCTCTGTATCCTGGTGCTGGGGGTCCCAGGCTGGGATGCAGTACAGGTGTACAGGGACTTCAGCTGGACTATCAACCACGTTACTTTCTCAGAGGAGCCCTCTCAAATTCTTTTGGGACAAATCTGAGGTTTTTCCCTGCTGCTTCCAAAAGTGTTCCCTGGCTCTTCTCTATTACTCAACAGTACACCCCCTCACCCCATCAAATCCAGTTTAAAGCTCTGGTGATAAGCCCAGCCAGCTCGCTGCCCACTATGCTACTGTCCCTCTTGGTCGGTTGCATCCCATCCAACATCAACATGCCCGGTCTGTCCAAGTTGCATCCCAGATCATAGTACCCAAAATCCTGAGAGCAGCACTATCCATGCAGCCATTCATTCAAGTGATTTGTTCCCCACCTTCTTCTTAGATCCCAGTCTCCAGCCATGAGGGTCAGGGAGAACTCTACCTATGCTCCCAATCCCATCCACATCTTTCCAAGGGACACAAAGTCTTTTTTAATATTTTGTAATTTCCTAGCTGCTTCCTCCTGTGACCCAGGGTGAAAGAGCAGGAGCAGATGATAGTCCTCCAGCTTTATCATACCTGGTAACCTCTTTCTGTTGCCCTGAAAGCGAGATGCCTGCAGGCAGAAAACCTCTCTAAAGAGGTTATCTGGGCAACAGGTGGGTGCCTCATTTTCCATCAGTGTGTAGTTCCCATTTACTGAGACCCTTCATCTTTTTTCTGTGGTACAGGTTCTGACTCAGGTTCTTGGCTGGAAAATCCTTCCCAAGTACAAAGGTCCTCCACATTTTGTTTCTCTCCAATCTGGTCACAGTGGATGCAGCCCATGGATGCAGTGAGGGCTCCAGGCAGGCAGGCTGGGTCAGTGCAGCCCTTGCTGGACCTCAAGGGCTAGCACAAAAGAGGCCCTGTGGTCTGGCCCTGCCTGCAGCAGCCATGGTGGGGTCTGACATCCCTCTGGAAATACTGAGCTGTAGGTGTGTGGAAGCTGTTTGGCTGTTGTAACATTTTTTGTTGCTAATTGCTGTTCTCCTATGGGTAGGTAATGCTTTGCTTGGAAGGTTGCCTGTGTTCACTGTTGTGTCTAACAGCTAGTTAGGGGAAATTGGTTCCAGGAGCCCAGCCTGGTTTGAATGTCTGAAAAACTGCCTGGAAATAAAAGGTACAGTAGCATGGATATCTCCCTGAAGTGGGCTGAGTATTCACAGGTTACTAGGGCATGGTACATTTGAAAATGGGGAGACTTAGACTGCAGCATATACCATCAATTTTTTTGCTCCAGTAGTACAATCCTGGTGGACTGTAGTTCAGCCTTCAGCAGTTACCTGTCTCAAGGTCATGTGCATCCTCCACATCATCTGGCGTGTACCAAAGGTCAACCACTGTAGCTCTATCCTCGTGTATCTAGTGTGACCAGAAAGGGTGATGATGTTTGTAGTGCTCTGCAGGTGCTTCCATGCCCATCAAGGCTGCTGGGAGCAGGTCTGGCTGCTTGAGATCTTTTTTCTTGTGTGTGAAAAGTTTTGAGCATGGGAAGGTCTTATTTATCACTGCCATGGCTTAGCAGTCATAACAGCAGCAATAACAGTTAGCTGATAAGGGCAGTAAGAAGGCAGGTTCTCACCCTGTGGAAGGTTTGACAAATGACTGCTATATTGGAGATGTTTCTGGCTTGGAGACAGATGGGCTCATCAGATGATGTAGGTAGTGCTGCAGGTAAATGATGGAGAAATTATTATAGGCGTAGTTGAGGTAGTTACAACAATCTCTTCATCTACCACTGGCATCTTTGCCTTCGTAGTTAGTTAGCTCATTTTTCTTTTTAAAAACTCTTCTGAGACCAGAGAGATGAGAAAGCTCTTTGGGCACAAAGAAAAGGATGTCTTTTGAATTTTTGTGCCATACATTGAACAGCTGTGTTTGTGACAAGCCTCTGTCCCAGATTGTTTTGTTGCAAGTTACATGGGCTTCTGATTTGTAATTAGTTCATAATAGATTCTCCTTTCAATCCGTGCTCTTACAAATTTTTGTCTTTTGTCTGTAAGTGTCTCACAAGAAGAATCAGCTGGAACCATGTTGGATATTTCTGTATAGAATTAGATGAACTGTAATTGAGTGTTAAGCCCCCAGACACACTCTTTTTCAAACAGAAAGAGATGTACAGTCTGTGTGTACTTCGCCTCATACAAGGATTTGAACAACGCATATTTTATTCTTTTTCTCCTCTCATACTTCTGAATGATCCAAATCACTGTAAAAAGAATGCATGTGTTATATTTCAGATGGCTTTTCTTTTGGGCTTCAGTGTATTTCTGGATGAGAACATCCATAGCGGCTTACGGTAACAGCCCTGAAGTTTTCAAAGACTGAGTTGTCTGACATAAAATACTGCAAACAGAGGATATAGGAAAGAATACAGAAGAGATCACAGCCACTGTATTCCCTTGATTTCTGTGGTTCCTATCTAAGCCCTTAACTGCACTGGAAGCAATGGGGTATGTTGGTCTGTCTTATTAGAAGGAAATATATGGGATGAGATTTGAGAATTTCTATATTATGAACTCTGAAAACTTTTGGGAGCTTAACCCTTCATGGTACAGGTATTTAAGAGTGCTTCTAAGGGCAAATTAGATGTGATTTTGTTTTCTGAAGTTTATTTCTATTTACTTATTTCTCTTTTGACAGCCTTGTCTTATTTTAAATCTGAGGGAAATCTGAGAATAGTATCTATAAGAGGCCCTTTAAATGGGAGAGTGTGACAGGACAGTCAGCATCTTCAAAGATGATTTTAGGGTGCAGATTTTTTCCCTTTTTGATGGCTATTGAAATCAAATCTGTGTTTATAATTATGAAAGTGTCATCTTCAAACAGGTGAGTGTATCAGTGCTTAGTTACCTATATGTCCAAACCAGAAAATCCGCCTTTGTCAAACTGAAGGAACATGACACGTGCTGCTTCTGTCCATAGCTCATAGCTCAAATAAGAACAAAGTTTACTGAACATGTGAAAAACTGTGAATTAAAACGAAAACAAGGGGCAAAGAAAATGCAGCCTGAACATTAGGTAACAGCAGATGGTCTACTAACCTATGACTGGGTCCTTCCTTCATCTTCTCTAAGCTCAGAAGGAGCTGTGCTGATAGATGGAAGTGAATGGAGCATGACAAAAGGGTACAGATAGGATTTTGATGGGTAATGTCTGCTCATACCTTACCTCTTTCTATCCAGTGGATTTTTATAAAATTGTCAGTGTGGTTATTCAAAGATATTTTTCCTGTACCTTTATTTGTTTTGAAAGTACATGGCCTCAGACCACATCCGTGCATTCCTGATGCATTCAGAGAATAACGTGTCACATACCCTTGGAAATGAACCTGGCACCGTTCCCTGGCAATGGTCTGGTGGTCAGTATCAGCAGCTGGAGCCCTGTTATCTCTGCACGCTTTCCTTGCAGCTCTTTGGTGGCTGCACGGCTGGTTCAGCTGCTGGGATATGCTGAGATGTCAGCAGCGTGACTCAGCTGTGAGGGGTGGCATGGCTGGGCAAGGGGCTCGCCCTGCTTTCTCTTGAAATGAGATACAATACCACCCTGCAGCGGAGGTGTTACAAGGGTAAAATTCATTATTAATGACTGTGAGGTATTCAGATGTGGTGGTAATGAGGCTATATGGATGTCTGGAGTATGTGCTTCACTGCACAGCTGAAGAAAAACACGTCTGTTTCCTTGACAACCCCTCTGCATCCATACTGCTGTAGCTGCTCTTCACCCCACGTGGAAGCATCAAGCATCATTACTGAAGATTACTCGCATTTTGCTCTGTTCGTATCTTGCTATTTAAAAAATCGTTGTTGCATTGACAATGTGCCTCTCTGAAGGGTGCAATCCCATCCCTCTGATTTTTCTCTCCCCAATTTCCCCGGTGGTGTGGTTGCCTCTTTTTCTCTATTGTCAGCATCAGTCCTCACCCCTTCAGGGGGCCCATTCAGTCCAGCTGACCGGCAGCTAAAAAACCTTGTGCAAAAAGTGAAATAAAGAGAATAGTCTTCAGCAGAGCTGTCTTTGGGAGGGAACAGGGCAGTGCTTGGTGCTGTGGGGTAGCAGTGTGCCAAGCAGGAGCAAATGGAGGCAGGAGTGGGGAGCCATGAGGTGGGAGCTGAGCGGAGCCCCTGCAGCAGCTGCCTGGGGGACATCCCGACTGTGCTCCTCTACCCGATGCACAAATGTGGTAATATGGAAACACATCATGTCCACGTCTGTGCATTGCCCTTGAGGAAATTAAAACAACACGAACTTTCTGAACAACAATTAGTGCTACCATCTGTTACTGTCAGCAGATGTATGTGCTAACCTTGTGTTCGCTGCCTTGGAAAAAGATGGGTGTTTTTCACTTGTGTTACCCAGAACATCTTCCTTCTAGCAGTGTAGTGGCATGTTGTATTATCTAACAGTTTCATCTTGCTGTGTCAGGGTTGTATGAATGCTTTTGTATAAAGGGATCTTTGGAGGTTCAGAGCCACGTATGGTCACATTCTCCAGTAGACAGTGGAGCTTCCCAGTTCTCATGTAGGAAGTCCTTTGGCTTCCAAGGGCTGTTTCTAGCCCTTGGAATCCAAAGGACTTCCTACATGAGAAAGTGCTCACCTGAGTGCCTGAAATTAGCACAACCTCATCCAAATGATGCAGCCAGTGCCTGCCTCTTCTTTTGGACCCCTGCATGTTCAGATGATTTGTGGCTTCCAAGCCTTACATCCTACACGTGGAGAAAAGCAAATGTAAATAGTGCTCACGAATTTCAACGCACAAATGACAGGTTTCAAGAACTCTGTTTGTATGGTCACTCTAACCCTATTGCCACGTAATGATACAAGGGGAATAGGGGCAGCAAACTGGTAGAATGGTGTCTGAGTTCAAATACTGAAGGTTTGCTTGTTCCCAGGCACCATGTCCCAGCAGCTCAATCCCGTTGTACCAATGAGCATCTCACTTGGTCATCTGTTCGTGGTCAGGTTTGTGTCTCTGTGCATTTGCACTGGGTCATGTCTTACAAATACGTGCCAAACAAGAGTGTAAAGGTGTTGCAAAAGCTGCATGTGAAAATTAGTTTCTGGTTAAGAAATATTTATTGATTAAATGGAGTCAACCGCAAAGTATGCCCTGTAAATCTGCCTGTGCATTCAGTGTTTATGTGAGCATGATATTACCACTATTATCACTATTACATTGTAGTGCCAGGGAGGCATCTTTCCATTATCTAAAAGCTGGAATGTGAATAGCTGCAAAAGAAAGGAAATCATAGCTTGTTTTTGGGAAGCACCGAAGGCAGGTCAAGGAGCCCCTTCCCTGTGAGGTGTGGGAAGATTACCCCAGCAGTTCCCCCTCACAGTATTTGTTCCACTTCACTCAATTTGATACACCTTTTGCCAAACTGAAGCTGGGTCCTTCTTCGATCTGTCTCTTGGTGTAATGTTTGCTGCAAATGCAGACATAAGAAATTGCTTTGCAGTATCCTGGGAAACCATTTTCCATTTTAAAATTGCTGCTAATTACTGTGTACAAACTATAATGTTAACATAAATCAGTTCTAAATTTAAATACTATCAATACATTACAAAACATCATTTTGATTTTAATTAGATTTCCTTCAGTGTGTCTTCTGGAAGTTAATTAATTGACGAGGTTTGGTTTTAGACAGATAAATGCACACGCACAGAATCTACATATGAAGTAGAGGGAAAAAACAACAGTGCATTTGATACAGGTACCAAGAGAGCATTGGCTAAATGACAAAGAGATCTTACAGTACAGTTGTTTACTTCCATGAAGGGCAGGGTGCTTATCTGGACAAAAATACACTGCAGGAATATGGGAGCCATATGGGAAACACAGCAACTCCCTGTACTGGGAAAAAGACTCAAGTGTGACTAACTCCCCAGTGAAAATAAACTTCAGAATTCAGTAGACTCTTCTGCAAGAGATTAACAAAGCAAATGTGGACTTGCCTTTAACAAGAAACAGAGCCCAAAACTCAATACAAAACAGTTAGCCCATTATATTCTGGTGGTGGCAATACTGAGAAGCTGGGAAGCACACTGCCTTGTATTATGGCTTGCTGTGACTGCACCACATTCTATGTTGACTGGAATCATTTCTGATCAACAAAAAATCAGAATTCTCCAGCTTGCAGTGCCTCGTGGGACTGCAGTTCATGCCTGTGTGCTGCCTTCAGAGGCTACTTCCTTCCTAACATCTGTGAGCAAGGGTTGGAGCCCTGTGCTGAGGCTGGCTGCCTCTGTGTTGTGATGTTAGGGATGGTTTTGAGGCCGTGCTATAAACCAGGCTACTAACACATTTCAGATTGCCACCAGAGGCTCCAGAGCACGTGTGTTTGAAGCAAACTTTGCTGTCATAGTTAACGCTGCAAGAAACATGGAAAACCACAAAAGAGCAATCACTAATAAAGAGTGCACCTCCCTGTGTCTTTCAGCTATGCAATAAACACCTACTGGCCGCAGAGGCAAAGAGGGACTGAAGCAATATCCAGGCTCTGTTGTAGTCACTTACAGCACATCTGATCATTATTAGCTACAAATTTGTTAGCAAACTGCATTTGTTTCTCAACTTTATCTTGACTTGCAGAACCTTTGGTTCTTTTTGCAGAACTTTTTTTTTCCTGGCTATTCCCAAATGAATGGTTTCTATTTTATTTAAAAATCTTAGTTCACTTGTTCACTTTATTTGAAATTGTGAAGGACTAGAAACATTAAAATGTCCCTAAATCTAAACAAGGTGTTTCATTTCATCCCAGCTCATCCCCACCCTTCTGCTGATGGACTTTGACAACTATCTGGAGAAGTGGGGGCTAAAAAACAGATGTAAAATCTCTCTTGTATGGAGGTCAATAGTCCTTTATTTGGAAAACTGCCTTCTTGCAAATTCAGTAGTGATCTTTAATATGTAGAACTGTGCTTCTGACCTTTGAATTTAGCATCTTCAAAGTAGTAATCTGGCATAACATCCTTCTTGTTGGTGGATTTCTGTTGGATTAGAAGATACAGTCATAGTATCTTTGTCACTTGAGTTCCTGCCCTTACAACTGGCACTGGTGGAGCATAGAAGTCAAGAATCTCTGTTGCCCTTTGAAGCAGGAATATGAATATATTATATGAGCATAATGAACTCAGTGGGAGGATGCTGTATGACACAACCTACAATCTCCAGGAGCTAACACAATGCCAGACCAGAATCGGCTGTTTGATGCCAAATGCATCAGAACTCCACGTTGCTCGGTAGGAGCCGCAAACACTGTGCACCTCATGGGTGTCTTGGACTGCTTTTATTCCAAACAAATATGCAGTCCATATAGGATAGGTCAGTGCTAGAAGGCTGCAAAAGTTACTTAAATCTCAGTCGCTGGTTGTGGCTCAGAATATTTTCACCACTTTTTACATGGTGTGCTGGGTGGTTTATGATTTTAATTAGTTTTCATATCTGCAGTCATGGAGTGATAACACAACTTCTTTGCTACTGCTGGGGCTGCAGAATTTTTCAGGTCTCAAAGAGAATTCAGTGGTATGATGGAGTTATGTGTTGTATGGGTGAGTGTACCCGCTTAGAATGCTGGGATATCACAAGCACAATGAGAGTTGATGTTACGTACCAAGAGGTATTGCCTTCAGGGTGCACTTTCCCTAAGCTGCTATTCTTTTTGTGTAGCTGTCAAGCATTATAATCCATCAGTTGGTGAAATATTAGTCCTTTTAGTCCATCCTTACAGAGGACTCATCCATTCCAGCGGGGCAAAACAGTTCACTGATTCTCTATTCCTGGATCCCCACATGTGCGTAATTACCTGGAATCCTAGGATTTCCCATCTGCTTTCAGTAAAGGGCAGTACTTTCTGCTTTAGAGAGATTGAAACCAGGCCTTGTACTTTCTTGGGCTGTGACCATCAGGTATCAGAGGGAGAAGACACTAAAATTTTGTTTGGAATGAATTAAGTGTAACAGGAGCTTTCTTTGGGAGAGTTGCAGTGTCTGTGTGAATTTAGCACATAAATGCTGCTTTGTGCTTCACTAAAGCTAAAGGCAAAATTTCCACAGTCTTTCTATTGTTTGAAAGCATCTCTGAAGGTGAACCCTGAGAACTTGATGAGGTGGGGAAGTATATCTTCACTTTTCAGTTTGAGAATAGAGTGAGCTTTCCTGGGGACATTAAAAAATATACAGCCATGAAGAGTTTCCTTTAGCCATGTAGAGCTCATCCCAGCACAGAACAAAGCATTTCACAGGCACACACTGAGCCCTGAGTGGCAATGGGAGAACAACTGAAGCACACATAACAAATACTAACTGCACCACTTGATGCGCCTCTGGAAGATGTTCAGATTCTCTGGTATTACAGGAATGCACACAAACAGCATATGATTTTAAGTCTTCTATTTTTTGGTCACAAATGTTATATTTTCTTGCTTTCATGGGTTGGAACTTATTATCTGCGATCTAAATCTTCTTGACTTCAGATAGAGGCATTGACATTCACTTGTCCAAAGAGCGACTGCATTAAGACACAGAGGTCACACGGACAAAGAATTAAGTCCTCTGAGTATGGAGACTTGCACTATGGAGCAGTCCTGCCATCAGCCCATGCTTATGTCCTTTCCTGACCTCCAGCAGATACTCATTTTGGGACAACCTCAGAGACACAGCTGGGGGTTGCCCAGCACTCCCCTTGCACGTGTGCTTCTTCTTCCTAAGGCTGCTTCAGTTCATCTTTGTACAACAGCACTGATGGTTTTAAAGTATTGTGATGAAAGATTTGGTTCCACCAAACATTTCCTTTGTCTTCAGTAATCTTTGAATCAATAATATAATTAATTGTTTGCAGACAGCGCGACACATTAAAGCACAGTTCTGCTACCAAAGAAATAAAGGGCAAATTCAGCTAGGGTGAAATTTTATTTTTGGTACTGATTTTTCATCCTTTGAAGGCAAGTGATGCTTTGTAGTGAATGTAGTGAAGATACAAGCAGCCACTAGAAGAGCTGTGCAATATTCAGATGCTCAGAAATTCAATGCATCTTGTATTTAGTTAAAAATAAAAGGTTAAAATTTACATTTAGTCTGCTCAAAATAAAAGTAAATTTAATCGTGTATTCTTTGTTTCCCTGAAGTTATGATTTAAATGTCAGTATGCAATGAAATTTGAAACGTTAAAGATCTGTATTTAGCATAATGTTTTGGCCTGTATCCTGGAGTGCACGTAGCACAGAAGAGCAGCAGTAATGCTGATTGCATGGCGTTGCAGCCACCTCTTGTGACAGCCATCACCACGTAGCAAGTTCTTCTCCATTAGACTCAAGCATGTGGTATTGTTTTAGCAGTGCTGACTGGATTGTGCCTACCTTGTGGGTGCTCAGAGCTCCCAGAGAGATACTTAAATTAAAATGGCTTAATACAACTTCTGGTGAGAAAGTATAGAGTTTTTCACATCACACTTTCTCATAACCTTTCCTTATTATACATTCTTTTCTCCGGTGAGAGTTTGTTGCTGTCTCTCTGACTCCATCTCGCTGTTGAAGAAGTGCAGAATGTAAGCACAGATGCCCTCTGTACACACACAAGCCCTTACATAAGGAAAGATCTCCCTACACAGCACCATTTCCATACTGGCACTCTTAAGACAGATTTGCAGAATGCAGTCTCTTTGGGTTTTATATAATTTGAGGTTGATATTTTTAATGAAGCAGTCACTTGATAAATTTTCCAGAACAAAACCCATTATTTTTTTCACAACATAACTCTTCCTGTTGTTAGGCATGTGCCACTTTTGGTAGGGTCTGAGTGTGTTCACACCTTCCTTCACACAGCTACTTCAGCTTTCTGCAGCTGTAGCAGGTAAGATGAGGGTCAGTAACCAGAAATTGGGGTCGGTTTTCCAGAGATCACGTTACATATCTCAATCAGCAGCTCTTTCTGGAATGTTTCATACAATGACATTAAAGTTGAACTGCCTTTTTAAAGCAAGGTCACTTGGTTTCCTCGGATACGATCTCCATCCTGAGGTTTTTTACAGAAAGACCCAAATAAGATTTGCTCGCAGATGTTTCTTAGCACATGAGTGGGCATAATGTGCTGGAAGGCGATTTGAATATTGACAGAAAGCTGAAACAATGCTGACTGCTCCAGTCCAGTGCCTTCTCGATTTACTGGGGAGAGCTGAGCCTCGAAGAGCTACTGAATCACAGCACTGTCTCGGCAATAGGAATTCTGAATATAAGTCACAATAAATTTGTGTAGTGTTTTCTGCTGCGGGATGGGAGAGACCAACACATGTAGCAATTGGATTATGAACAGAGTGTCAGCAACCAAATGCTTGCTCACTGTACATGAAACTATGGGTAAAGCAGTTCTGCTGTGCCGTGAGTTTTTACTTTTCCCCAGGGAAATGCTCAGCCCTGGTTCCATAGAGGAACCCAAAAGCTCCTTGGGAAGCTCCTGTTCATGGAACCAGGAATGAAGGCACCTGCAAAGGCAGGATTGGCATATGAGTGACCACACAGCCAACTCGTTTATTTGCATGCTGCCCCTCAAACCATGGGTGTTTTTCATAGCAGTACAACGACAAAGCCTCAAAATATATGGTGACATCGGGGCTGGGAGATACAGCTCCTTGCCATGGCTGTCCAGATGATTTGTGCTTTTCATTACAGCAAAATGATAATAAAATCAGAGTTCAGAGAAGGAAAATGACAGACAAAAGCAGATGCTTGCCAGTACTACGGTATAACAAAATCTCTTGCTCTGTCTGGAAATATAAGCCTTTTGCATTAGTAGGGTGCTATTTAATTCATTCTCGTTCACTTTATTAGTAGGATGACTTTGTACAGGTTTGACACAATGACTCAGTGGAGTTGGCCACAGCATTTTTTTAAGTGTCATTTTCTCAATCACTGAAATGGTCCATAAGGCAGTAAACCTGGCTTTAGCAGCCAGCTTCAGCAATTAAAGGGATAAAATAGTCCAAAGATGCTGAGTTCTGCAAAACAATTCCTTCATCTGTTTCCACTACATTTTCCCAAGCAGATGCTGAAAATTTGAGAAAGGGAATTCAAGCTCCAGCACTTTTCTCTGTATGTGTTAGGTGTTAGAACAGGAAAAAAGAAGGAACAAATGTTGCACGGTTAAGTGGTTTGAGCAGGGCAGACCTTGTTTTAAAGAAGAGTAGTAAAAACTTAGCATTCAAAAGGATCAAAATCTTTGCAGTTAAAAAGAGCTGATTTCAGTATTTGTGTTTCCACCCTTCCTTGACTTACAGGGTTAAAAAAAATCCAAACAAAACACAAAAGGAGTGGGAAAGGACATGTTTTCAATAAAAATGAAAAAAATGGGAAGCAAAAGGAATCCTTTCACTAAAAAGAAAAATCTTTTCCCAGTAAATATTGTAATCAAAATACTTAAACCAGCATACCTGTTAGAGAAGAAGCGATGGGCTTCTGGTTGGGCTCCAGGTCTGCTGGAGAGGCAATGTCCCTTCCACAGCAGTGGGTCTGGGGAATTCAAGCCACTGATGGATGGGAGAACCCTGGGCAAGGCAGTGCCAGCTCAGCAGTGACGGTGTATTCCCAGCCAACTCCCTGCAATTTATCATGTTCTTTCAAAGGAAAGACATGGGACTGAGAATCATCCTAAAGGTAAAGCAGCAAGGGGGGCAGAGAGTGCTTGGGGGAATGTTTAGTTAAAAGGGTTAGCTTTGGAAGTACAGAGAGAAGACCAGTTTCTTGAGTAAGCATTTGTAATGCAATAATTTAATGACCAGGACTCGGGAGCAGAGTGCACGTGGTTTTACACTGCATGTGAAGGAAGCACACTTTAATGCAGTGTGATAATAAGAAGGGTAGAGCCCACTGCATTTGTACTAACTTTCCTGTGGCTTTTAAATTGGACAGCCGTGGTTTCTCCATCCCATGGGGGATGGGGACCCAAATCTTTGGCTCAGAACATGGAAAGAGAGCATGCCTTGCCCCAGCATGGCTGGCACAGCCCCATGGGGTGGGCGAGGGGTTAGGTGCTCCATAGGAAAGGTTCGGCCTCTCTTTGCTTCAGCCCTGGGCTGCTCCCACCTCTTCATTACATCTCATCTCATCAGCCAACGTCTGCTGTCTGCCTGGGCTCACACCCTGAGGAATGCAGCCTGCAATCCTGCCTGATTTTTCAAAAAATTGTCAATAAGCTGGTATTTTTAGTTCCACATCTGTCAATGCGCTGTGTTTTGGCTGACTCAGCATCTTTCAGCCTGATTGGAGTGGCTGCCTGGTTACTTTGAAATTACTAATGATTGTTTCAAGCAGGAAAGTTGGCAGTTGTGAGAAGACTTTTCCAGCTGGTATCCTGAAATAAGGAACAGTACTTTAGATATTGACCAAGGGAGAAACCATGCTGCTGAGTGGGGACACAGGGATGTGTAAAGCAATGGAGATATGTTTGCCTGATACTGAACTCCCAGCTGCAGTGGTACCCAGAACAACCTCCAGAATACTCAGAAGCCACACATGAGAAGTGTTAATAGTGGCCAAAATTATTTCTGGAAAATAAAATGATCCACAATTCAATTTCCAGTTGTGCTGTTATTTTTGGGCTTGGCAAAGGAGAGTTAGGGGAAGTATCAATAGGCTTTCTCTGAGAGGTAGAGTTTTATTACTGGTTTCCTTTACACAGCCATTTGTTAAGGAAGGCAGATTATCTGCTTACTACTGGTAGAAGAACACTATGAAACAGTTGGTAAGAAATGAGGACTGGTGATATCTCCTAACACACTGGGCACTGTATGGCAAATGGCTGTATGTAGTGTGCCTGCACATCTTGTGTGAGCATCAATTACACACAGAGTATCTATTCAAATTAGATAATTGTGCTAATAAGTGTCCATCTGAATACACTAATGGACACACGATTATTCAAGTGTTAAGGTTTGCAGGCAGATTTTGCTTCTGGCTCCTTATTCTAATGAGGAGGAGAAAAACAACAGAGTAGGCTTTTGTTGTCAAATAGAGGATGAATCTGAGAATAAATATATCTTGCACACCATTTTGCAAACATTAAGTTCACAGGACAGACCAAACAAATAAACATTTATGACAAAAAATATAAAAAATAAACCTATCTGATAAATTTATTTCTCATGCTAGATGCAGAATAATGCAATAGTTTCCATTTAGAATTACATATTCAACCAAATCCCCATAGTTTTCTTACAGTTCTGTAGACCAATTCATGACCACTACAGAAGTATCCTTATCTTCACTGGGTTTACAGAAGGTTAAAATGAATTTCAAACCACCTTTTAAAAATTTTAGCATATGCTTTTTTTTTTTTTTTTTTCCTTCAGAATTTTAGAACTGGAAGCTTGTTAAAACTATGATTCATTTCTTTTTTTTTCACAGCCTTTATATGCATCAAGACCTCTTGATTACTAAAAATTATTCTATATGTACTAAATATAAATGCAGCTGTATTTTTTTTTTTTTTAAGCTACAACTCTCACAGTAGCTGCTAGGCTAAGAGTATGTAAAGCTCATTAGACTAATAATCCTTGTTCTTTCTTAATTCAGGCTTAGAAAATGAAGAGATTTCTTTGTAGTCTTAGAAACCCATAAACAGGAATAAGCCTATAGCACATTTTAAAGTATTTTTGAAGCTATTTTTATAAAGAAAGAGAAAAAGCACCAGTTTAGCCAGTAGTCATAAAATGTCACTGACAGTAGAGTTTGTGTAAATTCTAGCAATTATGAATGCTTTCTAAATAATATGGCATACGTGTGCAATCCACTTCTTTGTGTACAGATAGGCACAAACACACTATGTAGGCTAATGTGTACTTCAGGGCTGTCATCATGGCAGTTCATCTCATCTTCACCCCCCTGGTTTAAAGGTCCCAGGCACATTCCACCTGGAGTTCTTCTAATAGGAAACATCAGCAGGGGATGGCGAAGAAAAGACAGTGCTGCATTTGACCCTTGCAGTTTTATTTTAACTTTTCAACAAATGCTTAATTTCCATTTCCATCGTAGAACAGCTTAGGTTGGAAGAAACCATGAAGATCATGGAGTTGCAATCCCCTGCTGTAGGCAGGGTTCCCACCCAGCAGCTCAGGCTGCCCAGGGCCCCATCCAACCCAGCCTTGAGCACCTCTGGGGATGGGACACCCACAGCTTCTCTTGGGCAGCCTGTGACCTGGTCTATGTATACACTGTGAGCTAGTTTTTCAGTCCCATTCCCTTCTCTGTGTGTGCCCAGGTGACTTTGTATCTCCGTTCTGAAGCAGCCAAACCATCCATGCACAGCTGGTTTGTCCTCCCCGTAAGCACAGGGTCTGGAGAGGGCATTGCCCTTCTCCCTGTCAAAATGCAGCACCTTCATCACCATGGCTCACTGACACCCCAAAAAAAGCACCATCATACCCAGCTAGGCTCAGTGGGAGTGGGAACGAACAGTAAATGTGTCCAAAGGACTCCTGGCAGAACTTTTGTCCAGCATGGTCAGGATTTCAACCACTACCTGAACTGCGCATAAGTGCCTCCAATACCTGCAAATTTTTCTTTTGAAGTAGTATTCTGGACTCACTCTCTCAACTTGTAGGCAAAGAGGACCCCACACCAGCCCCGTGCTAAGGCTGCCCTCAGCAGCAGCCTCAGCTGGAAGCAGTGGGCTGTGAGCAGGTCTCACCTCTTGCTGCTGCTCCAGCAGCTGTACCTTCATTTAACTTGACTTTTCAGCCTCTATCCCCCCACCCCCTCCCGGTCTTAATTTGTGCTAGAACAGGGCTGAAAGCTCTCAGCTCTTTGTTGCTGCTTACTGAAAGCAACCCTCCTCCTATTGCCCCAGCCATGCCTTTTAGCAAGCAATTAATTCCTGCAGTGTGGAGGCCTGACTTCTACACTGCCCCAGTCTCTCTGACTCGCCCTTCCCCAAACCAGCCCAGTTACCTGTGCTTTGAACTTCTCTTTTTTAAGCTACATGATGTAAAATGTCTTCTGTAGAAGAGTAAATGTTCCCAGGCAGGTTAACAACCAAGGTTTCTTCTCTTCACAGCACCGCAGGTTTAATTCCACGCTGCTATTCATCTCTGATGTGTGCCTTGCTGATAAGAACATTATCTTTATAAACATATGACAGTAAAATTGGATGAAGACAAAGTGTGATATGGGTCTGAACATGAGAGGGAAAGAAATTAAAAAATAAATGAGCTACTGACAGGAGAGAGATTAATGTACTAGAAATGCTGTGAGAAAATAAGATGAGAGGAATTATTTTTGTAATGAATTTATGAATATTGGATATTAGAATGCTCAGATTAAAATATGTGGCTAGTAAAAATATTAGGAATCATTGTCATAATTTTTAAAATGCCATTTAGTGGTATCAGCATCTTTCTCCAGCTGGCTGGTAATGGAGGGTAAAGTACAGCCTGACTGCTGCTGCTGTGCTATTAGCCAGTTTAACAATTTAATTGCAGCATTCTGGGACAGCTTGTCTCTTTTTAAAAGCAATGACATCCAGGGTAAAAATAAAACAAAACATTTCAGGTTGTTAAAATCAGCCACTGGGAGGGAAATTACAAGGTCCCCTGCGTACAGCTGAGGCACAGAGAAATTACAGAAGAGTCTCACAAAGAACTCCATCTCCTGAATGGCAGCAGTAGCTTTCATGGCAGTTCTCTCAGCCCTCTGGTTGGGTATCAGCATGCTGGGCAAGTCCTTCCTCTCCCCTTGTTCTGAGGAGCTCTGTGTTGTTGATGCCTGATGTCTACAGCAGCTTTGTGTCCTTTCTCCTGTTGCATTCAGGTTTCTATTAAGCAACCAAAGCTGCCACTCACTGGAAACCTGATTTTTGTAAGAGCAACAAGAGCACAACTGTGAGATACAGAAAACAGCCACCTACTGTGGAAACATCATCCTTAGCATAGAGAAAACCTGACTAAGTTTACGATGGAGCAAGGCTGTCGGGGAGAACCTGCCATCCTGATAATGAATGGGAGTTTTGCTGCTGACGGCTGCAGGGCCAGAATCTCACCCAGCAGCTGAGGTGCAAGCTCTGTTCCTATGGCCAGGACACAGCTGGCAGGCAGCCTCAGGCAGATGCTGCCACAACTCGGAATATTTTAGTTTCCCATATCAATGACAAGTCTTACCTTGGATCCCCTTTTTATTTCTTTCTAAATTGAAATTCTTGCAGTCAATAAAAATGGCACATTTTCCATGTCAAAGACCTGCAGTTGATCTATAGGTTTAAAACTCTCAGCTTAACTGCAAGGGCTGTGCTTTCACGCTTTCTGTATAAATTCAAGTTTTGCTCTTAGCTGCAGGGAGCCAAAGATTTACATTTGTGTCAAACCGCTTTCTGTGCACCTGTTTTGTTTCTCTAGCTTGGTGACTGAGATGAGGCAAGGGATCTCTCCTAAGTGCCTTGAAACACCCTCCTTTCTCCATCAGATGAACGAGGAACCAGTTAC
This sequence comes from Odontophorus gujanensis, assembly GCA_013399175.1. Taxonomy (NCBI): domain Eukaryota; kingdom Metazoa; phylum Chordata; class Aves; order Galliformes; family Odontophoridae; genus Odontophorus; species Odontophorus gujanensis. Next base: position 421,384 of record VXAB01007198.1, on the reverse strand, counting down.
ATTTACAAAAGCTGGAGTTGCCACATTGGAGAGCTCAAACCACGCTGGTTTAACTTTGATACTTAGATGCTTTATCCCTAGAGTGCCGCATGCAGCTGGAAGACTTTTGGAAACCACTACAGGCGCACACAAGATAGGGCACCTAGCTCAACAACCTGTGTTTTCTAAAGGTGCCCAGGAGCAGCAGCAGCCCTGTGCTGGTCCTTCACTGCTTCAGGGCACCATGGGAGAGCAAAGATGTTCCTGCAAACAGCAACTGCAGCACTTCAGAGCGTGTAGCACCCCTCATTTTGTCCATTTGCTGTCGTGGGCAAAATGACGCAGAAAGAGAATGCTGATGTGTTTTGTTGCATGTAACACATGACACAAGCCTGTGTTTCCATTGGCAGGCAGCGTGAGGTGCTAGATAATCCTGAAAGGAACCACAACACTAATTTTAACAGCAGCATTTTGTTGATCAGAAATTAGTTATTGGTTTTTATTTTTATTTATTTATCTTTGCTTCCATGATAAAAATTCAATTATTTCGAGTCAGGTTGAAAAGATTAAAAAAAAAAAAAAAAGCCCATTCTTTATGACTGGACTAAAAAAGTCCAGTATTTCTCTTCCAAGTGCTTTTGCTCTCTTCTTTCTTATGTCTTCATTTCTCCCTTTCCATTATTCAAGGTAAAAGTGCTTTCCCTGTTTGTCAGACTACAGAAGATGCCTTCCAGTCTCTGGCACCTATTCCCTTTACCTCACATGCACAACCTGAATACTTACCCCGAAGTGCAGGAACCGGTCTGCTTACCCTGCAGAGCTCTGTAGGACTTTGGCAGCACCTCACCTCTCTAGAAAGCAGATGAATACACACTGCTGGCTGCTGCTGGCCATGGGGTGTGAGGCCAGTGGTCTCCGTAGGGTTTGTCTGCTGAACTCTGCCTCACCCCAGGGCTCCACCAATTTGTTAGGAGCCATAAATGGCATCCAAACAGATGGGCATTAGTTCAGGCAGCCCAGGCACGATGTAAGAGATGTGGCTCATAAACTTAGCCTGAGCCCATTTGCAGTCAGTGGGAGTTCTGCCACAGATTCAGGCAGAGGATGGATCAAATGTGGTTTGTGTGGATGCTACAGGATTTACTGCTCCCTTACTCCAGCATGGATCTGTTGGTAACTAAGGCTCCTGGGATACTAATCAGATGCTTACCACAGCACCTGGTCACTTTTCAAGACAGGCCAGAGTGAGTGAGTGCTTGACATCACCCTGCTGGAGAAATGAACTGGAATCACCACCAGCCCAACCTCTGTCAGTCACTGGGGATCAGCTCGGAGCATCCTTCCACCTGTTGTGTCCATGTCTCACCCTTCATTTCTGGTCCCATCCCATTCCAGCCAACCTGCTCCTGCCCTGACCTCTCCTTGCTCCCCTGGCCCTGCAGGCCCATCGCAGAGCAGCTCCCACACGCTGTTTTGGCCACTTAAAATCCTACAATATCCATATAAACAAATGATTCATCACAGAGTGTGATCAGAATACGTAGGCACAGCAAGCTGACGAATTAGAAAAATACATGGGACTAGTTGTTTCCCCAGTATTGATTTTAAGGGATTATGAAGTACACCCAGCAAAGCTTGCTGGAACCAGTCTGAACCCACATTTTCTCTTTCCATTTTTCATTTGTTACCTTCAAAATCCAGTTCCAAGTGTAATCTTATTCACGATTTATTGTTCTGGCCTCTATTGCATTATTCAGATCTGAAAATTAAAAGAGATTCTCAAAATTTCTGCTGCGTTTTGAAACATTTAATGTTTTTGGAACAACAGTGAACTGTCTGGTCAGTGTAGGGTAGCAGCAGATTGGGGAGCTGACAGTTCATAAGATAAAGAAGGATAATAACTATAATTCCTTTTTTTTTTTTTTTGTAGCATTGATTGACTGAGACCTTTACCACAGAAAAGCTATTTCTAATATTGAATTAAAACTTTTCTGCTAGAGTTTTTGATGCATTATTTCTTGCCTGAACCTTCAAGGGCATAGAGATGAAGAACCCCTCTCTATAGCAAACTTCTTAATATCAGAAGACATTCATTATAATTTTTGACAAGTTCTTTAGGCAGACAGCTCCAGTTCTTTGCAGGTTTTATGTTTCTAGAGCTCTAATAATTGCTGTTGCTGTCATATTAATGCCTTCCTGAAAGTGTAATACCTAAAGCTGAGTATTACATCCTAAGTGAGCCTGTACCACCATTGCTAGTGAGCAGAACAGAGGAGTGACTCAGTCTGAGGTGCAAGACATTTTCCCTCTATATATTATATATTCAAGAATGATTACATCATTTTTATCTCTGATGACATGTTGAACACTAATAACTGAGCCTCTTTTGATGAAAAGCTGCTGCATAACCTACTGTCATGCACTGTGTGATTTGTTCTTTTTGAAGTATAACTCTTTGCTTACTTTTACTGAGTTTTAACTGGATTGGGCTGGGAAGCAGGAAGGCATAGAGAGGAGAGCTCCAAAATGCCAGCCCTTCTGCTTTGTTCTAAACATGTATGTGTCTTGTGATGCTGCACAACCATTCGCCAGCTATCCCAAAGGCCCTCTGACAGCACCACAACTTCACAGGAGATGTGCTGTCAAGGAGGGCCCTGCAGACAGGCTATAGCCATCTGCAAGAGCAGGTCATTACTCATTTCTGATATCTGTGATGCTGTGATCTCCTTCCCATCAGCGCTGGGACAGGACAAACAGAGATAAAATGGCTTGCTGTGCCCACCTTAGTGCCTATCAGAAACACTTGAAGAAAGATATCCTGGAGTATCCTAACCTATGAGTTGCTTGGAATAGGAGTGGGTTCAGACTCACTGAATGCCTCATCCCTGTCACTATGCCTATTATACTTCTGTGGACTGAAACAAAAACCTCCTTGGCCATCTGGATGGTTTGGCTCATACTCATCATGCTGGAGGCCAGCACTCTTGGGAGTATATTGGCCAAATCCATACCCCACAGTGCTTGGATCAGATGTCTTGGGGGTATCATGAGGTAGTCTTGAGGCCTAACTACAATTCTTTCAGTACTTCTAGTCCAAAGTGCAGGGGTTGTCATAGGATCATTAAGGCTGGAAAAGACCACTCAGATTATCTAGTCCAACCATCAACTCACCACCACCATGTCCACTAAACATGTTCCTCAGTGCCTCTCAGTTATGAGTGGACTTGATTGAAGCCTACAGAATGATGACTTTTTGCATGACACAGGGCTGTTTTTGTGTACGTGAGGGAGAGCATTTTTGAGTTGCTTGGGCCCATGTAATGAAGGAAGAAGTCAAACCTGGTGCAGTTTGTTTGCATCTGTGCTGTCTGTTTGAATCAGGCTCTGCGGTGATCTTTTGTGTCAAATGTGGCCAGTTTCCACTGAAAAGGATTAGCTGGTTCACTCTAAAAACAAGCCAGGGAGCAAGGGAGGTTACCAACAGTGTGAAAAAAAGCCAGACTTTTGTGGGAGATAGGAAAGTTAGTGATCAATAGCTACAATTTATTTGAGATTCCTACCAGAGTAACTGCACAGAAATTGCTTTCAAGAATGATAGTAAGCCATTAATTTCAACTTCATTGCAATTGAAGCATCTACAATCAGATCCAATCACTGAAAGGCTTTTGAGTTTGATTATTTTTGTCATTTTTTATCTTTTTCATAATGACTGTTCTGAAAGAAAAGGAGAGAAGTGATGGCAAATTGACATCTGTGGCAGACTATAAAAATAAAAGGCAGTTTGTTTCGGAAGCAATGGCTAAGTAGTAGGAGGATCCGTGCCTACCTTTTGGGTTGCTGGTGTCTTACCAACAACGTATTCTTTGCTTGGAGATTTTTCTGCAGACACAGCTCATAAAAACATGACACTGTGAATTAAGAGAAATGGCAAAGGGGGGAATGAATTAACACAAATTGAACCGTACTGTGCACAAACTAGGCACCAGCCGAAGTGTTTACCTCAACTGATGCTTTTAAGCACTACTGTTAAAACTGCATATTATTCTGTATTTCACTTTATTGTACTTCTTTCAATTACTGGCACCTACTGAAATTTTAATAAATGTGAAATTTGAATTAGCAGGTCTCTTTGGTTAAGCATAGAAAATGCCTCTAGTGGAAAATGCAGTAGCACAGCTCATTTTTACTGAAGGTAAAAGGACACAGTGAGACACAGAGGTCCTTGTGATATTTCATAACCCTGCCGTTTATCATTGCCTATTGGATACTATTTCCTGAGGCAGTGTCTGTAGTCTGCAAACAGGAAATGATTATATTTTTATCCAGAGTTTTACTATAGAAAATAACCCAATGGTGATCTTGCAGTCTAAAAATTTCTACTGAAGCTTCCTTCCAGATTTGTCACACATCTGTCTGATAGTAAGAGCTTACCTAAGGCAGACTGCATGTTATTAGTATTGTCCTCATCTACTCTCATAAGTTTCACTGTTAACATGATTTAATTCTCATTCTTGCAAATTGGATATAGGCAGACTTCTCTGGAGAAGATGCCCAAACATGATGCAAGAACCAAAGACATAGGAAGCCCACAGCAGGGGCATGGAGCTTGATACTCTTTAATATCCTTTCCAACCTAAGTCATTCTACGAACCTAATAAGAGATGGGGAATGTATATGAAAATAAATCCATGACTGGCCTGGATCTGTCCTGCTCCCAGACAGGATTGCAGTGTCCACTGCAGGAGGAAGATGCAATACCCCATTCCATCCAGGAAAGATAGCTCTATTAGCCTGGTCACCAGGAGTGCTCTTTGCAGGAACTGAGCAGAAACATTACCCTGGTTTCTTTGAGATTTTTGCAGCTGGGAGGAGTTGTCAGACACTTTGGTGGGAGTCCTGTATACAAACACTAGTGAAATGGAATGAAGCAGCTCTGGATTGTCTGAAAACTTTGTATTTCATTTCCTTGTTCTCTCCTGATCAGAAGGAAAGAGTGGTGGAAGGGAAAAGCATTATGTGAGACAAAGTCCTGAGGCAAGCTGTATCCACCAAGTCTCTGCTTTCAGATCTCATTGTAAGAGCAGTTGCCTCTGACAGAGTTACAGCATTAACTGGCACAAGGCTCAAGCTTCAGCTGGGTGCCAACGCACTGCAAAGAGCAGTGCTTCATTGGAATGGGGAAATTAGCTGGATCAGCTTTAGCAGAGTAAGCCATGTGGCAAGGATCATTGTGGAGCATCTTCCCATGGTGGGCATTGCTTTTGCACAGGAGGGTTCACCTGGGGAACTCTGCTGGCAGTCCCCCGCTGCACTGCCTCATCACCCTTTATAGCCTGTCTCTAAAAAGCTGTGGTCTGCAGCTATTATAACACAAGCCATTTCCTTTTAATTTCTCAGAGCACCAAAAGCATGTTTACGTCAAGTCCCAAACATCTGTTCTTTCTCTCAGAACTGTTTTAATTACTGGGACAGAGAAGGATAGGTAGGAAAATAGATGTCTATCCTGCATGCAGAGTATAAGTGTGAGAAAATGGAAATGTATGGGATCATATAAAATAATAATAGTATCTCAGTATTGGGGCCAGTTATGGATAACTGTTCTCATACTCCCTTGTCCGGCATGCTAGCTGAATGTCTGTTGTGCAAAGTGTATCTTCTGGTTGTCATACAAGTAAAATCTTGTGAGATCACAGTGCCCGGGCCAGACCAAGAGCCAGAACTATACCAGCCACTGTTCCTTGCAATAATAAATGAAATGTTTTAGAAGGAGACATTGCCCAGTTGTGGCGTTTTCAAGCTCTAAAATCTCTCTTCGGGCTGTGAGGACTCCCTTAGAAATCTTATACACTGCAGAACAGGACAGAGAATCATAGAATCACAGAATCATGAAGGCTGGAAAAGACCATTAAGATCATCTAGTTCAACCATCAACCTATACCATCATAGATGAACTTGTTCTCCCTGATTATCAGTCACAGACCTCTGAGGAATCTTCCTTGGGGGTTTATGGGTCACGGATTGAGAATGAGTGGTCTTGAGGGTCGGGATGAAGTCATCTGGGTTCCTATCATGGAACTTCGATGTCTGAAAGCATTTGAAAAATATGGCACTAGGCATCAGGGGTAGCTATTGCAGAGCAGCAAGATCGTTGGAGTGTTCCACCCTAGCTCAACTCGTGACTTTTCTGGGCTCTAGATAAACAGTATTTGCTCTGCTCTTGCAATGTGAACTTACATAACAGATTTTTCATCCTTCCTTCCTGTGCAAGAATTTCAAGGTACATAGGCTTTTATTCTAACACAAAGAGAAGCACATACTCCTTTTTTTTTTTTCCTCCGACTGTAATCTCAAACCCAATTTCTTGATCCACAGTACTCTGTAAAATCTATACAACTACCTCCTTCGGTGCCATAATGAATGGTGCCATGACCCACAGCCATTCTGTCTTCTCGAAGCAGAAAAACCAGCTCTGTAATTCTCCCAGCTGCAGCACTTGGACTTCCCCTAATGGTCAAATTTCTCCCTTTACTTAGGCTGGTCAGGTAGAAAACTGATAATGCAGACATTGTAAGTCTAAGACATTAGCACATTAGAGATGGTATCGTGTGGATTTCTGTGGGACTCACTTCCTACTCAGGATGATTTTCCACTTGGCAGTTAGCCTAGCTAAGTCAGATAAAAGATTTACCATTCCTTGAGTTCTGTTTGGCTTTGTTTCTTCCTTAACCATGCTGGAATATGAGTTTGAAACAATGAACTTGGTATTTAAATTCGCCTTTCTTGGATCTATGTCTGTAGGGAACAGAAGGGCTTATCTCTGGTTCCCTACAGAAGGCCATTTATAAAGGACCAGGCAACATTCACAAGAAGCCACAGTCGTGGAGGTTGGAGTGCCAACAAACTCACTGGCCATGTTCTTGAGCGGTCCAGGAATGCCCCTCCTGCCTCCACCTGCCCCTCAGCCTCTCTGGTGCTCAGACCAGCATGGCTCCAGGGCTGGGGTTTTGCAAAAGAACCCACCTACATTTGCTGCTTCTGCATTAGCCTCCCAGTAGTTATTTGTTACTGGATGTCACTTCTTCAGGCAAACACATTGTCAAAAAATCCCTTTAAAATAATTCCTTGCTGTTCTTCATAGCTACAGACTTCAGAATCACAAGCCAGTTCTTGTGCAAAAAGCTCCTCTAAGCTCTTCCTTCTTACTCTCCATCGTTTCACAGCAGCACTTCTTGGATAGAGGGCCCCATACTTAATGTAGTAGAGTTTTAACTTGCAGGTTGAATTTTTAAAGAAGGCCTCATCAAATTTTAAAGATGGATGAGATGTTTACATATATCCATATCATGGGAAAGGAGAAAGAGGGATGAGAGAGGCATGAGAAGGTAAAGGATTTCTGGTGTTGAGGCAGCACAATGAGGTGGTGGAGTGGTTGAAGCACTCCAAGGGAGTGACGGCTCCTGGAACCTTTGTGTGAATGCACAGCAGCATGGGAAATGGCCAATGGCAAATACAAGCTTGCTGTGAGGTACACTTCCACAAAGAGTTTGGTCATTTCCTCTTCTAGATCCACATTCCTACCTGTGCAGAATACTCTTTTGGGGGCTTCATAGTAGAGCAAAGAAACAGCTAAGCAGCTGTAGTTCCTGATGCAAGAACTCAAAAGGAAGCAGTCTTTGTGGAGAGCTGTTACCTAGGCTGCTGCGGGAATTCCTTCTTGCTCACCAGCTCTTCTGCCTTCCCCAGGTATGGTCAGGACATCCTGACTGGCATGGGGAGATCTGCTCCAATCCTGTCTCACAGGGACATGTCACACAGCTTGGGGTGCAAAGGGCTTACAGCAAAGCCCAAGCTTCATGCGCCTTCCTGTGCCAGCACCAACCAAAGAGCTTCATCAGGGCAAGGAGGGCATTTGTCACCCAATGTCTCTCACGGTCTACCTGCTTACGGAGCTCCTAGCTGGGCTTTGTCCAGGTACTGGCCACAGGCATTCATCTCAAATTCTGCTGCAGACATACAGATCTCATCTTGGGCATAAACTTCCTAAATGCTGTGTTTTAACAGCATTGTTTTGTTTTCTTTCTCTGTATCTGCCATAGACTGCAGTTCTTCAGAAGGGGGAAGAAAAATAGGACAGACAGGTGGTAGATTTTGGAGGAATGAGGCTCTGGGCCAGGGGAGACATGAGGACTCCAATCTTAATTTTTCCGTCAGTTGTTTTGTCTTTATTTCATGGCCCTCTTAAACTGTTGCCATTGTATAGCTCGTGTTGCCCTGGAAAGCGCTCGGACTGCTTTCACTGCTGTGCCATAGGCTGATTATGGTCTATGGCTAATTTGGGGATAAGTGCTCGTGGAATGAAAAGACAAAACAAAGCATAAAAATTATTGAGCTTGTCTGGGAAGAATAAAGCAACTAAATCTGTCTTGTAAAGATGAGGTAAAGGAGCAGCAGATGGCAGATTTACACTTGTATGCTGATTCTGAGAACAGCCTCAAAAAGGGTCTGGTGATGAAACAGTTTTTATGTTACAGTAATTAACAGAATGCATTTGCCATGAAAAAATAATCCAGAGACACAGAAAGGGGTACAATTAAACATTCTCTTTATTGGGGCCTTGCTCCGAAATGGCACACGTGATAAATCTGGCTTTTGCACAGTGCCCATTGGAGCTGCTAATGAGAAGACCCACAGCCACGTTTTACACTTCTATTTGGATTTAGATCAACAACACAGATAAGATACTTTGGTCAAACACAAGAACAGGTTGCTGCGCCGCTCTTTCTGGCTGCAATAAACATAGTAACGTGGAAAAAAATGCTGGTTCTCCTGGAACACCGAATGTGAATCTTGGATTGGCACACACAGCTAATAAATACATCGTATGCACTTAGCACTTTAAAACAGAATTGCACATGCAAGATGTAACCAGGCTACTGATCACCTTCACCATTGTCCCCATACTATTTTCACTGTTACGCTCTTTGCTTGCCTTTTTCACAGCAAGAAAGACTGTAATTTGCTGCTCTACTCAGTATTTCAGTGGTTAGGCTGGTGGATGTGACGCATTTAGAGGTTACACTGAAGTCCTTCCTGCCAGAATCGGCACCTCCTCTACAGAACAAATTGCCACAGTATGCACCACAGGTAGCAATGGTGACACACCAAAGTGAGGTTGAGAGGGCTGCCCAAAAGCTGATGAGGAGAGGCTCTCAACAAGCAAAGGTATAGCAGAGGGACTGGCGTAAATGCAGTTCTTACAATATCAAGAGTCAATACTACAACCGCACAAAGAATGACATATCAATAATATATTGTACAAGCTTATACAGCAACACATGTTGATTTGCAACATTGTACAGTTTCAATCTAAAGTGCACAGCCTCAATCTGAGGTGACAAAACAGTACTATCAATATAATAAAGGCAACACAATTACAGACACTATTTCCTCTTACTTTATGTCCTCATGATATTACATTGAATTAATACTTCATTTGTGTATTTTAGACTAAATTAAAACCACATTGCACAATGCACTTTTTATTTTCTCTTCAAGTATGTTAGAGCCAGCAAAACAATACTGCTTTACAAACACAAGTTGGCCATGTAGGCAAAGTTAAAACCAAAACTTTTGTAGGGTTATAAATAGACAGACTTGAGCCCCGTAATTCCTACCGACATTTCCAGCTGTTGAAGGGGAAAAGAAGATAAACTTCAGCTGCCATCTCAGAGTCACTCCTAATGGTGAGGAACGGGGCAGCAATGAGTTCTGCAAGAGTTGTGCCCATGGTTTGTAAGGCTGGTGAGGCTCCGCATGGGCTGTTCTAGGCAGATGCGGCCTAAGCTCATTCATTTTCTGCCATTTCAAAAGTCGTAGCAAACAAGGACTTAGTCCAGTACTGGGAGAACCTTTGGTAACCCAGTTTGTTACTCAGGCTCCAACACTGCCATTTGGATTATAGTCATTTAGTTTAGGCCTCATCATGCAGACCTGTACTTCTGTAAGAAGCCTTTCCCCTCTTACTGAAGCTTTCCTTCAAAAGCATTCCAGGCAATTCCTATTTTGTGCAGTTTTGTACTGCTCAGAGCAGAAATGGTTATGACATAAGCACATCAGACACGTGACTTTTTTGGATAGGCTTTTTTACCACAGGACAAAGCAACCATTCAAATACAACCTTATTTCAGTCTTGGTTAGCGCTGTAGATTGATTGTGCGTCTGCTTAGTTCGGCCAAGTGGGAAACATAATTAGGAATAATAGCATCCTATTGTTACACTGTAATTGATCTTATTAAGTGGTTCTAAGAGCTGCAGTACTCTTGAGGTTTTTCAGTAATCAACCCTGGAGACCTGTAATCCACGTGACATGGAGAAATGAGGTACGGGTACCTCTTCAGAATGTATGTGGGCTTATGATTTAAAGTAAGCAGTAATAAATATTTGAGGCACCTCCATCAAAAGAAAAAGAATTCTAGTTAATTTTCAGCTTCTGTCCTTGCAGATTTATAACCCATATAAAACAAAAATATATATTTTACAAAATAGGGTTTTTTAATATATATATATATTTCCTTTTGTAAAACTATACTTATTTAAATACATTTGAAATACTGCTATAGGTAAATTAGAAATTCTGTTCTAATACTATGAAAAAGGCAAAATACTTCCACTTCTAAACAAACAGCTTGTATACTCTGTTTCTCACTGCCCTCTCCCTATTTCCTTTATTTGATTTTGTCACCATTTTGGGCAAATTTGGCATTAATCAGTCTGATTGTTTTTAGTTTAAAGTAGTCACTGTGTTAAAATTTGGGATAAAATTTTAAACATCTTCTATTCTTCCTCATTTGTTTCAATGCAGCTTTTTGTGCAGCTAATTATTAATGAGGTATTCTAAAACTCAGGAAAGGACTTTAAAGGAGCCATGTTTTTTTTTTATTTTAAACTGTACTCTACTCCAACGCCACAATACAGAAATAGATTTACTTTGGAACAAACTAACTGATACATTCGCACAGTTTGTGACAACTTAATTGTCTACTTAGAGGTCCAGGAACAGCCTTTCACACACGGTTATTATAAATCTTGTCCCAGGCGCTCTATTTCATCAATCAGGAAATCAATGTCCTGACGAGTTGCTGCTGGGTTTGAGATGACCATCCGGAAGAAGTTCACTTTGTCTCCCAGAGGCTGATAGCTCACCATGGTCGACCCATATTCCATCATCCTGGCTTTTATCACTGGTGCCACCTGCAGTGGTATTCAACAAGAAGCAGGGGATGATGATGATGATTACTATTACTATTATTACGACTAAAAAACAGATGATGGTGGTTTTTGGTTTTTTTTTTGGAAGGAGGAAGAGCTGTAAGAAGCTGTTAAAGTGACAATCAGTCCAATACTGATAAAGCAGTTAACCTCCACTAAGGAATAAATGGCTCACTGGAAAGATAGTGGATTTATCCAGTTTCTTTGTCCTGTTCTTTAAATCACTGGGGCATTTCCCTTCTACTTTCTCAGTCTTGCTGGCAGGCAATTAACACACAGTAACTGGCTCTTGTGGCTCTTGTTGCAATTATTTTCCATCTTTTTGTATGCCAGAGTGCACACATATTGCTGCGTTTGCTGGGTTCACTATTTGCTGTTTACATTATCTTCAGTGAACATACACAGGGTTCCAGTAAGAACTCCAGAGAAGAGGTCAGCTCAGGAATACTGAACTTGGAAACCAAAGTGGAGTGGTGCCAGACTAACCTACAGTAAGATGACCACGGAAGTGTCATCTGCCAGAATACAGCTGGGTGACCAGACCCTACGGCCTGAAGATCATTTCTGGGCCTGCCTGACTGTAAGGCCTTCAGTGCCCAGAGCACAACGTGCAGGGGATGCTGCTTACCTTCATGAGGCGGCTCATCCTTTCTTCATTGTCCTCCATGCTGCGCAAGCTGGGAGGTATATACCAGAAGCAGACGTTTGTGTGCTGAGGCTAAGCACAGAACAACAGTGGTTTACACTGTAAGAAATGCTCACAATATCTCAATTGCAATTAAACTCCTGCCTTTTCCCCCTCTCATGCATCATGCTGTGACAGCAATGAATGGTTTTCATTACTGGGGTCCACTGAGAGTCATCATTTTTATTAATGCAGAAAGGATAATTTCAGGCAATTTATTCCTAGGATGTCAGTTGCAGAAATATATCACCCAGCTGTGCAAATATATTTACCCCCTGCTGAGAAGCATCTAGATTTTGTAGGTGCTGTCCCCCCAGGAAGCTGAAGGGAACACATAGATAAGGCAAGAGACCATCAGAGATAATTTAGAAGTGAGGACCGTGTCATTTACTGTTTTTACATTACAGAATAATGCAGAATCCAGTCTTGTAAACAGCAGTCACAGGTGGTACACGAGTCTAACATTTCTGTATACATAATAAAATTTATTACTGCTCTGTTTGATTCCAGTAGCATCTGTATTAATATGCATGCATAACAGCATCTTAGCTAGTTTTACTTAACATGGGAGCACTAAGTGGAAAGGCAGAATCAGTTGACATTTTGTGCATTTTTGCAGTCTCCCAGCAGTTTCTTTCTTTGCTGTGTTTCTCTACACTGAATGTGTGAGCTACAGCAATTCTGACTGCTGTCAGTATCTCTATCCATCATCAGACTCAATGGACCAAATTCAGTGATGATGTGCAAGGTGTGGGAAATAAACTACACAGCGACATGTTTGAAGGAACACAGTGTCACTGCTGCCACATGAGCTCAAGCAGCACCAGCCCTGCATCACACTGCAACCTGCACTCCTAACAGACACTGCAATTACAAAATGGTAACTGATTTTTATTGTTTGGAAGCTGCTTCTGACTGTGTGTGTTCTGTTTTATCCTGAGATGTCACTGTTTAGGTTCAGTGGGGTGATGCTGTACAAACTGGTAAGTTATGCCTAGTCCCTGGATCCCCTACGGAAGAGAATTATCAGCACAACAGGTTTTGATACAAGGACTCTGTGTGATATCAAGTGCCATTGATTTGACCTGTTGGTAGCATCCCAGTATCTACAGTAAGTTCAGGTGATCAACTGGGAAAAAAGCAGTTATAGTACATACCTTTCCATCAAACACCATTTCATACCCTTCTCTGTTCTTTATTTTGTTGTATAGGTATTCTGCAAGTTCCAAGCACTTATCAATTTGTGCTTCAAATCCTGTGGTTCCCTTTAGAGAAAAGGGGAAAAAAAGAGTGACTGTTCTGTGACCAGACACAGCTAAGGCCCAACACAGGTCACCTCTCTGAAGTCAGTGTGGGACAGATTAAGGATGCAATTCTGTCAGGTGAAGGATGCTCTCCTGTGTGCAGCTCATGCAGGTCTTGCCACTGGTACCCCTAGTGCTACCTCTGCAAATGAGCCCCTGATACCAGCTCAGTTCTCAGCAATAACATTGGTAACATCGGTGATGAGGGTGCTCTCTGGTGGATTTTACAGAGCTGCCTGGGCTGGCACAAAATTGTGTCTCCATAGGAAGATGCTGAGTTCCACACATGGGTGAGTTTAAGGCTATTTTCAGAAGAGGGGACTTTAATCTTCAGGAGGTGATGAGCTGGGGCTTTTTCCGAGAATAATTTTTTTAATTAAACACGAAACTGTGCTTTTGGGGATGAGCCTGATGCCTGTGGAAATGCACATTTTGTTCAAATACTGCCCTGCTTCCCTGGTGTTTTTCCTCCTTTTATTCTAATTGACACCACAACAAGTCAGAAGCCATGTCTGTAAGGCTCCCACAAATCCTGCTTTTTTTTCTCTGGCAGAAGTCCTAATCCTCTGCCCGTGACATCATGATTGTTCCTGCAGTCACCAGCTGAGATGCCACAAACAAAGGATCCAGCTTGAAGAAGGAGGAAGGCCAACCAACAGCTGGAATAGATAAACCACTTAAGAAACATGCATCCTATTTTGCAACATTAGTATTACAAGTGGAGTGTGAGAAAAGAAAAAGCAGTACAAGGCATATTGAAAATACAAGGTTTAGAGGAAAAAATGTCACTGAGTAATGGAGAAGTGTCCCTGCTAAATCCATTCTGGCAGTGCAGAACTGACTTAAAAGCCTATGTCATTATCCCTCTGTGTACACACATTTTGCAAACCGAGTAGAGCTATCACAGCCCTGGGAGAAAGGCCTGGAGCTAAAGAGAAATGTGGCTAGAACTGCCTGCAGACTGGGGACCCCAGTTAGTACAACAGCTGCTGCAGCCACAGCAACCTGCATCCTCCTTTCCAGAACCCCACACCTCCAGCCATACTGCATGTCTGTCTCCTAATTGTTTGGAGAGTTTTAATGAAACACACGAGGATCTTTTAAGGCTTTCTGGAAATGAAAACAGTGATGTCATCTCCTCTGAACAAATCTGTGGCAACTTGACATAATAAGATTGACTAAATATAGGGAAGAACTTAGCAACACTGCACAAGTACAGATATCATTAAATCTGATGCTTTCAGATTCCCTAGAGCACAGATTTTGATGAGTCTTCCCCAACTCCTTCAAAAGGTGACTACATATCCCATTCATAGAATAAAACTACATATTCCAGTCTCAATTTGCCATGCTTAATTTCTGAATGTCTTTAAAATAAAACATCTTTTTACTTCCAGAAATGCACATAACAACATTCTTAGATGTATGATTTATGCTGTTAGACTCCTACAGTTACACAAAGCAAATGCTATGCAAAGCCATGGAGTTCAAGTTTCAAAATCACGCGCTCTTCTTTGAAGCTAAATTGTTAAAAGTATGAAAAAGAGAAAACAATAATATTCTTTCTTTCATGTTATATATGGGAAATTCAGGTCAGGTATTTTCTAACATGATGATTACAGAAAAGAAACCAGTATCTGGTGTGCATTATTTTAATGCAAACAAGTATACTGCAGGAAGCCCTACCTTTGCCCTCCACATCAGCCAAAGCTTGAAGACATCAACGTGCCGCCCACATTGCAAAGCCTTGTCCCCAGTGTCGTAAGACAGGTCATAGTGCTTGTCTTGTTGAAAGAGGTAGGAAGCATGCATCTGATTGCAGCTCTGCATCAGCCCCTTACAGAAACAGAGACACAAAAATCATTCTGGCACTCTACTGTTTTGAAGGTTGCCTTGGGTAAGGGGGCTGCACAGCAGAAACTACAAGCGCCCAAATTCAACAGAATATGTGTCCAAGAAAGATTGAAAAAGAAAAAGGATACCAAACTTGGTTGCTCAGTGGCCTAAGTCTTTCTTGTCTCATTCACTGCCCAGTCCACTGCTGGGTACCTGACCCAGCAATGTGTAACCCACTCCCAGAGGGAGCCAAGGGTTTTTTTTAAATAAACTCTGGACATTGTGCTTCTTAGTATCATTACACATAAGCTCATTTTTGGATCTCACTCATTATTCCTTGTTGTGGTTCCTTTTCCACCTTCCCAAGGAAATGCCTGGTAGACTCACATCAAGCCTGTTTGGTGACCAATGTAAAGATTTCACACCACTTTTCTACTAATTGCTTTAGTCTCTAAAATTCTGCTTGTCACTGATTTTTTCATTTTTATAGGCACAGTTCTTATCCAAGAAATCTGCAATTCTCAGATTGGATGCTTAAATGGCAAGGAAAGCTTTGAACAGACAAAAGAGTATGTGGCCTTTAAAGAGTCAGCTAGAACTGTTTCTGGGCTGGTAGATACTGCTCAGCTCTGTGGGAGGGCCAGCAGCCAACAAGGGGTAGAACCTGGCCCACAAAAGCATGAGGTTTCTTTTTAGCTTCTTAAGTGAAACGCCGAAAGTCGTGTTCTGGTTCTACTGAAGCCCTCAACCAAGTTTAAGATATACCCTGTGGCAGTTTCTAAAAGTGCAATTTCCAGCTCAATAAGATTCAAAACTTGGCTGTTTATCATTAAGACTAAGCTTTATGTAGAACTCAAAACGGAGATAGTAAAATATAAGGGGAGGTGGGGGGAAATTGGCTTTCTCTAATCTGAACCATCTGTTCTCACCAGAGGTCAAGGATGGTACTGACTTCAACCAGGTGGGATTTGTCTCAGAGGACTGACCCAGAGGGCAAACGAAAGCCAGCTTCTCTCTTCCTAAGCGCAACCACTTTGTGTACAATCTGTTGTACAGCTGTTAGCAAAACAGCAACCAGTTTTTTGATAGCTGATCTACTAAGTGGTGGTTGTATAGCAGCTGTCCCAGTAACTGATGGTTATATGAAAATTATAGGCTTGATGGATAATTCAAGTTCTAGTACTACTTTTTCCAAGTGAACTCAGACCTCCCTTTTTATTTTCCATGTGCCCCAAAGTGGATATATGGATTGAAATTTCTATCATAAAAGTCTAAGAATGATACTCCAATCATGGATGAAATGTCATTCTGCATTCATACCACAGCATTCATCCTAAGAGGATGGAATTTTGCCTACAGCTACACAGAAACCAGCAGGGTTACACAGCTATGCTTCTACAACTGTACTACAGACATTTTGAATGCAAAGCCACGACACTGTAAAGATTTTGCCATTAATTAGATCCATCATTTCTGGTAGATGGCTGCTTTAATTCCCTTTCATACTCACAACCCTCAGCCTGTGAGTAGAGCGCTGTCTCTGTTTCTTTCATAACCCTCATCACATTAGCAACTATTAGCTGTGACACACTTATGAAGAAAACATCCAGGACTGTCAGATGCAAAATGTCAGACAGGGCCAGAGCAGCAAGGATTTTGGGACGTACCTCTTCCCTTACTAGCAGGGCTGAACACTGCAGCGGGACTCCCATCATCTTGTGAGGGTTCCAGGTCACTGAGTTGGCCCTGCAACAGAAAATCACACGGAGCTCAGAGACTGTTCCACTGTGGTGAAACCACGGACACATTCAGTAATGGTCAGAGTAATACTGAACAAGGAGTAAAGTGCGCCTTCTTTTTTTGTCTGAGGAAGCAAAGCTGAAAGTAATCTCAGCTGACAGTAAGAAAGCAATGCCTTCCTCAGGGCCCTAGCTCTGGATTGTTTTTGGATGACAATTTTGGCAACTTATCACAGGATAACTCCTTATCCACTACACTTAATTAGTATTAATCCTTCTGGAGAGCCATCTATACTTCAAAAACACAGGGTAAACTTCTCAAGAACACTCACTTGACTGATGAACTTTCTAAAGGCATAAGGCCTTCAAAGCAAATGTGCAGACAGGGAGCTGGCAATGTAGCAGACTCCCTCCCACAGATTTCAGTTTTCTAAGATTCTAGTAAAGCTCACACAGGTATTTTTGAAAACTCCTTTACATACTTCTGGGTACCTCTAAGAATCTGACTAGCTTGGAAAACCCGTCCAGAAGTAATTTTTCTCATTGTTGCACTGATGGTCATTTTCACAGCTCCTTCCATTTCAGTTTGGATATGATAATTCACACTGGAGAATCGGGTACAAAATTACCACGGCAATAAACTCAGAAATAATTCAGCCTTCTACAGAAGAGCCTGAGCCTGACTCCCCTCAGGACATATGCTCTGCAAAAATAGCTGTCAGCCCAGACCTTGTGAAGAAACAAGGTGCTGTCACAGTATAGATCAGAGAAGAGACACGAGGGATTGTGGCAAATGCTGAAGGGCAGACTGTCCGGTAACGATGTTGATTGTTTTAATTTTGTGTTATGCTTGACTGTCTATTTGCTAATTACTATTATTACATATGATGGCTGGCTGATAGATGTATACATTTGCATCCTATTTGGCAAGCTGACAAGGTTGCAGAGAGCACATGATTTTGTGTAGTGCAGTGATTTGAGTTTTGATGGTGTAAATTGCTAAAAATGAGTCAACAGGGCTTGTCAGTACTCAAAGGACTCAGGATGCACTTACAGGTAACATTTGTGTGAACAGAAGTGAGCATGTGAGAATGAGGCAGTATTTTCCTTCATAGGTTTGGAGACAGCGTTGTAGGTTTACGCATCTCCTTATCATTTCCTGACAAATTGCTCTCACTCCTTCAAAGCAAGCAACTCCAAAATGCACAGGGACACTGTGCAGCACTTCTGTGCCTTCTTTGCTGTTTAAATGGGACTGCACAAGTGCCTGATGCAAAATCTGTAGGCAATAGTCTTCCAGAGGCAACATCTGGCCACTTGGCTTGGCTTCATGAGTACTTGGCAGCTTTTAATCAGCTCAGAGTCAGCCATCTGATTACAACATCAGAGATAATGATTCTGAACATGCACTCAGGTCCATGAATTTCCTTTGATATGGTACATTTTCATTTTCATCTGTGTCTATGCTGAATCAGGCAAAAATCCTTTAAGAGACCTCTAGGTAACAGTAGTGGTATAGGTTATCTTAAACAAAAGGATTACCTCCTGATAACAGCCAGATGTTAACTATCTGCCTAAAACATTCAATTTACCCCAGGGTCATTTATTTTCCCACATTTATCCCAATTGCATCCAGAAAAATATAATAATCATGCAAAATAAAAATTCACCACTTTTCACTCGTTTTCCGACAGTTTTTCTGGGCTTGAGCCATCAGTATATGCTGGAAGAAATTGCTGACTGCAAGAAACAGCAAAGGAAAGCTGTGTGGACCCACAGATGTTTTTTAAAAGCATCTCATGTTCCCCAAAATAGCTGTGCACCAAGCACCTATGTGATTTTTTGACTACGGATCACGGTCATAAAAAAAAAGCTCTCCTTTGGAGATTCCAAATGGATGACATGAGAGATTCAAGACTGGTAGAATCTGGGCCTCAGCCATCACTTAAACCAGAGCAGAGTACTCTCACTGGTCAGCCACATCTCTGGGAAGGATGCCCAGACTGAACACAGCATTCATCCACCTGCAGGCATGATTTTCTCATGTAGTTGCCACTGCTGCCCAGGCCCTGGGAGTAAGGCACCAGGCTGCATGTTCTGACAGGGGTCAGACCTATCTACTCCAGACACACACTTCCTTCAGGTGCTCTTCAAATGAGCCATGCAGGGCCTACAGGGGTTGGTATGGATGACCATGCAGCTCCTCTATCTTTGACGTGTCTTTTTCTTGACTGCCTGTTACCAGAAGGATGGGAATACTTGGAGCAAGAGCTCTTCATTCAATGGTCCCTCCTTAAAATCATAGAATTGTCTGAGTTGGAAGGGACCTTCAAAGATCATCTAGTCCAACTCCCCTCAAATAAACAGGGACATCTTGTCCCTTCTTGTTCCTTCTTGCTCCTTCCTCTCCCATGAAATGTAACAGCTCCAGTTCTCTTCTATTTAGACCTATAATGCACCATGAAATGGAACTGTCCATAGAAATTGGATCTGGTAAGTCTCCTCTAGAGGTGCCACATTTGAAATCTGGACAAACTGAAGTGAGCTGCTGTGTCCCTCAAGCAGTGGAACAGGACTGGAAATGACAAACTTCATTAGTTCACCACTTGCTGCATGGAGATAGTGCTTACCAAACACTGGAGAAACTCTGGTGGTATTCTGGATCTAAAGCATCTTGATTAGAAAATTCTCCAAAGTGACCCCAACCTGCATTTCTAATTCCCAAAGAATTTTGGCAGCAATTTGTGTGGAAGACATCTTTTTCCCAAACTATCATCACTGATAACTGTTCAGATTTTTCTAATGCACTGAGTATTTGTATGTATGTCCTTTTGAAGGACCATATGGAAATCTGGAGTACTGGACACAGTCTTAACTGAAGTGTATCAGCTTCATAGAACCATTGTCTGCTTTCCAAAGCAGAGGAAATTGTCTGCAATTTCAATGGGTAATTTTATTTAGAGATAAAAAAAGGCAGAGGGACTATAATTCAATCCCGAACGGCTCTGGAAAATATAGAGATGCGAGCAGGACTCCGTGCACCCCGCATACCGTCTCTAGTAAGTAGCCTAAATAAGTGCCCAGGAAGACTATAAAACAGGGCAAGCACATAAGAACTTCCTCGAAATACTCTACAAGCCTCATGTCACTTTGTGGCTCCCTGAAGTCCTGAATGGTTTTTGTTTGTCTCTCTTTGAAGGCAGGTAAATATCAACATCCCACGGCAAGGAGATCCACAACTCAACTAAAAGTTTCTGGGCAAATTTCTGTGAGTTTAAGTGCAGTATTTTCAGATGTTGAACTACATTGCTATCATTTATGTTCAACTGTGTATATACATAATGTTGATGAGCTCCATATACAAATGTGTATATCCTGATGTCATTAGCATAGTCAGGAGGTGACATTCCTTCCAGAAGTGATGGAACAGTGTCTGGTGACTGCCCTACCACCGCCCTAGCTGCAGGTGCACACATCCACCTTTTATACTCAGACCTCAGCAGGCAAGTCCTCCAACATTCACGACAGAGAAATGCAACTGTTAATTCATTTTGGACAGGGAATCAGAGGATGTTGCAGAATCAACTCTGGACCCAAGAATGCATGTCAGAAGGAATGAAAATCCAAACAAGAAATGTCTGCTTCTCGCACTACAAAGCACAATGCTGCCACACCATAACACTGAACAAAGGCTCAGAGCAGTGCTGCTTAATCTGGAAGGGCAGCCTGCATAATTCCTTCCTTCTGTATCCTGGAGATAACTGAGCCTCATTTTTATTTTGTTTACAGATACTGCTATGGTAATCACAAGTGTGCTAAAATGCATTTAATAAATGTGTTCAATTAACACTAATAAATCATACCTTTCAACACCATTTAGCTTCCATTTGTGCTTCCTTGACATCAGCAACCCGCCACCCCATGCTCCCTACAAGACAAGACACATTATCTTAATGAAAGGACACCTCTGCATTTCTCCAGGATGACATTTGTGAGCAGACCTGCCTGCTTTCCCCCATTTGCTTCTGCTTACAGAGATGTGGGACAGGTAGGCATTTCGTGTGGCTGAACAGTAGTTGAAGGCAAATATGAATTCTTAAATTGAAATCATTTGGGCTGACAAAGTAACCTAAAGCGTGACAGTCAGCCCTATGGAAATTCAGAGACCCAGCTTTTTTGGAAAAGAAGATTTTGCAAAAATGACACAAGATCTATTCCAGGGCTGAAAGATGATCCTTCAGAAAGATTTATCGGCAAGAACCCAGATAAAGCTGAGCAAAGCAGTCAGCCTGAGAAATCTCTGGATTAATCTGTAGGGCAATTTGGGGTACTTACTCCAGAAAAAATGTAGCCATTTTTTTATGCATTTATTTTGCAGCTGCTACAGAAGCGGAGCCAATGTGTATTATGCTTTTTATGGATTTCTTGGACTAGTGATATTTAAAGATAAAGCTGAAGGCCAAATGCACTCTAAATAGGTCATTCATCTTAAACATCCCATTTTCTGTGAGTACTGCACAGTCACAGATACATCCCCTTGACTGGAGCCTTTCAGAGGACAGGGAAGTCTGCACTTGGGTAACAGAATCACAGGAACTAAACACGATGGTTTTGTAAAAAATTATTACATTCATGCTTACGTGCCTTGGAATCTGCCTCCCTCACCCACGCGCCCAAGACGATACTTACATCCACATGCATCCAGATTTTGTATTTCTTGCAGATGTCTGCAATAGCTATGAGTGGGTCAAATGCCCCGTACACCGTTGTTCCAGCTGTGGCACTCACTAGAAAAGGAACAAATCCCTACAAGAAAGCACAGAGGCATTTGGCAAAGTCAGACAGCAGCAGCCCTAACTCCTCCTGTGCTGCTGGAGCTGGTATTGCTCTGATGCCTACCTGCACAATGAGCCCACAAGTAGCTCCTAGAGTTGCTTTATTACTGTTTTTTTTTTTTTGTTTTGCTTTGTTTTTTGTTAAATACTAGCGATATTACAGTTTCTACCTTAAGGTGGCAGCAAACTTCCAAACCAGCCTCATCCATTTATTTGAGATGCATGAGACAGTAAGGGCTCAAAGGAACAGTTCTGTTCCGTATCACCTGCCCAAAACAAAAGGATCTGCTCTACGTAATGTCATGTAAAGCAAATCTTATCTGCAAGGCACCTTGGTGCCCAAGGACCATCTCTTGGACTCCTGCTAAATACTGTGCATCACGAGGAGCACACATTCACCTGCACTTTGCACAGAGGCCTTGAGGATGCAGAAACTCACACCTGTGTTTTGTTTTCAGTTCATTTGTAGTTCTGCTGACTTCATTCACAATACTCAGAGCAGTAAATGTGGAGGCTGCCTACACTTACTTGCTGAACTGGGGCTTAAACAATCAGAAGTGTCTGAACATTTTGCAAAAGGAAACGCAGAGTCAGGAGATCTGGGTGGAACTCAAACCAACTAGCTGTATCGGTCCTGGTGTTTTTTCATTTTTTTTTCTTGTTGGGGGAGCAGAAATGCTGGCAAACTTACTTTTTGTTTGGCCTCAAGAATTCTTCTTTCAAGGTCTGATGGAATCATTTTCCCTCTGGGAAAAAGAGAGTAATATTAGAAATTCGGTCTTGAAATCATCTTTTGCTGTTATTTCTTCACTTAATGGTAAACCCACATAGGAACAAAGTGACATTTTTACCCGCGGCTTATGAGGCACTGAAGACCTCAGAAAGACTCTGTTTATTAGTCTACATCTTCAGCCTGCTTACTTTTTCATCTAGTCTGCATCAACATGATGATGGCAACAGAGACACTATCTCACAGTCACCTCCCATTAAAGACCGAGGCTGCTCCACAGAGCCTCCAAGTCTTCTTAGAGGTTGCAGCCCTGTGAAAACTGCTCCCAGTCCCAGGCAAGGGGCTCAGCCCAGGCTCCCTGCCAAACCCCTTTCAGCAGGTACAAAAAATGCTGGCTAAGCCACACGGCCCCAGCACTGCCTCAGCTCTGGTGTAACCAGTACTCTTGGTGTTCTGGTCCCAGGGATGGGCTCGTTTCAGGGTGACTGCTCACAATTACTGGTGCATTACATGTTCATATTTGCTTGAAGCAAGATGTGAGATGAAGCAACCAGTCCAGACTCGGATGCACTTCCAAGCACTCTCCATTGGTTGCATACCATATTTGCAACACATTTAAAGTGAACCATTTGCCTGAGATTCAGACACAGTGGTAAAAGGTTAATTTACAAAATCCTGTAAATGAATTAGATGTATGGTAAAACAGAGCAAATATTGTACACTGAAACTGCATTTCTTCGCTTCAGCCACAAGCAAGACTAGCTAAGAGAGAGTATACACAATGGTAAAACAAATACGATGGCTCCCCACATTACAGAAATAAACCCATCGCTGAGAATAAGTGTTGTCCATTTACTTTGATATATAAATATATACATTAAGGGACTTCCTAGTTCTTAGTATAGATGGACATATTTTTCTTTCACTGCAGGGATAATTTGTGTTTCTTCTTGCTTTAAGTACAAAAAAAGTAACTTTCACTAAAGCTCAAAATATCACTGAGGAAAACAAAACCATGATTTCTAGATCTACTTTTGAAAAAAAACAAAAGCAAAAACCCTTTTTTTTCATGTTATTTGGATGGATGCAAATAAACAAAATATTAATTAGTAGTAATAAGATCCTGCTTAAGCATGGCATGTTTTAATTCTTACACACCTCACAAAACAGCAACTGGTTCAGAAGAAATGGGTTTGGATTGTTGAGAGTTTTTTTTGCAAAATCTATCTTTCATTTTACCCACTCAAAACAATGAAAGAATAATTGAGACTAGGAAAGTTCTAGTCTAAAAATTAGTCCTGATTTTGTCACAGAAGCTCTAAGTACAAGAAGTATTCTACTCATTCTGGGTTTCCCCTGTACATATTCAGAAAAAGCAGTCGTTGTCTTATTTTCATAAACTATTTCTGGAGCTGTTAGAGGAGTAAAGACAAAAAGCATGCCGAAGGCAGGCTCCGAATTCCTCCTCTAAACTGATTTTAGACGCTGGTCTTTAAGGGTTTCTTGTTTATCCAGGATGTGCACAGATGTGCACACAAAGTTGGGCAGGTCCTTTTATTGCCAACATTTGTACCCAGAGAGGCAATCAGCCATCTCCTGGTCACACTGATTATGTGCAGGAACTTATGGCCAAGAGAGTGCAGTGTCCAAGCAATGCCCAACTTTACTAAGGAGCACGAAATAGATTCATTTCAAATGCAGTCCAGCACAATATCTTGCTCCAAATTTAGCAAACAGGTAACAACATTGCACAATATCTTTTTGTCTTGCCACCTGAGCTCAGATTAAAACACTGCAAAATAATTAAATACTTCACTACTAAAGTACCTAAAAATAGATGTTTACACAAACCTCACTCAAATAACACGGCAGGGAAGTTACATGAAATGTGCTAGGCCACACCAGAAGCAGGAGGAGCAAGACAGAAGAGATTCAGCTGCAAAAGTGACAGTGTATAGAGACTGAGAAGCCAAAGTGTTCTCATAGTAAACACATCTGTGTACAGTCTTCACAGTTGTCATATCACAGTTGCCATATCAAAGTGGAGTGTTTTGACTGCAAATCTGCAGTTAATGTGCTACTGCTGCCAACAGTGAGGTAGTAAAAGAGGCAAAAAAAAAAAAAGAAGTACAGTTGTCCAGATCGGGATGTGAACAAGAAAAATGTTTTCTGCATGCTTTCCTGGTTGAAATTCACCACACATTTACATAGTCTCATGAAACAGCAAAACCAGACAGACTTGGTGGAAGTGGATCAGGGTGCCACTAAGGAGCATGCTTGGTCATGCTGAACATGTCGAAAAGATCCCGTGGAGCTCCTTCATGCTCCTACAAGTGTACATCCTCACCAGCCTATGTCAAGCACCAACAGCCTGCTCTGCGCTGGCGGCATCTGCTGGGATTTGCTGAGAAGTGCAGTTAATTTCACTGATATTTCAGGGTGGGCTGGATAACCACTATGGTCTTCACAGGAAAAAAATATCATGTTGAATTTGCACAAGAAGAAAAGGAAACTATGACATCATCGATGCAAGTCTGTCTTCAGTGTGTAGAAACAATCAAATGTTTATTTGGATGTGTGCAGGTTGTGCAGACATTGTCATTAATTTCTCTTAAAGGTTTGTTTGGTCTTTTGTTACTAAGGAGATACTAAGTCCACAATTCAACATGCAAGCATTGTGATCAGCACTGTAAGTTGCTTAAGCTGGTGTTCTACTTCTATAGAGGTTGCAAAGAATTTTGATTGCAGTAAAACTTTCCATTTAAGCTAGAGCCATAAACACTTCAATACCTTGTAACAATGATATCTGGGACTCATTGCAAGAGTGTATTTTACTGAAAAGCTTCTCAGCAGAATGGACAAGGATATTTAATTTACTTTTGCTCCATAGAAAGTGTGCTTTTCCAGTAAATTTCAAATCTTTATCAAATCAAGTTGATTTTGTTAACATAACTTCACTTTCACAAAGCGGGCTTTAAAGACCCTTTAGTTGGGTGAGTCAAGACTTCATCTACCACCAGTTCTGTGGTGCCTATGGAACTGCAGGCAGTCATCACCTCACTGGTTCGTGCTGCCTACAGTTCTGGGAAGATCCTTCACAGAACTGACTGTACATCCCACTGAAAGGGGCATGTTCCCACTATGGGAAACGTCATCCAGCTGAAAAGGATGGTGGGGTCATGAAGTTATAGAATTATATTAGCAAATGCTCCTCAATATTTCACTCCTTCAAAATGCTCATTTCAGCTCATTTCAATGTACTGAAATGCAAGAGCTTCAAACCTAAACAAGCTCCTTTGTGGTTTCTCACTGGAATGCACAAATATATGTAAAGACTGTTCAATTTTTTGTTTCACTTCAGGAAGAGCTGAAAAGAAACTTGAGAAGTCCTTGAGGAAGAGAACTTCAAGATTTTTTATCAGCTCCAAAAACCAATTCATTAAGAAACTACAATTACAGTCCCTCGAGTGGGATAAACCACTGTAAGGCTTACTGAAGATGACAGCTCTGTGAGCTATGCTGTTGACTACATCCTACACACACTCTCCATGTTAAGCACCTGGTGATGCTCTTCCAAGTACCAACAGAAGGAATAGCATTTGGCATTTTTACTTACCTTTCATCACATCTAATCAGAATCACACTATCTGTACCAATACCCAAGGCTGCAGCTCCTTTTTTCACAGAAAAGTGACTCTGAAAAAAATAAGTTTTATTATTATTTATTGGTTTTATTACTATTTCTTATCCAATTTAATAAAACATTATACTCTTGCAAGCCCTGCAGTAAGATGTTCCATATAGGCATTAATTCTAGTTATAGACTTTGAAAACTGTCATTTCAGGCTTCATATCAGGTCACTACAGCTCATTAGAGAAACAGTAATCACTATAGTCTGCATTTACTTCTGGAACATGAAATACACAGTTGTGGCTGGTGATGGATCCAAATTCTGTCCTTGATGCACACCTGCATTGCCTTTTGCTCCTAAGTACTGAGCAACAGATTTGATTCACTGAAACAAAAACTTATCCTCCAGAGAACTCATTTACTTGGTGGCACCAAGAGTTATGCACTTCTGCTATGTAACTTCTGGCCAACTTATAGACAGAGAGAATTTAAGAGAGCCTAATTGTGATCTCATGCCAGTGAAAGTTAGTTAGCTTGTTGTAACTCCCATTAATAGACAGAGCTATTGTAGTTTAAAATCAAGACTGGGTTATTATATTAGTCTAGTAGCTAATATGTATGTACAGGATAAATATGGAAGTTATATACTACAGTGTAAGTCAGTTTAATTTTCTCTAGCTCATCTTAACTCCTGCTACTTTATAATTCTAACTCAAATCCTAGTGATTAAGATAATGAAATAGCTTTATACAAATTTTATCACCAAGAATCAGATTTTTTTATTAACTGAAATCCAACTGTAACAGTACTGACTAAAGAAATTCTTTGTGGATACCACAGCAGTGCTGGCTCAGGAGGTAACACTTAAAAAAAAAATAAAAAAAAAAGATCAACAAGATAGATAAAAATCTAGGAAGGTTTTTCAGGTGCCCAAGAAGGTAAAGACAGGAAGACACAGTCCATCCTCCTGCCAGTGCAGGAGCTGACCACAAAGCAAAGGAGTAATTACTACTGCTGTATCAACTTGGCTTCAACAGTACTGTAATCATCAGAGTGTTGTATGGAAAGAGTTGAACACGACGGTTATGTGTCAGCTTCACCTACAGACCTTGAAGTCAGTGGGAACTGCACAGCATGCTTAACAGCCCCATATAATAATGAACACTTATAAAGGAATGAATGTTAAAAGCATGCCAGCTTTGAGAGAGAGAGGAAGAAGAGACGAACTGTAACAAGGGCCTTGATCTTAATATGCAAAGAAACAACTGTGCTTTAAAAACAACTAAGGGGTAATTTTCATTAATAGTCCTGACTGCTCCACATAAGGTTGCTCTTTATTCCATACCACTTAAAAACAGATTTACTACTGTGATTTCTTTTTTTTTTTCCCTAATAGAAAATAGAACTATCCGAAGTGCCTTAAAAAGGAAATACGGATTGAAACAGTTTACTATGAGGAAGAAAATTAAGCCCATGTGCTCAAAGGCATCTACTGGAAAATAGCCAAGCTCAGCTGCCTCATTGAGAAGTCTCATGGCACTCTTAACATAGCACTGGGAATAAAATGAATGTACTGCTGATATCTCAGATGCCTGAAGGTTTTTTACATGCTGAAGGGAATTCAGCAGTTAGGAACCAAAACAGGGGGGGAGAAAATACAGAATGTAATAGTTTCTAAGAAAACTTTGAATATGAAATTGCTCAATCTGTGTATGCAAGTGCAGACATATGTCTGCTGTTACATTTTTGTATCTCACAGAAACATCAGAGGAATTACAACCTGAATGGCTCTAAAAGAGCCAGAATGAAACTAATCATGCAAAAAATACGGTTGTAGGAGCAAAAAAACCCATTCCTAATGATGATGATCATTAAACTCTGCTTTAGTACTTCTGGGACAACTCTGACAAACTGGTAGTCTGCATAACCACAGGCAGACATAGAAGAATGTACAGATCTAAGAGAATGGAAGATATGCAGAAACAGCCCTGGCTGAACAGAACTACTGACAGGTTCAGCTAGGCTAACATTAGGAAGGATATCAAGTGTAACCCCTTCTAGAACATGGGGGCTATAGCCTGTAGTGTGTCAAACTGGTTGTGCAGGAATCAGCGGAAATCCTGTGGTGGAAGAATCAGGGTCAAAAAGGAAGGACAGGGCAGCCCGGCTGATGCCAGCCCTGAATCAAAAACCAGGCTGGAAGAAGTCAGCAGGACCACAGTTCCTGTCTTGTACTTGCCAGAGATAGGAGGATGTGTGGGTGGGAGCGAGCCGTCACACACCCCAAGTCCTTCTGCACACACTCTTGCACCTGGAAGACTACACATACACACTTGGAAGAGAGGAACCTATTTCTGCCTGGAAAGAAATACAGCTGAAATTCAGTGGTGAATGAGGAGAAACAGAATTTTAGTCAACCTTAGTGACAAAATTATATTAATGGTCAGAAAAAAAAGGAAAAAAGAGGTGACGGAGCCAGGTGAATCATTCCTCTGCCTGAAATTTCACCTGTTGCTGGGAATAAGCCTGGTAGTCATTTTTTCATAGAGAGCTCTGTAACATTAAAACACACCACAAATTTATTACAGGTGCAATATTGCAACAAGCCTGTTGGAAAAGGGAAGAATTGGTACTGCTCAAAATGTTTTGATGCTGAAAAGTATGCCATTTTTGTCTTGAATGAACACTGCTTTAGCATGCAGATGCTTCTATTTTTACAGCTTGCTAAATTATTTGCTCATCATCTGGCACAGCTGAAGCTGTTAGGAATAGCACTCCTTGTGTCATGGGCCCAGAAGCCACAGCTGCTTTTTCAGACTGCAGCTTCTCCCTGCTCACGTAAATCCAGAGTGACACAAGCTCCCAGACACTGAGCAAGCCGAGCCACCAGCAGACAGTACATCCCTGAAGGCTGCAGGCTGGGATGCTGCACACTGGTGTCCTGCAGACCCCACTTCCCTCAGACGTAAAACAATGTGAGATCCCTCTTTATTTTAACCATCTCAGAAAGTGTGTCTGGTCTAGGGCAGCTGTCTAGGCTTCCTCAACAGAGGGGAAGAAAAGAGTACATCTGTAGAATTGTGAAGTTTGGTCACCTATTTTAGATTAAGATGAGTTGTCCTCCACAGATTTCTCTTTTTATTGGTTATAAGAAGTGCACAGTCCAACTCAGATCATCTGTTTACGCTTTTGGTGATTATCATGAAGTGACATGAAACCTATCTCTGAAGTCCAATTGTAAGCTATAGCTTTTCCTTCAGTTGTTTACTAAAAATTATACTGCGTCTCATCACATTTTAAATACACACATAACAACATACATTTGTTATTGTTTCCTTTAGCTACTACTATTCCATTCTGAAACTTACTTGTCAATGTCAGGAAATAAATTAACAGTATTAATATTTTTGTATAGCATACTCATATTCTGATCTTCAGCATTTTTGAATGATGTAATAGTTCCAACCCAGCAAGACTCACAACCTTTTTTCTTTTCCTGTGCTGACAGTTTTATAGTATTATCTGTGGATGAGAAGTGTTGCACTGAGCAATGCTGTGGCACTGCAGAAGTCCCAAGATACTGATCAGAAGAAGGATTAGACCTAACAACAAATGTCTCCCTTGGAAGAGGCTGCTCTTCAGTGTTGTTCTTCTGGAAGGCAGTTTTACTTTGATTTGAATTGAGTTACTTGGATTAACTTGCTCCTCCTGTAATACCAACCTTTTCCACTGTCTCCCTTTGGCTTCAAATACCATCAAGCAAAGCTTTTATAATTACTGAGCATTATGCAATGCAAAGGAAGAATGTCTGGATCCACAAGTTTGAATTTTAGTTTCCTCAGGAAGAAACAAAACCACTACTTACTCTGCAGCTCATGGCTTCAGAATTTGATGCCACTAAATGGAGAAAAGGCTCTTTGGGCTTCTCCACCTTTCCCTGGAAGCCCTGCCACAAGGCCACTCCTTGCTAGATGTCCCTCCAGCTACATCTGACCGTACCCAAGGCTGAAATCTTACACCCATGTAGTCAGTGGATTCCTTGACTCCCTTCAGAGGCAGCCTTGGGCAGGAGCCTCTTTGCCCAAAAAAAACAAGAGACGGGGGATGCTGGAGGCAGCCAGAGCCCCACCATGCCCTGCTGGCTTTCTGACAGGGTGAAAAGGTCCCCTTCACACTGAGCAAACTGAACTGCCTGCTGGGTCTTCTGTTGTTTCCTCTCCCAAACTGCACTGAGAGCTGCGCTGTCACTTCCCTGTGAGCACCCACCAAGGAGTTCCTGGTGTGCTGCTACAGGTGGGCAACAAGGAAAGCTGATGAGGGCTACCTGAGCAGTTCTGCTGGTCTGGAGAACACACGAGATGAAGAAATCACTATGTCTTCCCAATTACATCCAGCTTTTATCATTCTCTGAACCAAGGACCGAGCCCGCTAAGTCAACAGTGGAAACGCTGTGATTCTTTCAAGTTATTTATATGATAAAATAAAAAGGCCAAATACTGCTTAGTAACTTGAACCTAGCTAGTTATCTGCACCTAAACTCTTCCCCTCTGCCCCCCTTTCCTCCCCAGACTACAACTCTTAGTTATTTTTACCTTTCAGGGATGATCCCTGTTTCATGTTAAAAGAGTGCCAGGTGGAATGGCTGAAGTCCCATCAGAGAATGAATTAAAAAGCAACAGCATTTGCTTTACAGAAAGAAGGATCAATTAAAACATTCTGAGAAGGAAGCTCTCCTTTTCAGCTGCTTTCTTTGCACTGAAAAAGGGATGTACTCAGCTGAACATTCATCCCAGCCTAAAGCCAGTGCAGAAGGATGAAGGAGTAGGCCTTCATCTGAGATTTTTCATTGTGTATGAAACGAAAGTCTAAAATAGGTTTCTATAACTGGCATCAATCACTTTTACCCATCTGAGTCAAGGTCTCCTGCGTCATGAGCAGTCCAGAACAGCCAGTTTGAAGGACAACACACTGCTCCCACGCCACTGCACGTTCAGGAATAACTGATGATGAACTGGTGACTAAAGAGGACTAAATTAATTAAACCTGAATGCCGAAATTTACACCTCAGTGAAATTACACGAGTCAAACCTAACCCAATCAGTTATAACGTGCCTCAGCATCACTGGTGAAACAGAAATGATTAGAAGCAAAAACAGAGATGTCACAGCCCTACCAAACTTGGGAAAGACCTGCTGAACACGCATGCACAGGGCTGGAACAGTCATATAATCTACTTCAGCCTGAATGTAGGTAGTGTATATCAGGAGGCTGGTGCCTCTGTGTGGTTAAGGCACAGAAGCAGATGAACCCCTCTCAAAGGTGATTTAAAATATCTAAATTAAGGAACATTTAGGTTTTTAATTTGAATGCTCTGAGTTTCACTACAGAGATGCTTTTTCTTGCTGATTGTGCAGGGAGTGAAGCTCTCAATTTAGGCACATAATGCACTCCTAAATAAGGATGGGAATTACTTAGGAGCCATGAATTACTCCTCCCTTCCCTTCTCCCCTTTGGCAGCTTAACCTATCATGGCATCTGGCTGAGGCCAAATTCTGATCACAGCAATAGCAGTGACAATTGTGGAGTAACTTCACCCATAATAGTGTAAGCTCTAGATTGGTAGAAATGAAAATACAGTCTGGTCTGTAATGCTGACATTCATAGAATGGTCTGGGTTGAAAAAAACCTCAAAGATCACCTAGTTTCAACACCCCTGCCATAGGCAAGGTCACCAACCACTAGAGCAGGCTGCCCAGAGCCACATCCAGCATTGCCTTGAATGCCTCCAGGAATGGGGCATCCACACCTCTCTGGGCAACCTGTTCCAGTGCATCACCATATTCTTGCCTGAGAATTGCTAATACTGGAATCTTTGCTTCCAACTGAAAATCTCAAGAGAAAAATCTCAGTATTTCTAATAAAATCCAGTGATTTACAGCTTTGTTTATCATTATACCACATGCACAGTGTGGGGAAGTGACAGCATTCCATTTATAGCCTGCTTGTTCCATGGTCATTGTTGTACAACAGCATAAAGCTGTGACACGGAGAAACTAGAGTCAGTGGGGAGTCTGAAAGGGAGTAGAAGATCAGCGTGACATGATAAATGAGACAAATGCTATCCTCGTATCTGACTGCCTGTTCTAGTTCTGCATGACATTTCCTAACTGAAAAGGGACTGTGCTTCTGGATCTCCACAGTTCTCTGCTATTCTGAAGGTTAAACCCTAATCCCTGTCTGCTGGGCAATTAAGGGTTAAAGGACCCTATCTTCAGCTAGCATGGTTTCTTAGCTTCCCTAGCAGATGTTTAACTGTGTACTCTGCTTCAGCTTGAGGAAGGGATAAAACTGCTATTTCAGGACACTTTTAAAATGTAACATTTCAAATGCTATTCTGGGGATTCACTGTGTATTTGACTTTGGAATGTTTAATTTGCTAAGGGAGCTGCTTCTTCCTTGGCATGAAAACACAATTATTAAAGCTCATTTCATTATTTTGAGACTAATAGCACAATTTGGTTCACTGTTTAACATCCCATTGCTATGAATACAATGAAATTCTTAAACAATTAATAAGATTTGTTATTTTAAATAATCATGCTGAACCTTATTTGCAATACTTATTAGGTTTGTAACTTCCATATGAATAATGGATCTCTAGCTGCACAGATAACTTCAGAAAGCTGCAAAGCATTTACAGAATATTTTTGTTCAATTGCTTTGGGGACAATTATTCTGCAAACCGGAGCCTGCAGTTCTACACTGCATCCCATCCCATGAAAGGCACCCTTAGAACCACTGCCTCCCAGGCATTTCTGACCAGTTGCTGGACACTGAGCTTTTCACACTCGCATGGGATGGAAACGTGTGCTCTCCTAAGTCAAAAAGACAGCCAGGAAGATATGACCCAGCAGAGACAGCAGTCTGCTTAACCCAGCCATCAGAGCCCTTTCTGACTGAGCCCACCTAGCTGGAGAGAAATGTGAAAGGTGACCATGAAGCCTGAAGAAAGCTCACAGCCCCACTGGGTACCTCTCTTTCCTCTTCCTCCTGCACCACTACAAGCTGCAAGGAGCTTGAAAAGTCCCTAATAACCCCTCACGATACACACAGAAACGAGGCTTCTTTGTGGTTGTTTGTAGAGCAAAAAGCTGCATTTCCCCAAAATGGACCACTTGCCCCCCTCATGCCCCCTCCCTTCCTCTCAGCATTCCCCACGCAGCACACAGATGGTTTTTGTTGGCGTCAGGTTGAACACCGCTGTGCTGAGGGTTGAGCTCAGAGGATGACCCAGTGAAGCCAGTGCCCTGCAGTATGCCACTGCAACCCAGCTGTACACACTGCACTTCAGTGCTACTGTCTTCATGCATGTTATTACCCTCTTACTACATAACAGCAGGAGTGGTTCCAGCTAGAAGTATTCTGATTCTCAGGGACCAGCTGTTCCCCTGGACACAGGGCACACAGAAGCCCAGTGCTGTGCTCTTGCTGTTGATGCAGTCTCTAGCATCCATATCGGCATTTATAGACTTGAAGCAGAAGATCAAAAAAGGGCAGTGTTTGTGGAGCCTGCACTCCCTGGGTCCCAGCCACAGAGGAGTGCACAGCTCATCCCTCCACATTGCAAACAGTCAACCCCATCCCAGTTCTTCATTCCCAGTGAAGGAATAACAGAAATGAAGACAGCTGGCTACCAATTCTTGTTTAGCTACTTTCCTCATCAGGAATTCATACAAGCAGGTGTATCAGATAGGAAAAAACAGAAACACATACATGTTCAGATGTGAAGGCAACCAGTCTGGGAATAGCTGCCATTCCTTTTTCTTTAACTTCTGGGAACATCTTGAAACGTGCAATCAACATAGCATACATGTTAGATATGGCACCACCTGGAGTCCACAGTAATACACTGTTACTTTTTCTATGCAGTATAATATCATTGCAGTATCAACGACATGTCTTGCTATGGTCTTCCTAACTCTATTGTTAATGTTTCTGCCCAGTGCCAGAAACATACATTCTTTGTCCTGATGCTCCTCACACCAGGGCTGTACAATAACAGGTCTTCTACACCTGGGGAACAACTTACACATAAAGCACTAATGCAAACAAAATGACTGAGCATCTTTTTTTGCCACCATTTTCCCCTTAGTCCCCAGTTTTACCTTTCTATGTGGCACCTATGCACTATCCCCACTCCATGCTATAGACACCAACAAGGCAACTTTGTGAGTGGCTTCTGAGCACAACCTGACCTGTGCTCTCCCTCCTGAAGCAGCATGATGTTTCACATCCTGGCCATGAGGAAACCTACACTATATCCCAACAGACACTATTTTCCGGATAACTGGAGGGGGAGAGGGAGGAGAAAGGAAAAAGGGTCACTGTAATAAATACTTTTCTTTTTATCTGTCCTCCAGTGGGAGTGAGGGGAAAAGGTTACCTTTCCCTAGGACTATTGTTAAAATAATCAATGCACATTGCTTTAAAATACCCATTTAATAAAATACCCATTTAAAACACCCATTCAAGCATCACATGACAGGTCTACAGAATTTCATTCCCATATTTCAGTCATCAATGTGCAAATTACAAACATGCTGTTCATTTTGTGTTTCCAAGAATGTTACCAAGCCTCTGTAACTACAGCCAAACTGTGTTTGGCTGCATGAGCACCATGGGAACATAATGCAGGACCTCAGGCAGAGTCTGAGCACTTTTACATGTGTACACACACAGCCACACATGTACACATAAAACCCAACAGCTTTACCTTGTATATATAGTATATACATACATACACACACAACTGTGTATTTATGTTTAAGCACATACATTTATACAACAAAAAAGTGTACAATGATTATGGTTTTAGGTTTTTAAATGAACAGGTCTGACTGCATCCTATCTTTCATCCACCTAAAGATGGAGGAGCACAAGCAGGCACACCAAGAACCTCATTCCTGCAGCAGGGAGGGCTCCATGCAAAGATGGTGGGGAGATGGTGGAGCTGGAGACCAGCGTTTGTTTGACTTCACTTTTTATTCAGAAATGCAGGAAGTGCTCAACCCCCTGCCTCCCCTGTTTGCTCTCCTCTCCTCTGATGGCACCCTGATAGCCTGGTAGCCCATCCCAGCTGCAGCCTGCAAACTGGGGAGCTGGAGACCTTCATCACCTTGTGGCTGGACAGTGACCAACTGCTGCTAAACTTCAAAAAACCCTGGCTTAGGAACTGGGCTCATGATACATGCTCAGATACTGCCTTGGGTAATGGAGACCATAGCTTGGGTCAGAACCTCTGGTAAGAGCTGTCAAAACTTTTACTCTCACTGCTTTTTAAATAAGGACTCAACATGAAGTAATGTAAGCTCATATCTTTCTCTACCTCCGCAGAAAGGACCAACCCCCACAACAGCTCCCACATGGGGCCTGGATGCCAGCAGTCAGCTGCTGCTGAGCCCTGCTGGAACTCTGTATGCTTGGAAAGCCAACAGCCAGTGCTGTTATCCAGGAGGTCTTCCCTCTGCTTGGTAGTCCAAATGCTCTTCCCCCGCCATTAGTTCTCTAATCTTTCTTTCCAGAACAGCTCCTACCCCACCAAATGTCAGTCTGCTCTCTTTTGACATACTGAGATGCTGCGCACAATGTAAATTCTTCCAATTTTTATGAATTCGGGGAGATAGATGGGCTAAAATTTTTAGTTAGTGACATAGGAATGACAAAAAATATAAATGAAAATGTTAAGTGGAATGAATAAAACGAGTCCCTTTACAACGCAGCGCACTAGTGTTGATGACTTCTCCACAGCCACCACAGGTACTTCTGCCTTACTGAAGTGTCCCGAAGTAAGCAGGGCTGAGCCTCCAGGCACCTGGAGGAAGGAGCCCCTGGGGGATCCCATGAGCACCACGGCCAGCTCACACATGCAAAGCTAACTGCTTACTGTACTGCCGGTGGGACCCTACCTAACCGACGAATTTATTTCAAGGGATGCTCTGTTTTTCCCTCCTCACTCCAATTCCCCCTTCAGTGATGGGCAGCATTTCTTCTCACTGTGTTAACACGACGTTCTTTCTGTTTCTTTTTTTTACAAAAAGTGGGGGCAAGGCCAATGTCTCTTCTGATTATGTTTCCCATGTGCCATTACAGCTGCTCATAACGCAGTGCAATTTGCTCAAGCAGACCCTCTTAATCACATCCCTGAAATTCAAAAACATGCAACGCTTTATCTCAAAGAGGCCAGCAGTGGTTATTAGCAAGCGTCCTCGTGAACATGCGTATTTAATTATGTTTACTCTTTAACTACAGGGGATGTCACATAGCACAGTCCAAAAAGCAAGCTTGAAATATCATGTACCAGGTGAGAATATCCCATCGCCACAGCCCCCTGGCCAGCCAACCATCTCTCTCATTTTCCGTAGTGTGACATATTCCAAAAGCACAAACACTGGAGCAATTTCATAGGTGAACCTGAAACGTAGCAATGCCCACATTTAATGCTTTCATCTTCAAAACTATAACACATCTTTTTCCAATACTGCATCACATTATAGCCTCAGTACACTCTATCTCGTCCTGAATAGAGTTCTGTTTACAATACTTTTGATAATCTCCCTTCTGACTTGATGTCGGATGTCATCCGAGAAATGCACAGAGCTCTGGAGACTCCATTTCTACCCACTTCAGCGTTTAACTGCTTGTGCCCACCTCCTCCAGGCCCGAGGCTCTGCCCTGAATTCAAGAGCTGCTGGCCCGAATCAGACCTCCTTCTCCTTGCCAAAGCCTGTGTGCATGTCTCGATGCACACACACCAACAGCCCCATTCATGACGACAGGACGGTGCACGGAGCTAAACAAATGCACAAAAATGCTTCCTAGCCCCAAAGTGCAAAAAATTACCAAAAATGTTTTACATTCTGCACCTCTTTCTTATAGGAAGCAATGGTTCTGACTGCTTAGTATATGAATTATACTTAATTCCTATACTTAAATGCAACTGTTCTCCTAGTACACCTTTTATTTTACGTATTTTTGCATGCAAAATACTGAAATATTTTTTCTGTACAATTCCATGGTATTAATT
Organism: Odontophorus gujanensis; assembly: GCA_013399175.1. NCBI lineage: Eukaryota > Metazoa > Chordata > Aves > Galliformes > Odontophoridae > Odontophorus > Odontophorus gujanensis. The sequence goes on along the minus strand of VXAB01007198.1, from coordinate 384,294 downwards.
CCAGCTTAGAAAAGCAAAGCTATGACATCATATCTCTGTGATGGAATTTCTACAGAAACGTTGGGGAAAATATGCTGGTAAACATAGAAACCATTTTAAAAGCAGACAAATGTTTTTCCAGCAATCTTAACGTAAATAATTTATTTCTTTCATTCAGCTACAGCAGCTAATACTGTACAGCACAGCTGTAAAATTATATTAAATATCATGGAAAATTTCTTCTACTCACATATTAGTGTTTGCTGCTGATGTCAGCCAGTCTGCTGCCAACCCAACCATGTCCAATCCAGTTGAAAGTTGATTAAAATATCTAGGATGCCCTGCATAAATGGAAAACATTACCAGGAGTCAGATGACTGGAACTGTTCAGCCCTGAGCAGCACGTTTACCTTGGGGTTTCTGTACCAAAGGAAGTGTTTTCAAGGTATGAAACAAAGCAAACAGCAATAAATGTATTTATTAGAAAAGGTAGAATTTCTCTTTTTATTCCAAGCAAATATCAGAGTAATTTCACTGAGTGCAGACTAATGAATTCCAGCATTCCCCATTATCCTTGGATATGCCTTGGAAATGAGCACGACGCTGCCTCACACGAACAGCAGCTCGCTCCTGCTCGCGTGTCACACGCTGTCACCAAATGGTTTGTGCCTGGCTGGCTCTGAAAGGCGTGCACGAGCCACCATCGGAGGGGCTTGCCAGGACGTATAACATCAGTGATGAATAGCTAACGATTGTAATAGATGGGGCAAAACGAGAAAATGGAACACTTTGGTGACTGCTCTGCACACGACTCAAAGGCGGTGATTGCGCGGAGATGGCGGGGACGGTGGCGGTGCTCGTCAGCTCTTCCCTGCCAGCCTGCAATTACACGCAGGCTGCCTGCAATTGTGGTCTTCAACAAAATCAGCACTGCTGCCACATCGGGACGCTGCACAAGAATACCCTCAATCGGCTGAGAGTTCATTTACGTGGTTAATCTAATTGGCTTCCCATATTTTTCCAAAATCCCATCAGAGATTTTTCTTAAAGATGTGCCCAGAAAGATTAAACCAAGAACAGAAATCATTACAGCTCAGTTTTCCCTACATGCTCCCTGCAAACCACTGTTAAATGGTGCGGTTACTGATACAATTATGGAAGAGTGACAATTATCTGAATGCTGTCCGATGGGAGGAAAAGCCTTGAAAACACCTGTCCTGCCCCACAGACAACACGCTGCTATGGCCGTCACAGAAAACAAAAGATGGAGCAGGATGACTGAGGGAAGGCAGAGCCAGAGCTGAGGGAGAACTTATCTCCGCTCGCCAGCAGCCCCTTATCAGGCACAGACACGCGGACACAGCAGCACGGGGACTGCCCCCTCCCCACAGTGCACAAAGGCACGGCCGAGCTGTGGGGCAGAGCACAGCATGGGGTGGCGGGTACGGAACCCAGACCCTGTCTCCTTCCCCTGAGACACCCCCAACGCTGCCTGCAGTCACACTGTGCCCCAGTGGAGGTGCAGCTGGCATTGCACCCCACAAGCACTGTCCTGGATGTGTGCTCACAGCCCTCCCACACATCCAGTGGATGGAGTGCTGCCCTCCATGGGGTGGGTGACCCTGGGACATGTGTGCGCCCCACTGCTGCCACCAGAGCCACACGTGGCTACAACACCAGGGCTCTGCACGTCCCCTGTGACGGCTGTTCCGTTGCTTTTGAGATTTCAGTATTCACAGATTGGGCTCAGCATCACAGCCAGGCTCCTTGCTGGCTCCCATATTCCGCTCCTAAAGAATTAGGGTCTGAAAGGAGAATCCCTGGAAGACTCCCAGAAACCAGGAAATCTCGCTTTGGAACTAAACCCAAACTGAAACGCTGTGGTACAACAGAACCCACTGAACCCAACAGAACCCACATTTGTGGGAGCTGCTGCGGTTGCAGCACCCAGCCTCAGGGGACAGCTCTGTGTCACTGCTTAACTCTTCAGCCTCTCACCCGGGAGCTGCTGTGCAAACCATACACAGCTGCAGGAGTGAGACGTGGAGGCACGTCCCAGAGCTCTGCCCGTAGGAGCATCACCTCCCGGCAGCGATATCTCTGGAGCAGAAGTTGCTGCCTGCATACTGCTTTTCTGCGAGGCACGCTCAGCACAGCACCAAACCCACCCCCCTAGGCTGACCCCAATCCCGCTGCTGGGTTTTATCCATCTATGTGACACAGTGATGCGTGAGCAAGTCGCGGAAAATTGCGGCTTTGCTTACAAACCATGCTCCGGGCAACAACAAACAGCCTGTGAGGGGCTCAGAGCCCACGTCCACCTGTGCAGTTGAACAAAGGAGTGCCAGGGAGAGCCCAACACAGCCCCCGCAAGCCCTTACCCCTCGCAACAGACTGCGAAGCTATGCATTTGTTAGAAATCCTTCCTCCGAGGGCACGATGAGCATTCTGCTCCAGAGAAAGGGGTTGGGTGTAAACCCCGCACATTTCGGCCCCACAAGGGTCTCTCTCCTCCGACCAGGGGAACGCTGTTTGCATTACAACAACAGCAAAGAAATGCAAGGGGTTGGGGCCGCCTCCCGTCTGGGGAAGGAAGAGATAACATTGTTCTGAAGGGATGCAGAAATCAATTCAAGGAAGAACGACTTCCACAGCACAGGTTAACGAAAATCTCCGAACGAACTCCGTGCTCCAGTTCCACCGACCCTCAACGCGTGGGAAGGGCGCTGCCCATGACCTGCATGGACCCAACGCGAGCACTGGGCTCCGTGCGCAGCACCAACCTCACCCTTCATTGCTGTGTTCTGACAGCACCGGACCGTCCACCACTGACACACAGCTGGGCATGGCCACCGCTAATCCACAGCATCACAAAGAGCCCGGATCGGTGCCGGGATCACGCTGCTCCCACAAGCCGAACACGCCGCGTTCAGACTCCCCTCAGCCCCCGTTCACCCATCGGCCTTTGTCTCTCCCAGCAATCGGTGCACACTTATTTTTAAGCAATTTCTCAGCGATTCAAATTCCCCCCGAGAGCTCCGTGCGCTCCGCATTATCTCCCAGCCTCAGCCCTAATCGCCGCTGCGCTTTTTGTCAGTGTTTAAGGTGGCCCCGGAGCGCGGCCAGGCAGTGGGACACGGCTTCCCAGCGGACGTAACAAAAACAGGGTCATTCACGCAATTTAAGCTTTGCTTGTATTCCTCAACCCTTAAGTAAAAACTAGTAATAAACATTAAAAAAAAAAAATCTGTGGTGAGTTCTTCCACACTTCCAATTTTAAGTCCTTACGCAGGTGAGGGGACAGAGGTGACAAACGGCCGCCTGGAGCCCCGTGGACTCCAATCCACATTTGCAGGACTGGGGCTGCTCCACGGGAAGCTCCCTGCACTGCTGCCCTGGTCCGGGGAAGGCAAGGCAGTAGCCAGACCCCACGGGGCAAAACGGGAAGGAGGAAAGGAGGGGGAAATCTGAGGATTAATTTTAAATAAGAAGGGGTGAGCGATTCTGCACCGACAGCTCCAGGGCAGGAAACAGACCCCGCTCTGCCAGAAACTGCCTGGAAATCGCAGAGCTCCAATTTGTAACACTCCAGGACACAACGAAACACCGCTTCCACCAGAACCGGGATTACGGCGGCACCGAGCGCTGCCATACCTGTCTTAATGGCATACTTGAGCGTGGTCCTGCAGTTCAGGAGGATTTCTTCGAGGGTCTGCGGCTGCTCCGCCAGCTCCCAGTTGTACTCCTGCAGCAGCTCGTTGGGATAGTGGAAATCGATCACTTTCGTCGATCTGTCGAAACTTTTCACCACGTACTGCAGCAGAATGTCCACCACGTCCTGCAGGAAGGACAGCGTCGCCGCCTCCCCGTCACACGCGGGCAGCAGGTCTGGGGACGAAGGGGGAAAGTTAACACTACTGCGGGACCGCATGGAGCCTGGGCTGCTCCTCTCGTGTTTGGCAGACCTTTTTGCTGTGTTCGGCAGAAACAAATTTTACTTTCATTTGTTAAGGAATTAGGATCGTGTTTCAAGGGATGCGGTCAGGTTTTCATTTCCCATCTAAAATTTTTTTTTTTTTTTTTCCTCACAGGGTATTTCAGATCGTTTGCCGAGACAGCGAGAGACGGCAGGTGATCAGGGAATATAAGGGAAAACGAATCTCGGGAAAAAAATGTTTAGTCGGTAAACAGGAAGGTAGCGGCCGCACGCAGCCCCCGCCCCGCCATCGCAGGGTGAGGAAGCCCCGTCCCCGCAGCCCGCAGCTCGTCGGCAGCGCGGTGCCACGCTCCGGGCCGTGCCGCGGCCGCGCTGTCCCGCATCAGTGCGGGGTCGGGGGCTCCGCTGAAGGACAAAGTCCCCTCGAGCTCAAGGAGGGTCCGTCCTCCCCGCAAACCGCCACCGCCGCACGGTCGCCAACGGGAAGGTCGCTCCTCCTCGCAGCGAGCGACTAGCAGGCTCCGGAGCGCCGGGTTTTCATTTTTTATTATTTTTAGCAGCCCTTTCGTTCCTTATTCCCGCCGGCTGAACAGCGGTGCGGGGCTCGGTGCCCCGCGGAGCCGCCGTGTCCGGAGCCGTCGCCGCCGCTCCGGGGCCGTTCCGGGGCCGCCGCGGAGCGCCGTTACCTGTTGAGTGCAGGAACGCGTAGTTGACGTCGGCTCTCCGGCAGCCGCAGGGCTTCTTGTCGCAGGTGCAGGAGGGGCAGGACGGCCGCGGCTCCGCCATCCCCGGGGCTGCCCTGGCGCCGGGGTCCGCGGGCTTCTCGGCGTCTCCGTAGAGCAGCGCTTGACAGCGATACGAGGACGCGCGCTCAGCGCCGCGGCCCCCGGACCCCCTCCCCGACCCGGGGCTGAGCCCCCGGCGCCCCGCGGGCCCGCGGCCCGGCCCTTACCGCACAGCTTGTTGCCGATGCCCCCCGTGAACTTCTGTGCCACCTGGCACCAGGCTCTGGCTGCAAGACAGAACGGAGCGGGGGTCGGTGGGACGGGCGGG
>VXAB01007198.1:254025-379275 GCA_013399175.1 Odontophorus gujanensis | reverse complement strand
GCCCCGGCCCCGCCGCTCCGTCGGACGCCGCGGTTCCGTCGGTCCCTACCTGTGCCGGGGCTCTCGGCGGCCGCGGAGCCCTCCTCGGCCCCGAAGGGCCAGAAGCCGGAGCCGGGGCTCGCCATGGAGGAGATGAAGCGGGCGAAGAGCTGAGAGCGGCAGCCCGAGCGGCCCCGAGCGGGTGTGCGCGAGGCCGAGAGCGCGGCCGTGTGACTGCGCGCGGCTGCGCCGGGCGGCGGCGAACGGAGGGGGCGGGGGCGCCCCGGGCACGCGTGGGTGGGGGCGGCTCCGTGGGCGCCCCCGGGCGCTCCCCGCAGGCGCAGCCGCCGTCCTCGCCTGGACGGGGCGGGCGGAGCAGCTCCTGCGACTCCGGAGGAGGCGCTTCAGTGGGGTCCCCCCGGGTCGGCACCGACGGGACGGGGAGAACCGGGAGCTCCGGTACTGCGCTGGGTGGGGCGGCGGGTGTTGTCTCACACCTTGGCTGCGGCTGTGCAGCCCCGACAGGAGGGCAGGGACGCCTGTCCTCGGAGCGACGGGAAGGTTTTCCCTATGTCACGATCCGCGATGAGAAATCCCCCTCTCTCCCCGCCCTTCCCCGGGCAACCTCTCGGCTGTGAGCGGGCGGCTGAGCAGCCCCTCGCTCTTCTCCTTTCCCCGCCCTGGGAATGCCCCGCTGCTCCTCTGGAGCCGCCGCCCCGTCGCGCATCACCTCGGTCCGGCCCGCGCTGGGTGCTGCTCTTACACCCCGCGCGACCCCGGCAGCAGAGCCCTAGCGCGGTGACGGCGCATTTTTATTAACTTCACCGTTTTAATAACGCTAAAGAAAGCAACTTTAACGCAGATTTTAAAATTCAAATGATTTGTCGCAGATTTTACGTCGCAGCGCGTTATAACCCAGTGCCGTGGCCCCATTGCCGAAGGAACGTCGGGAGGTGATGGCTGCCTGCCCTGCGGCGACGGCCGTGGGTGGGTGGGGTACAAAAGCCCGACCTGTGCTGTTGTAGTCTCTATGGAGTGAGGCAGGGGCACGACCAGGCCTTCCCCCTGGCTTCCCGAAATCTGCCTCCCCGTGTTGTGCAGCTGGGAACATGCAATTATAACGGCAATTATCCACATAATAAGGCGAAATAAGGGCTTGTGAGTAAGGAATCGGGGGAAATTTTGAACGCTGTGGCTATTGCCTTTATTTCCATTTAATTTCTAGTGGAACTGATTAAGAATGATCATTACATTTAGGCAGCAATCAACCGGAGAGCGTCTTTCTGTTCCTTTCTTGGCACCCCAGAGATTAAGATTCCTAAAAATCTAATGCAAAGCAGAACAAAGCAAGCGTGATTCAAGTGCTCCGTTAGTGATGGGGTGCAGAGGCAGAGGGCTGGGACCTTCCATCCTCTGACACCTCCAAATCTACCCGCAGTGCTAACCTTTACCACTGCCCACTGGCTTACAGCAAAGTCAGAAGTGACATAAACTGCTACAGCATGCTATCAATTCATCATCTGTTTTCGTTAGAGGGACGTTTACCACGTAAGAGTTTATCCCAACATTTAGGCATTGGAAACCTAAAATAAATAGAATTTCCCCTATTGTGTCCTTGTCATTTATTTCTTCCTGCAAAACCATTTACTAGAAACAATAACTAAGGTTTTCTGGAGGTGCCTATGGGATTTTGGAGGCTTAATGAGGAAATGATAAACTAAATGGTCTATGTTAATTGGGTAAGAGTGATTAAATGCAGAGAGGAAAACAACATGCACTGAGGAAGGTAACCTACATTTAGGCTGCTTAATAATTTTAAGATGCAGTAGTGGTATCTGAAGGAAACCTGATTTCTTATTTTTCAAGGGTATATGCCAGGAGTGATGGTGTCCCTTTGCATCAGTGTTGGGCTGTAAACTACAGTAATTCATACCGACATGAACACACATGTTGTAAACCTGAAACGTCAGAGATTTAAAAAAAGAAAAAAGGAAGCATGTGGTATAAAATGATAAAAAAAGATGATGCTAATAACAGCAAACGGCAGCGGGGCTAGAACTGCTGGATAAGGCGCCGGCGCTGCGAGGTCTTCCGCAGCAGCCTCCGGTAGTCATAGGGATTATCTTCCGCTCTGCTCTCTTCCAGAGGGCTCTCCGCAACCCTTGACCTAGGGATTAAGTGCAGAAGTGTTTCAGGGATTGAAATGAAAACATTTACCTCGGCAAACACTCCTAATCGGCTGCTTGACTTCCACCCGCAAGACAAAAACTGAAAGAAAAACCCAACCGACTGTGCTAGGCCTCACCCACCCATGCAGCAGAAAGCAGCGCCTCAGAACAAACACGGCTCAGGGGATGAATGCAGAACAACGTGTTCTTCTGCGATGGGGTCACAACAAAGGGAACAAAGCCACCGAGAACATGTTGTGGTGTTTCTCATCCATATAAACCAGACCTCGTATTATTTCACAGTTTTCTAGCCAAAGATTTGGAGTAATTAACAGCGCTGGGAAAGCATCATTTACCAAGCGATGTAAGTCATTCCCTGACATGATATTTAATTCCATGCCTTCACAGTGCCTTTCTACAACTAACCTAGATGCTGCCTAAAAAGTGCTGAAAAGTATAACAAGCAACAAGCACAGAAAGCTCTATAAACATTTTTGTTACTACTTTGGATGCATTTTCAAATCCAGTAATCATCCTGGTGTTTTTCTTATATTTTTACTTGGATACTTTGCAGGTTTCTCATATATATGAAGATACAAAAAGAGCCATACATATTTATAAACGTGGATGCGTTTGTAGGTGCAACGTGTGCTCGTGCATTAGTAAGAACATGGATTTTCTTTGCCCAGCAGAGGTCCCCCTCTATGAAGCCTGTGTGGTAAGAGCCACACTATCCTACAGAGCTCCTTTCCTTACTGCCCGCTCCATTTGTGCCCACCGCAGCCAGAAACAGAAACACTGCTACGGGACAGCAGGAGGGGGTACTCAAACAGGGTTCTTATCTGCAGAAAGCGGGTGGAAAATTCAGCACAAAGCTGAACTGAGTTAGAAGTACAACTTTCAGGTTCTGCTTTAGTTGGATTTGATTTCAGATCAAAGATTTACAGCAGGAGTCTATCTCATCTGAAGCTTGGGAAGCCAAAACAGGTGGGCAGGCTGGAGACAAACCATGCTGTCATTTGTTTCTGCTACAAGAAGATGAGAAATTTTCAGCTATCCATATCCCCAGCTAATTTAGCAAGATTCCACTAATTAAAAAAAAAAAAAAAAAAAAAGTTTTTTTTCAAATNATTCCACTAAATAAAAAAAAAAAAAAAAAAAAAGGTTTATGTCTAACTTGAAAGTGTATGTTTTTAATGAACATGTAGATAAACATATATGTGTGTATATATATATATATATTTTTTTTTTTCTCAGCAAAGATATAAGACATTTATTTTTCCTGTTATTCTCTTCTGTAAGTTACCTCTCAGTAGCTCTTAAAGCTGAAGTTCTGCGCTCGATTGGATGTCTCTTCCTTTTTGTGGTAGAGCTGATGTCCTTTGAGGTGGAACCAGTAGATGAAATTTCATGGTAGTAGATATCTAAGTCTAGCACTTTGCCCAGACTGTCAATAAATAAGTACTTTAAGTTAACAATTCCACTTTACAACAGAATATTCAACATTCAAAATTAACAAAACCAAATATAATTTCTGTGTTGTAAATCTATAGAAAAATTATATATATATACATAAATGATTCTTTAGAATGTTATTGCTGTATGATGCAGATGCTGACAATTTTGCAATGCTAAGCACTTTCAGATGTTCATAAAGCAAACGTGTAACTGGAAGTCTGAGTTTACCATTGCATTCAGTGGTGAGGCATGCTTATGGTACAATTCATCTGACCTATTTTAGATGTCTCTCTTAGGAAGATATAAATAGTTTTCCTAAAGATACCTATTTTTTTTTCCATCTTACTGCAAGAAGAAACTCTAAAGCAACCAGTTCAGATATTGTTGCCAATAATGCAGATGTCTGTGTGTTTTTAGAATGTTAAACCAGAGTGCCATATATACAAAAAAAAGCCAAACAACCAAACAACAATCTCAACATGCAGTTTAGAAAGGTTAAGGAAAAAAATATATCCTAAAAGGAACCTGAAGAAGAATGTTCAGAATTCTATTCTCATAGTGATAGAATAACTGATTTCAGTTGCTGTGTTCAACTAATATAGAAAGAAGATGCAGTCACGGAACTATTTAACTAGGTTTAAGATAAGTGAAGCCAAACTGAGGCCAGATGAGAGAAACATTAGATTTGTATTATTATTATTAGCTAAACATAATGTAACTGTAAATGTGGATTATTTTCAAGATCCGGATGGCACCAGAAGAGCTGTAAGTTAGAACTGACATGGATGTTAAGTGAGTCCTTTAAGCAGTGGCACAATTAAGTGCAATTTAAACAGTGGTTGAATGAAGCTATACACTGTGAGTGCACGTTATGGATATATAGTGTCACATAACTTCATTTAGGATATATTTTTTGGATATTGAGCTTGTATTCTGCAGCCTCAGCCAAGGATAGCATTGAAAGCCCATTTGTACACTGCTCAAGTACCTTCCCTCTCTGAACAGGCTTCCACAGCATTACACAGTGTCGGTAGGGAGCAGTAAAAAAGCTGATGTATATAGACACAAATAATATGGTGCTAGGATGTAAGGCAGAAGCTGTGAACCATAGTCTAAAGAACATGTAAGAATCTTAAATTCAGTAAGGCAGGGCGAGTGTATTGCTTCCTTTATTTCTACAGAGATCTATCAAAACAGGTTAGTTACACTGTGAAGAAGAGATTTCTGGTTGAAATTTCAATGGGTATGCTGCTTTACCTGTTTTATTATCTTACAGTTGTATTAATATCTTACTGTTTCCATTTTTTATGATCTATTTCCAAACCATTGTATATTTTTAGGAGAGAATTTTAACAGTCTTCCTATTTTGGCTAACAAAAGAAAAGTGGTTGCTCATTTGCTTTGACTGGAATTTTAAGCACCTTCAATTATTTTCTGTGTCAGAACTATCATTGCTGTGGACCTTATCTTAACTTATTATTGTGCTTGTGTTGCCATGGTAAAGGGCCATGCTGCAGTAAAACCAAACAACTGAATTCCATAATGGATTTTTGTTGCTGAAAATTGCATATTTAACTTTGTATATGATGCCCTTCTTCTGAATCACCTAATTACTATGCATTTTTAATGCTTTATTTTCCTAGCTGAAGTGCAGCTAAGAACTATTTCTAGAGTACTAAAAAGACAATAGTGAAATAATGGAAAAAATTACCTTTCTTTTCTTGGTTTCCGTTTTTCATCTTGTATTGATTTCTAAAATAAACCACAGAGTAATTAAAAAAATACTAAAAGAAAAGTTTATGCAAAGATACGATTCATCAATATGCCTAGTGGGAAAGTGGTGTGTATTTTTTTGTTAAAAGAACATACACAGAACTTAATTTGCTCAGTAACAAATGAACAACAAAAACCAACAAACCAGCAGAAACTGACTAGAATTTGTGAATTGTACAATGTAAAGCCACTGAGAATCAGGGATTCTGATGGATAGATGCATCAGTATGCAGGCAAAGGCACAAGACACACAATTTCAAAATGATAGGCTGATTTAAAAAAGCAACCCCAACATAAACTTTTAGTGACTTGCATGACCAATGGACTATGGTCAGGCTTCGCTTACATCTGGGTATCACTTTACTTCATTTGATGTGCAAGGAGATGAGTGAGAATGGAATGTGTCTCACATCTGTAGTGTGACATGAGAGAAATACCTGCTTTTGCAGAAGGGATCATAAGGCAAAGGAAATAAAAAAAAATGTTCTCATAGCATGCACTTTAACTTTCAGGTAATCTGGGCTTGATAATCATTCACCAGTTAATAGCTGCTGGTCATAGTGATTTTTTGTAAGGCAAAAAAGCCAGGAAAGCTGGGAAAGGCGACTGCCCTCTGGTATCACAAATCAGAGCTCAGTGACTTGTCCAGTGTCCAAGAATGGAAGAAGTGGTATGTCCACTTTCTAAGCTTCAGTACCAATTGATAGCGAATTTTACCTCACCAGCAAATTTTAAGTCAGGAAGACAGGGTTCCCATTTTTACTCTTTCTTGAAAAACACAATTAAACAAAGGTAATATTATTTAACATATTGGAAAATTGCTGCTAGAAATTTGTTTAAAAAGTCCCCAATGTCACTGCAGTTTTTGTTTGCCCTGATGTGATACCATTTTTCTGATATGGAGTTGGCCGCATAACAGATTTGTTTTCACAAAATATAATGTTCCTGCCTGTATTGCCTCAGCTTTCTAAATAGGCATTTGCTTTAGAATTACACTTCTCAGACACTTTCCAATATGAAATACAGTGTCATGCCTTTCACTTCAGTCCTTTACCTCACTGATCTTGTTTTCACAAAACAAATCTTATTCTTACATACCAATTTATTTTTAAGAATAGCATTTTAGAATGCCATTGTTCCAAAGCTGTGTTGGTTACAAGCCCACATAATAAACCATAGCCATATTTGTCTTTTTTGGTATGCCAGACACAGCTCTCCCTGCAGGCCCCTGTGACACCTTCTGTTGAAAGGAGAAGCAATTGCTACGGTTAGTTTATTAGCTGGGCTCTCACCGGCTGCTAAAATAGGTCACTAACATACAGGCACCTCGAGCAAATAAGTTTAATTGCTTTTTTGTTGGAACTGCTTTCTGAGCTGCTTTTAAATGTTCTCTCTTTTTGCTTACTTTCTTGCTTCTTTCCCCACCCTATATATTAAGGGCACTGAAGTCAGGAATGGAAAGCAGACCTTGGTATGTGAACTTGGACTGAGGGCTATATATAGACACACTCAAATCCATTAGTCTCCAGGGCTGTTTGTATTTGCCAGTTCCTCCATAATCACAATCTGACACATTTGTAAAGGAAGTTACAGTGTGCATACTAATACAGCCTATTTTAATATTTGCTCTCTCTGCAAGATCAAGCACTAATTTGGATGCTCAAAATAGCTCTCTGAATGAACCTGCTTTTCCTCATGACTTATAAAGAATCTACAGAGAGCAGACACTTACTTTAGGTATTGAAAGTGCAAATACTGCTTATGCATATAATGAATGTAGATATGTTCAGGTACAAAAGTAAATATTGGCCTGATTTAGGGCTCCAAGTAGAGTAACTACACCTTACTAATTTCACATCTGGTTTGAGATTTGGTGTTTGTGGCCTGCGTCCTTTCAGCTCCCATGCGGCATCAGAAATAAACACAAGAACTTGGCAATTAGGAAGTATTTTTAGGTGAGAATTATCTGGCAGTTTAAGCCCACAAAAGCTTGCTAAACTCACATGTATTAGAGTGTAGTAGGTGGAGTCTTCAGGGTTATTTAATGTCTTGGGCTTCCGCGGCCTCCTTGGGGGTCTTTGCAGTGGGCGAGAGTCTTCTACTTTGGTTGCAACTGTGAAAAAGCAGAAGATAGCAAAGCTTACTTCTTCATAGAATGGGAGGCTTCTATAAAAAGAGAAGAATTTCACCAGAGAGTAAAGTAAGTCCAGTCCACATATCCACTTCTACTGTTTGCAGGCACTCAAAAAAGCAACTGTCTGGGGGCATTTCCGCAGCCGGACTGGAAAGGAGAATGAGTTTACTCGTTTGAGCTTTGATGACCCACATGGCAAATGCTACCCTGGAACATCTCAGTCTGCGTGGCACAGGCTTCTCCTGAGGTGGGCTGGTGCTGCACACTGAGAGAGGGGCTCTGAGGGGCAGCAGCTGCCAGAAGACCACCAGCTCATGACAGGGAGCTGAGCGGGGATGTGATAATAATCACTAAGGTGCCAAACACAGGAACCAGCATTAAATCTCTGCCCTCCCTGATTCAAAGACTGGACCTCTATGCTATGTGTAGGTTTTCCCCAAGGTCTCCTGCTGAGGCTGTCTGTTTCAAGCCAAAAGACGTACCACTGGACAACACAGTGTAACAATGTCCATTGCACCCACTATAATCTAGTCTACATTCTCTAGTTTACCCAACTCGTGGTTTCTACTTCTACAGAAATCTTCTACAGACATGGAAAGAATGTTTTCATTCTAAAGGAAATGAAACCAAGAATTCACACAAAATGGAAACTGCTGTCCATTGGCTGTCTCCCAGCTCCAGGCAGGATGCTGACTCATGGGCTCCAGGAGAGTCCCTAGAAGAAACTCTTGGTGCACATAGTTGAAGACAGTGAAGGTGGAATAAAAAGCTATCAATGAACTACTGAAATGCATTCTGCTCATCTTCTGTTTCACATGAAGCGACTCTGACTCCATAACCCACATGTGCCAATTACACAATTGTATTTTAGAAGGAAGAATGTATTTTGTTCTCTAATGGCCACCAGAAACTCTTTTACACTGTTAAAACCTCTCCTGTATACATCAGACATCTTTTTAATTAAGGAGAAAGCACGATCATTTCAAATGAGAAATGGTCAGTAATACATCAATGTTGATTCCTGCAAAATTAGCTGTGTAAGTTTTTTCTATGTGTGATAAATAAAGGCTTGTAAAGGTCATGGATATACAGAGGAGTCAGAGTGAATAATGTTCATTTAAATTGTAGTGGGATAATGATTACATTCATTGTCTTAGTTTCTTATCTGAAATGCAGACAGCTTCTCATGTAATGAATGAAACAAGTACCTTTTAACATTTTGCACGTAAGAGAACAATGGTGTTTTTCAAAGTCAAGGTACAGATAATTCCTGTTAAAAATGAGATTTAGATGCAATAAATTAATTTTACTAACCTGTATGAAATATAAATTACATTCTTTTATTTGAAACGGTATGGAACGCGTGACTGTGCTCTATATGGGCTTACTCTGTCACATTGCAAGTGGGTCATCTGGAGTTACCTGAGTTTCCACTGGAGATAGAGTAGAGTCAAACCTTCCCTACTGTATTTTAAAACTCAACGGGAGTCTAAACTGGAAAGAATACCTTAAAACATAACAAACAACACCATAACAAAACCCACCAAATCAAACAAAAACCAAACCACACAGTAGAAAAAAAAACAACCCAAAACAAAAAGAAAAGCCCAATCCCTTAAAATTCTATGTAATTCAGTAGAAACACCTAACTGCTTGTCTGTGGGACAAAAACTGCATCAAAGATCCTAACTGCCTGAAAATCTGGAAAAAGAACATGAAATCAAAGTGGGGGCTCTAAGAAAACCTTATGGAAAAGACCCTCGTAATACTTAAAATTTTTTTATTGTCCCTTAAGAATTCATAACAATGTATGTTGTTACATCATTTAATTCATCATTGTCAAGCACGTTAGAGCATTCTCTTATTCTGTAATACAGTTATTCCAACTGAAATTAGTTTTAAGTTTCTTGTGCATGTGTTCTGCAAAGAAGACTCCTCTTACATTCAAAAAATCATTTTGACAATGGGGTTTTAGTAAAAAGCAGCTTTTTATCTTGGCCAGTGCACTTTGCATATCTATGAGCTATGCAAAAGAATTGAGGGGACAGAAGCATTATCCTGAGGCAGGAAGACTTCTCAGCTTGGACATTAATTGTTCCTTTACAATATTACAGAGAGCTGAAAATGTAATTCTGAGTTTTGCCTTCAAATTATACAGTAGGTAATGGAAGCTTGATGGATCCAGCTTTCTTTGTTTCACCAGAAAATAGACTTGTGATTTGCCTCTACACTTAGATTTGTTTGTTTGTTGCTACTGAAACACAGCTGATGTGGTAGTGGTTAGTTGTAGTATTGGATTACAGAGTAAGATTTGCTTTTTATTAGCTGCTGCTACTTCCAGAAATCATTTACTCAGTACAGTTAAAGGTGGAAGGCAAATTAAATATCTAGGCCTGATAAATGGTCAGTTAGATGTGCTTGTTTTCCAGATGGTCTATACCTTTCTGCAGCAGGCAATGGAACAGAATGGAGTAAAATAATTCACTTATTAACAGGCAAAATACGTTGCTTCGTTACATAGAGAAGGTTTCTTTTTAAGACTTCAAATATCTGTAAAAAGATCTGGTCCTGTGCTTTTGATCTAAAAGGGAAAATTGATGCTTTCTACCTAACAAAAGTTTAAACACATACATCACAAAAATAAGAAATATCCATTCAAAGAATCACAGAATTATTAAGGTTGGAAAAGACCACTAATATCACCGAGTCCAACCATCAGCCCATCACCACCATTCCCACTAACTGTGTCCCTCAGTGCCCCATCCACACATTTCTCGAGCACCTCCAGGGATGGAGACTCCACCCCCTCACTGAATAGTCTGTGCCAGTGCTTGACTGCTCTTTCAAATAAGAAATTTTTCCTAAATTTCCACAGGGCAGTTAGCCTGTGCTCTGTGGTTACATCGACATGAACAGGTGCTGTCAGTGCTGCCACATGGTCATGTACCTTAGTATAATGTGTAGGAGAAATGAGAAAGAAAGACATTTGAAAATTCACTGACCTTCTTGTTTTTTAAGATCTTATCAACAGGAAGCTGGGTCAAACAAATTTAAAAGGCGAAAGATTTTCCTCAAACTACAGAAAATCTGGAGGGAAGTGTCTATTTGAAGCATTCAAGTACAGGCAAGAAGTGCTTGAATAAAGATGAGTCAGTATCACCAGCCCTTCAGTTTGAACTGTGTCTGCACATCCTGACATACAATGATAACCTTGGAAGACAACAATCTAGAGGAATCTACATCTATGGATGCTAATGTAAATTACCATCTGACTTACAACAGATCATATACTGACTACTGAAGAAATAGAGAGGCTACAGCTGTGATAAGCATCTGAGCAATGAAAGGTCTTTATTTATTAGGTCACCTGGAGAAACAGATAAACCTGTCTGCATGTCACTGAAGTGAAATGGTGCTTGTTTGATGCAGCATTGCTTCTCATCTTATGTGGATGGGAAGGATAAAGCCAGTCCCAGAACAAAGCAGGAAGAAAAACCAGGCAGGAGGTTTAGTAATTGTCTGGGTTTTGCTGAGGAGATGGGAAATAACCAGAAAAATGCAGGTATAGTAACTGGGACTACAGAACATGGTAATAATAAATCAGCAGCTATTGAGCTGCAAACGCTGCCCAGGAAATCTGTGTAAATAGTGCTGCAGAGCAGGGTGGATCCGGGTGAAGACCACACCTGGCTCACTGCTTTGTGGAGCTGAATGGGTCCTTGGCTGCTCCAAATTGCCTTGTACCATGAGAATTTCATTCTAAATATAGAAAATTATCTTCCAGAGATTTTGTACTTGGAATGTCATTTAATACTTACAAGCACTGTTAATTCATCTGGTGAAAAAATAAATAAAATGGTTTCCATCATGATTAAGTTCCCTTCCCTTCAGTTTTTGACCTCAAAAACTACTGTTCTATCCCCAAGTGACCCCAAGGCAGTCCAGAGGGGCAGTCCTGGGATGCAGCCATTTGGTTGAGCTGAATGTATTTAGTAAGCAGATGTAACCTACTCAGTGATTTGAGCTACGGGGAATATTGTTTATTCCAGGAACCTTGTACAGTTTGCCTTATGCATTTTTATAATTACAATAAATTCACTTATAAACAACTTAACCTTGTAGATTTAATATTCATTAAAATGTTTGGCTTGAATATTCTTTAAACTGCAGGTTTTGCATTTTTATTAAAATAAACAGCTTTGAAAATCTGAACACTTGTCACAGTTTGCCATCCAGCTTTCCCACTGTTCCTACCCTTCTGTGGATAGCAATATAATACAATATTTTATCCAAGGAACAGGTAAATTCTCAGATGGATAAAGGCCACCTGCCCACTGATGAAGGCAGAGAAACATTCCTATCTGGCATAAAGCTATAAAATACACATCTCGTGTTACAGTTATTAAATGACATACAAAACTATTGAAGCTGAATAAGGTGTATAAATAAGTGCAAACCACCAGAGTAATAAGATATAGACATGATCTGAAGAACAGCTGAAGCTCAACAAACTCTGCTGTAAGGTAGAAAAACAAAAATGGCCCATGAGGGAAACCTGAAATAAAAACTTATCCCTTAAATGTGTGTGTATAAATCATACTGAAACACATAATATAGGGAAAGAACAAGAAAGCTCCTCCCTATTTAACAGACCGTGCCTCACTCATGTCTACCTGCTTCACTTTAGCATGGCAGTCTGCAGCACCATATCCTTGAGTCTTTATCTTACACAGCTGCCTATCTTATGGCTTACAATGTTTAAGGGGAAGGTAGCAGTTCAGTTCCAGCTTTGTAGTCAAATAGCACCCACTGTTCCATTCTAAATGCATTTACCTTTGAGAAGAGTATCACTGTACAAAGATAGAGTATTAATACAATTGTTGACATTTTTTTGCAAAAGATAATTAGACATTATTAACAAGTATTCAATTTTTGCACCTGTAAATTAAAGAGAAAGTAAAAATAGGGGCCTCCTGTCTAATCCACATTTTCTTAAGTACTGTTCCTGGTACACAAAAGAATAAAGTGCTGTCATTTGTTGGGAGAAAAAAAGAGAAGAAAATAAATGCTCCTTTTGTTAGGACCACGTAACATCAGTTTGTAAAAAAATATGTTTCTTTCTTTTCATCAAAATGAGGCCCAAGTCCTGGTTTCTTATGCAACTCAACATCATTTCAACTGTTGACTTACAGTGTTAGGACCTGGTTCAAAGAAATGTACGATATTCTTCATGTCTGTGTTCAGAAGGATACAGGCAGCAATTTCATGCACTTCATCATTGGGAAAACACTGTATTATGACACCACAGGGGTATAGAATAGTGACATGTTCCAAGATAAGGCGAAGTTAAGTGGCTGACTGGTATATACTTTAAGTGGGATTGCATTCACAGGTGACAAACTCTGGCATTCTTTTGTCTCCTGTAGAGCTACTTAAATTTATAGCAGTGCTTAGGGAGGACTTTGTTCTACTCTGCTACTGATAAACTTTTATCCTATTCACTCGCTGACATAATAAGACCTTTAGCTGGTCAAACAGCTGCCAGGTTTGCCCTTGTCTTCATTACGTTTTGGGAACTCCACTGCCCATGCTAATTGGAGTATAAATAGTTCTGGACTGTGTTTTCAGAGGTAATGTCCCCTTAACTACAGAAGTTAAAAGGATGCTAATTATTAATAAGAATTTACTTGTAATTTTAAAGTCATCCCCATCAACAGTGGGAGGAGTTAGAATTTTTGATTGACTCAATTGCACTTCTGGGTAGCTAAAAATTTTACTCAGCAAAAATGTGCCGAACTTTGGTATAGTATTTGGCACAGTACCCAATATAGTCTCATATCTTACCCATAGCATATACTAGTGAGCAACAATGAGTGAAAAAGAACCAACGTAGAATTGTTATCAAAAAAATGTATTTCTAGAGATCCTGTGTCTAGGTCTCACAAGGATTCATTCACCAATTTTAAGCAGCACTGAAAAAAATATTAAAATAATAATAATAATAATAATAATAAAAAGGTAAATGTGTAAATCCCTGCCAGGCTTGGATATTTCTCTGGCCAGTGTTTCAGACACATATTGTTGAGGCTTAGTGCAGAAACCAACAGCCTGAGTTATATGAGAGGGTGCAGCTAGCTCATCTTCCAGTCCCCTGCCCTTGAGAACATGAGTAGGAGTTGTTTCTTGACAGTCCTGCTGACAAGAGAAAATTCTACCTAACTGTAAGGTTCAACATTACCTGACTGACACACATGAGAAGAATGTTGGTTGTTAGTTTGCTTATCTTTGGACATCATCACAGGTCTCAGCTGATGTGACAATATCATTTCATTTAATTTTTGCTGCAATGCTAAGTAGTCTTCAGATAATTTTGATATCTGAAAGATATAACACAGAATTTCTCATTATTACATAAATAGGCATGTATGTTCCAAGATAACAAAAGATAAAATGGCACACTGGAGAGCTATTTTAAAACACAAGGCTCCATCTACTACAGTTCATGTGTCCCTACCACAATTACCTCTCAGTCTTCGCCTTAAAAACAATCTATTCAACAAAGAAAAGTATAGCAAATCCCATATTGCAGCCCAGTCATGCAGCTACTTGATGTTGGTTCACTCAGGTGAACATCTTGGTTATGCTGGGATGCAGAACAGCTTCTGCAACTATAGATGCACTTTTCTGCATGTGTTTAAGTTTGTGGCATCAACACAGCAACATGCTTTTTTTTTTACAGAGACATTAAGGGCCTTGTCTGGTAAATGCATATTTTAAACCAAGTCAGAGCTTCTGCATTTGTGTTAATACTGACATAATTTTTTCCCAGTTTTCTACTTCATTTTCCCCTCCTTTCAGAAAAGGGTATTTCTCTTGCGGCTCCAAATATGCATTTCAATGCAACACTCATTAAAAAAACATCAGTCTCAGCTGAGAAAATGAAAACCTGGTTCCACTGAAGCCAGTAAAATGACTGCCATTCTGTCATTGCTCAGTATGTTACATTTAACATACTTCATATTTCCTTTACCTGCCGTGAAAAGGCTGCCAAATCACAAGTCTCTTTCTCAGATCCTCCCTTCAGTGTCTTAGAACCCTCAGCCTCTGTCACAACGCTTTCCTTATTTTTTTTTGTTTGGGAATCTTTATTTTGAATGTGTACTGCTTCTGTTGACTCCTTTGTGGTCTTCTCTTGACTTTTGCAAGGTAATTTCCCTTCTTTTCTGAGCTGTCCTCTCCTTCTGTAACCCCGGTAATTGCTCTGAATAACCACTGCTGCCTTCTCTTCATCCTCTAAACTTTGTATTTCTGCTTCACCTTGCTTCCGTGAACCTCTTAGTGACTCCTTTCTCATAATTCCTTTACATCCTCTAGGTATCATTTCTTCATGTTTCAGTTGGTTTCTTTCCACATCCTTGTTGATCTCAGGCTGGACCACTGCAGATTCTTGATTTTGCCTATCTGCACTGAGTGTGTCTTGGTTAGCTTGCTCCTGCTGGGGATCAGGTTCAGCTATGATTTTGACAGCTTTGTCGGATGACTCTTTCAAGGATGACTGTTCTTCACCTCCATCAGTATACTCCACTGCAGGCCTCTGCTTCGCAGAAGCTCTCTCTTCTTTAGTAGATGTTACATTTTGCTCCTGTGCATTTCCTCTGTCACTGTTCCCAGTGCACTCATCATTAACAGCATTTCCCTCTCCTTGAGTCTCCTCATTCACTGCTTCTTCCAGTGTAACATCTTCAGCTGGCTGCAGTTGTGCTTCAAGATATTCCACAACAGATAATTCTTCCTCTGCTATTTTTTTGCGCTCTTCCTTTATTTTTTTACGGGCTCTGTAGCCCCTGTAATTGCTTTGAACAATGACAGCTGCTTCTTCTTCTGTTTTAGGAAGGGTACTCTTCACTCCAGCTGTACACTCCTCATTTTCTTGAATTTCTTTGTCTTTTTCACTAGAGGATGTTGAATTCTCAGTTTGTTTCTTTCTAAGTGATTCCCTAAATGGAATAGAGTTTGGGGAAAAAATTACAGTTGAAGGAGATGAAAGACAGTGACAACTTTACAGTTCCTTTTGGCAAACTACCATTGTGTAGCAAGTGGCATTGTAACATGGTAAAGATTTAGTGCATATAGCTAGAACTAGGGCCACACTGCTCCTGTCCGTTGTCTCCTGAGAAAGACTGTGGCCTCCTTCACAGCTGTTCTCTACCTCTCTGGACCAGTCTACAGCTGCTGAAACACTGTCACCAAAAACAAGGCTGTGATGCCAAGTGCTCCACTTCAGACTGGGACTACCACCATGTTGCAGAGATACTTACAATGTGATTCGCCTCCCCTTACTTTCTGTTGTCTGATCTGAGCAAGTCATCTGTGTTCCTGCTCATCATCTCCTATGCTTATCAGACATTAATTTAAGATGAGAGCAGCTCCTCACAGATGCCTACTGCTTGCTCTACTTTTTTTGCAATGAGCCAGATCCAAAAAGAGATTCATTTACAGGTTACATTAACATTATAGTATCTCCTGGGCTTGAAAATATGAGAAAATTGCCTATGGACATTAAAAGAACTCAAAGTGAATATACATTACTGTATATATCCCTAGAATAATTTGTTTCGCTATATCTCCCCCCCTTTTATTTATTTATTTATTTGTATTTTAAATCAATGCTTTTACTGAAAAGGGACACAGTGACATAAGGTACAGAAAATATTACTACCTCCTCCTTTTGAAGCTCTTCCTCTCCTTGTATCCCCTGTAGTGAGATTGAATTGTTGTTGCTGCTTTGTTCCTTGCCTCAGTTAGTTCTTTTCTCTTCTTCCTGAGTAAGTATCCTCTGGCAACTGATAGTAAATTGTAATATAAACAATGTTAGGCAAGAAACAATGGATACCCTGAAAATTACACTTAAATGATAACAGTGTTCAAAAAATAAACCAGCAGTAAAAAGGAGTAATAAGGAAACACAGACTGGGGTAGTAATTATGGTTATGTTTCAGCTGAAATTGTTGTTGAGATTTCAGAAAACTGCAGCCATTCTATGTGAGGACACAACCAAGGTCTTTCTCAGTATTTTGCTGGACTAAAGAAAATAATGGAAGACATAGAGGCAGAAACATAGCTATTGAAGTGCTTCTAGAACCCTGTGCTCTACGCTTCATATACCTTCTTTGCCTATTTCAGGCAATTGATGTGACTCAAGTTCCATCATTTCCCTGGGAAATGCCTATCACATTACAGAGAGTACCAACTTCTCTTTTGGCACAGACATGGAACTTTAATTCCTTAGGTAAACATTCACTAGGTCGGAGAAAAACAAAAATTTATAGCTCAGCAGTAAGAGCAGATGTGGCTCGTAATCCTTTTGCTCAGAACTATGTGAGAGATGCAAGTTCAAGTGCCTCTGACACATAGGCATCCTCACCATTATACCAGTTGGTAGTTTAAGGGCTGGGATACAACTGTGTATGAAGATGAACTGTGCATGCAGGTGAACTTTGCATATGAAAGGTGTTTACAATTGTACTTAGTCTCCAGACTCTCGTGAAAGTCAATGACTAGTCACTAGGGGCTTGGTGCACTTGCTGGCATATGGCTACTGAGTGTCATCTGAAGTGCTTCAGGATGCCCAGGGCATCCACATGCAGCTGGCAGACAGGACAAGACAAATGGGGCTTTCTGGGAAGAGAAAGTTGGGTGTGCCACATGAATTAAAGCTAGAGGCCAGAAAAGATAACCTGTGGCATCTTAAATGGCACCAGATACCAATAAAGGGGCAAATGTGGAAAGCATTTGGTGGTTTATAAAAAAGTGAATCAAAATCTTGTTTCTGCTGACTATAAGCGGCGCTTAGACACCTGGGTCGCTTTTAGGACTCTACACTGAGGTGTCATATTCAGAAACCATATCCCATTTGGAGTGTTGCTTCAAAAGTTCCTGAACTTGCAAATCACTTCCCAATGGAAACTGGCATACTCTCCACAGTGCTGTGGTTTGGGCACGTCTGCAGTTTCATGGGTTCAGCACAAATCTGCTAATCCCTGGCAAAACAAGAACAAGATAATGTTTTGTCCAAATGTTTTTGTGGCACTCCAATTCCAAATGCAATGTCGAGACTGTAGTGGTAGAGGATTTGGGTGATTTAACCATCTGGAGGAGATGGTATTATAAGGGAGCTCTTACTTCAGCTCTGCTGAGTGGTTTTGTGCCACCAGGAGAGGTCAGCCTCATTTAAGAATGGGAAAGGAGAATTTTTTTTTACTTTAGCATTCCCTCCTCACAATTTAGATCAGCCTGGGCTCCTCTAGATGCCATGGATCAGCATAAGAAGCACTGTATGAAAGGGACATAAATAACTTACTGATAACTGGATATAAGTTAAAGGAACCAAAATACTTACTGGAAATGCCACAATTGGGTTTCATACTGCTACCTGACAATGCTTTAGGAAAGGGCAAATTATAAAGCACATTGTATACCTCCTCAGTGTCTTGGACTTCCTGAGCAACTTTTCATTCTATTTCCATACAAAACAAAGTCAGTAGGAGATATTTTAAAATATATCAAGTTACACTGTCAATGGACTTGCCATATAAGCCAGGTATGCTTTCTTTAGACTTATTCCGTCTGACCTTTGGAGTTGGCTGAGACCTTTCTTTTGAGACGGTAGCTATCTCAACACTGCTTTCAAACCAGAAGAGGAATTTTTTGTATTGCTTTCAGAATAAATAGGAAAAAAATACTGTGAGAGGTAAGTAAAAATCAGCTTCCTTCTGTTTTGGCTTCTTGTGCCAAAACTGCAAAAACTGGAAATAAAACTACGTACAGAATAAATAGAGTGGACAAGGAGAGACATTGGGGAAATCAACGGAGTAAAGTGATAAATTCATAGTTTTGCATTTGATAAGTATCCTAAAATAATTGACAGATTTCTGTTGGGTAATTATTTTTGGCACATCACTGAATTTTATTGTGGTTTCAGTTTTTGTTTTTGTTTTTTTTTTTCCTTTTTATATGCTGATGAAGTCCTACCAACTGCAGTTGAAGTGCTCTTCAGTACACTCTAACACTGACTCAGTGCCATTAACAGATGCATCTGACAATGACTGAAACCAATACTAGTGTTGGTACATACTACCAAAAGAGATAGTTTAGATCTAGATAGCTTGCCTACTGGCAGCATTAGCTTATACTTGGAGTTACCAACTTTGTAATTACTGAAGGAGTACTGCAGATTTGAGCCATTTTTTTTCAGTCCTGTGCCTCTCTAAGTTGTATAGCCACTCATTTCAGAGCTGCCTAGACTACATCAAGCTTTGGGATGTCTCTCCAGGGACAGGAGAGAAAGAAATACAGGAAAGGAAAAAGGTTGTCATATAGTATACAACCGGGTATAAGGTGATTGCTGCAGAAGAGAAATAGTACTTTGCTAGCTCAGATTGAGCTCTGGCATAAAAAAAGTCACACATGAGTGAAATTACAGGTTGAAGTCTTCTCAAACATAACAACTATTACTGAAATGTAACAAAACCTATTCCTAACAGAACAGCGTGAACATACAGATTACATGCAGATTATGTCATCCGGGGTTTCAGCAGCACCAGCTGCAATAATTAGGTACATCAAACTGGGAGTGAAAAGTCTTGCTATGGCATTTTACCAGCCCACTTCATAGCTGTAGAACATGACTCTATGCCGCTTTGAGGTACCAGTAGTGGAATACATCATTCTGCTTCAACCACTGCATATAGTTATATGATGGATAAATTATACCTCAGAAAGACTAAATGAGCATAGTTAGTAGTGTACTTAGTAACAGCAAAGAAGCTGGATCTATGTGTTTTGTTTGGGTAGCACATAAAAAGCCAAGAAAGCAAACAGTTCTTACTTGCTTGAAGTCTAATAACATATTTTTCTATTTTTTGATTATGTTTTGCATTCTGGTATTCTTTCCGAGCAACAAAACCCCTGTAAGCTGAAAAGAGATGTGAAAAAATAAAGAATCCATTAGGTACACAAAAGGATTTAAGAATAAAAAAAGTCTGGAAGAAATTACAGACCCTCATTAATATATTCATAAAAATTTTGCAGGTTTTATCTTTCAAAAAAATGGCAAACAAGCACAAACAGTATGGATCTACATAAAAATCACATTTTCTGTTAAGTTACTATAAATGAAATGAATACAAAACACAAGAGAATCAGAATGTACAACAAGATGATGTATGAAATCTATTAAAAATTTCAGCTGATGTCTCCATCAACAGTGTAATTGGTCTTATTATCTGGGATGTTTAACACAATATATTTTTATTATGATATTACACAACCTTGGCAGTGCATGCTAGACTATTATTTATAACAGTAGCATTTATGCAATCACATTTTCCCATTTTAAACATTGTCTTTAAAGGTAATATTGATGAATATAGCTTCAGTTAGAAGACTGTCATAAGCTGGTCAAAAGAAATTTTTCTTCACCAGAACAGGTATCATGAAGTATCAGACATTTTGTCAAATATAACAACAGGAAAACAGCAAAACCCACATCCAGCAAGCACACACATCTATTGGCTGTACACATGTATTGCACACTTATGCAAATCTCCAAATGTTTTAAAGGTATTACCTGATTGTATTTTAATAGCACTTTGTTCCCTTTGTTCCTTTATCTTTTTGTATCTCCTTGAACCCAGCCACCCTCTGACATAAGCTTGAATCAAAATAATCCTATCAACTGTCTCTTTTCGCATTAAATTCAGCTGTTCCACATGATAGTATTTGAGGAATACCTTAAAAAGAGAAAGCAGACAAGCAGTAGTTTTAGTTACCATGGCTTACAGAAACTGGCCCTTGCAGTCCCGGTATTCACTCTTTGTTCTTAGAATCTACAAGTTACAAGTTGATACCAGCAGACTTTATATTTGTATTACCTAAAAGATCACTTTTGTTAAAGACAGCATCTGGTTTGCTTATAATATTGTTTTACCTTACTCCCCCCTTCAACAAAGGTGGTCCAAATCTGGAACTTTCAATCTCTTCTTTCCAACTTTATATCTAAAGCACAGCTTATTTACTAAATTGATTTAATCAAACATAAAGCTGATATCAACTCCCACTGGCCAAAACCTTTTCCCCTCCCATTGTGAGTCTGATTTCTCCAAGGAAGAATGAGCGGATCCTTACTATCACATTTAGAAAGATGATACAAACAGTGTCACTGGTCACATACTGCATTTTATAGGTGAGGCAGACTGTGGCCTCATTACAGTTGATGGGAATTTTAACACATTACTGGGTCAGGATTTCAGTCCAATATTAAGGAACAGTACTGAAAAATGTTTTTTGTTTGTTTTGTTTTTGTTTTAGTACCAGAAGAGACCAAGAGTTACTCCAATCAAGTGTGTAAAGAGTTTGAGAAAACAAATTGCCTAGTGACTCAACAATGACATGCTGCAATAATGCTGCTTTGATACATGCGCTATATATATAAAAGAACAACAAATATAAAAGGTTACTTTAGTTTTTCCAAGAACCCAGTTGTCAAGGTGGGCTTTTTCCAAGATGGCAGCACAGGTTTCTGGGCTGACTGGAGGATCATCATTTGTTTTGTAACAGATGAGATAATACCTAAAGACAAACAGATGATTCTTCATTCCATTAACAGTGAGCAGTAGTTGCAAATACATTTAAACCATTCATTTAAATTAATTTAAACTTCCATGAAAGAAAACATAGCACTGAAAAAAACCCGAAAACATTACATTAAGAAAACTGCTGTGATTTATACACAGTACTGAGACTCTCAATTAAAAGCAGATGAGTGACATATTGCACACCCTGAGAGGATGTTTAATTCTATATCAACACTGGGAGGCTTTAAAAAGTGTGCAACTCAAGCAGGGTTGTGTGCCAGTTCACTGTTGCTCTGACTGCATTCTGTGAGTTATTTCAGTGATAAAAAAAATATTTGTGAAGATTTTCTGTCTAAATTAGTTTCCTATATAGCTACAAATGTCATGAAGAGTTCATATCTTTATTCTTGTGCTAGACCATCTACCTTTTAGAGGGTTAACATTTTGTGAGATGCATCCCAGCTCTTGTTACTTCCCTGGAAGTAACTCTTGACTGGGAAAAGGGGTCAGAATGCTCATGCATGACAATTACCCATACCATACAAATTCAGCTGGCGGGTTGAAGTTCTTGCATGTTCCAGGACTTTTCAGAATGCCTCATTACAAAATGAACTGTACTTCTGCTTTTTTTTTTTTTAATTCAGAAACAATATGTTAATACCATTATGTGTGTTTCCTGACATCTTCATACACAAAGTCTGGGTTCTATCAGCTTTTGATGAAGCTAACAATTCCCTCAAAGTATAATAAAAGAAGGAGAGAATGTTTTTTCTTGCATTATCACCACCAATTTCTGCACCTACTCTTTTTTTTTCTTTCTTTTTGTACTATACAATGAATTGGTTTAATAACCAAAATAAATTTGCCAATATTCCAGTTCTATTCTAAGTCTCAAACAATAATAAAAAAAGACAGGGAGATATGTACCTGTTAAAATCTCTTTACGTAATGCTGTATCCCCTACGCTTGAGACCTGCACAGCCTCACTGCAATCAGGGGCACACTCCTCACAGAGCTTCCTCACTGTGGTCACTGATTTTCTCTCCTTTGCCAGAATAGCAAAGTTTTAGATAAAAAGTAGCACTAAAAGCCACAACGCATCTTGGTGCGGTGATGACTACCTCTTCCCATGCTGCACTCTTCCAAGACAGTTATAGTCCTGGCAATGCTGTTTCCGGAAGCAATGCTATTAAAACATCACTTTGTCCTTCTCTATCTTGCCTTGTGCACCAGCAGCACTCCACAGCTAGCTCTCTGTTTCTAGGTGCACTATTACTTTTAAGTGCCTCTGTCTGAGTGGTTGTTGCTTGCTTTTTCCCAGTCTTGCTCCCCATTTCAGAAATCTAAGTTCTGATGGAGGCAAATATTTGGGGTCTTAATTTGCAAAAGAGAACTAAAGGCTGAGTACTCAGTATTTATTTTTTGAGTCAGTAGAAGAGAGAGTTAACAGGATTATAAAGTAATCACTATTCATTATCCTTCTTAACAAATGACTAATACTTAGAAGTTGTATTTTAAACAGAACTATGCACTTAATGAACTTCTCAGCCCTAGACAAGCAGTTCCAAATTATCATTAATCCACACCAAAAGCAGATGTTGCACAGTACTGGATGTCAGGAGCTACAGAAACGGTGGCGGTTCTCTTTCTCCAAATTCTCCAGTCTGATTTGAAGCAGTAAACTCCTAACCCTCAAATCTCTGAAAAAAACTTTTGGTTTATAAGCAAGTCAATTTTTAGTCACGTGTGCAGGCAATCTGAAACAATCATGCTGAGATGCATAATCTTTCCCTACCAATCCAAAAGGGCCCACAAATCTTGTGCTTGGGCTATTCTGTCGTCTTGTCTGTAATCACCTTTGTGACAAGCAATGTATTTTTTCTTAAAACACCATGCCAGAGACACGCTTATCAAACACTGAACAGCGATGACAGGAGAGAAAAAAACACTTCTTCACATCAATATTACCGTTTGATGAAGTTAGCAAAGAGTATACGGTGCGAATAACCCTGTCTTCGAATCCTTGCTGTCTCCAGAATTCCCGTGTAACGCAGCTGAACCAGCACCTTTTCTTTATCAAACTTGTTTGCCTGTCGGTCGTTGTTTGGCTTGATGCACCGGACAAAATGAGGCTGGCCAACCACCATTTTGGATAACAAATCCATGAGAGAGTACTGCAAGAAAGTAACAAAATATCTGACGCCTGGATACTTATAAAACATATAGGCAGTTCCAGATGTTGCTGAAATTTTATCTCATATGATCAGGAACATATGAAAACACATGTACATTTCAGAAAAAGGGTACTTCAACATTTGGTCAACCCATGAAATAAATGGCCCATCAACAATTCTAGCTTTGAAAAGATCAGCACATACTGATCAAGAGCAATGCTGGCCTCACATGGGTCCATCATAGCCCAACCAGAGCATTCTCACAAACTGCAATGATTTATGGTACTGCCAATAACTGAACACCTGCTTTGTTTGGGGAAGCAGCACTATCTTTAATCGCAGTTCTAGAAATTGTATTGTTTCTTACAAGCTCCCTGATGACCACTGTAACAGCAGCTGGCTGACTGGGTCAGCCACACCACATTCATATCAAGCTGTACATTCAAAAGAAACAAAGCTTTGTTTGCTAGAACATAACTAAATTCTGTGTGCAACTGCAGAAGGAGGGAGAGTTAAATGAAGAATATTTCTAAAAACACCCCACTCATTCTCTTGAAAGGCACAAGAGTTTGCCTGCACATTTTACACCTAATGCTGAACACAGGGGACAAATGGTGTTTGGGGCAAGTGCATCAGGCTTGGTGTGTGCATCAGCAACTGAGCTGTTTGTGACAGTGTAGTAGTTAAAGGTGTTAAATGCTATCAGACCTGATGGAAGGGCAGTGTACCTGAAAGCCTTTTCCCAGCTACATCAGCTGGTCTAATATATGACAGAAACTCTCTTTGTACTTCTTTATTTTTCTTGGAATCTTCTTAGGTAATTGCAACATTTTTTATTTTCTTTTTTAACCTATTGTCAACTATTTGAAGATCTTCATTCATCCAAAGAGAAAGTCTTAAGGATGGGAAGTGAAAGAGCAACAAGCCAGTAAAAACCATCATCCCTGCATTAGACAGGAAGAAACTAAAATCACCCCAGAAGAGAGGCTGCTTAATCTACTCTGATATAGCATATCCTATTCATTGCATAGGTTGATGGTGACACTACAGCTGCCCTGCCAAAAGCAAAACTTTGTGGAGGGTAAAACTAAAAATGCACAAAATCAATTTGAAGTTGCGCTTTTCCCACCTCACCAGGATGCCAGGTGCTGTTTGTAGTTCCTCAGGCCAACTGAGGTGAACATGGCTGTAAAAAACCTTGATTTTTATTTCATAAAATTGCTTTGTAAGAAGATCTTATTAAAATATAAACGAACAGGCTCATTCCTCAAGATTCAACCTGACTCCACAGAAGGAGGCAGCCAGGATGTCGTGCAGTTCAGCAGTAGGTTAGGTACATGAAACTGCTGTAGGATGTCAAGAGCCATATGTTTCCTATTAAAATGTGCAACTCTATTCTGGACAAATGCTGCACAATGCAGCAAAGCATTTAATTAGCTTTATTACTGGTGTGGCAATGGAACACAAACAAATAGAACAAGCTAATGGATATGCTTTTTTCTACTCAGCCTGGGAGGCAGATGGTTTTCTCAGTCTCCCATGGATTTCTGCATATGAGCAAACCACTTGGGATGAGCTGAATTTTCATTTGAGAGAATTAGCTAGCATGATCTGAGCAGAGATTTCCATTACAGAAAATAGTAACAGGAAAGTACAAATATAATGAATTCGTCCATGGCTTCTGTTGCTGAATTTGTTGGTAATGCACTGAATCACAGACATGAGCTCTGAAGTAGATTCAATACATCTTTTCATCCAGAATGTTAACACACCGTCCAGCTTTGTACCACCATGATACCTCAGCTCATGTTAACCTTGTTAGACAAAAAATCTGTGCAACTGTGTCTTCTAACAAAGAGATCCTGCTCCTTACTGTTCTCTGTTACAGATGTGTATGAACTCTTAAAGGTCATAGACATTACCTTGGACACCTTTACATTTTTGCTGGGAGATATGAGTTACAAGGAGCTGGAAGCTCAGCGCTGTGCACCAGGCAGCCAACTTTGTGCATGACTTTGGAGGAAAGATGTCTTTCACAGATATTTTCTATGACAGAATCAGCAGCACAGCCAGTGCTTGGGAAAGTAAAGAGCACTGCTGAAGGAGCCAAAAGGATGTACTCAAAACAGTCTTTGTGACCATCAAAATCTTCTTCTGTAGCTCCTGTTCCAAATTAGCTTTGCCTTTTTACTTCTTAAGATCCTAAGGAAATGCTATACAACAGATGTCCAGTCTTCCCTTACCTCCCTTAGGGAAAAGCAGGCAAGTGAAAGATGAATCATGGCAGAAATACAGCTGTATATTTGAGTAAAATTAGATGGAACGTCACAGTGTCCTTTAGGTATTTGTACTGCACACACTGCTGTGCCCTATATGCTGTTGACTCAAAGTCAACAGGTGTACTTCAAAGGATGAAAGACTAAATACTTATTCCACTTTAAAAAAAAAAAAAAAAAGTGAAAAAATCTGATATCTTACTCTGAAATAAGAAGCAACTGTTTGTGTTTTCATACTGGTTGTCTCTCTTGGATGATGTCCAGTATCTCCTGATTCATTCTGTATAGATGAAGAAAGAAAATGACACTTCTTATCTATGTTCAGCCTATGCCTCAACAAACCACTTTTTTGAGTTAAAAAAAAAGTACTAAAACCTGGAAAAGTTACTGTATGGTCACTAGCACAAAGTAGTTACACCAATACAATACATTACTTTGCTACATAATACACAAACATTCACAGACAGAGGACACAATCTGATAACAGAACATCTAAATAACTGCCACAAATACCCTGACAATGTCTGAGATCCCGTTGTGGACCACTGCTATTGTGGTCATTTTCAATGGAACATGATTATACTTCACACCAAATTTCTAATTTTTCTTTTTTCTTTTTTTTTTTTCTCTGAAGCTGTTATGAAACTATAGCAAGAAAGAAGGGAAATGTTAGTTTATTACCTCACGGAAGGAATATGAATTGCACAACACAAAGATATCCAGCTAAACAGAAAAGAAAATAGGAGAGGGAGAAAAACCATCGAACGGGTTACTTGCTTACTTTTAGTACCAATAACAGTATTGCCTTTCTAGTTTAACTTAAGGTTCAATAAGGAATTATGATACCAGCTTCCTTACCTTTGTACGACTAATTGATTTCTGTGGGGTCCACATCTGGTAACTGATTGTAGTTTTGCTTTTACTGTGTGCCAGGTTACCTATGGGAAGATCAAAGAATGCAACCTACCAAAATGCTCAAAACTCATCTAAACTAAAAACTACGTTGAACCACCTTATTCAGTGTAACCATGTGATTATAAAGGACATTGACTTTTTCTGTGTATGCTGCCATTTGTTTTTGCACCCTTGAGATGGAACAAGCTCTGAAGAAATTGCACGAAGATGAAACAGGACTGAATTTTCTGCCTTTGGCACTTATATCACCTACTAGAGCAAAAAAAGTAAACAGAATGCTGCAGGTGAAAAATATATACCTTATAGCATCCATGAGCTTTTACCATAAGGATGTTATTTTGCTATCCTAGTTATGAGGGTACATATATGTAAGTTAAAAATATCTGCCAGTACCCTTCTCTAGCTGTAAGATCTGATGACGTGGCATGACTCAAGTCTATACAGCTAAACTCTATACTTCCCTACTCTTCTACTCTACTGATAAAAATACAGTTGCATCCCCCCATAGAGCTAGTTGTACATTTCTCCTGAAGTGTGCCTCGGTATTCCTGGGAGAATGCTAGCTGACAGGGTGACATGCTAGCAATTAATCATAATGGACAATCCTGTGGCAGTGTTTTGGTTATTGTCCATTGGCCCTGTTTCATTTACTATCATAGTCTTAAGACTCCAACCCTGGAATTCTATAACACTATAATGACTTGAAGGACAAGGCTCATAGGATTGGTTTATAAAGACGCTGACCTTCTAAAGAAATATACTACTGGACTTCACACGATATTGCTTTATGTTGATGAATCCCACCCAGTGCTGCATGCTGCCATTGCTTCTGCTATTAATATAACACTTCTGAAATCTCACTACACACTGTGAGAACCTGTAATCTCTCTTGCCCAGTTATGTGAGTAAGAGAAGGAAAAGAGTTACATAAAAGTTGCATAAATAGCTGCAATTACATGGTATGCCCAGCTAATGCATCATGGATTAAGTGATGGTGTCAAGTACAAAAATCCCCTGTGCTTAGCTAGTTATCACTGGGTAGAAAGAAAAGAGCGATTACTCACATCTATTGTACACTATCGGGAAGCGAGGTGTCTACCGGATCTCCACTGCATTCAGTGAAGAGTGGGACCTTCGGAAGAGATTTATCTCATCCTAAGAGAAACACTCGAGATGGATAGGACAGGTAGGACTCTGGATATACCTCTGTGTTTCCACTGACTCTTTATAAATGACTTCGGCTGGAAATCTAACTTTGAGTTGGTTAGAGTTGGATAGTTTAGGTCAGTTTCAAAAGGCTACATACGACATCTTATGTTGTTTAGTAAAACAAAACAAAACAAAAAGACTTTGGAGTTATTATTACAAAACTTTACAAAAGTTCTTGGTACCATTCAGGTCCTGACCTTGGCTCTACAGAAATTATAGTTTAAAATCTTAGCAGATCTAAATAAGTTAAAATGTTCAGAGAAGAACATTGTGCTCAGTGCTTTCCCAAAAATACTGCCTTAAAATAGACTTTCAAGACTAAATTTTGCATTCCACTACCGAAGCTCCCTTCGTGAATAACAGGAGCTTTGCCAAAACCTTAGCTTCTGTAAGTTATGATAACAATTTTGAGAAATCTCCATCAGGTTCTTTCAATTCAGCTTTCCTGTTCTTCTGTGTAGTTGTACTGCTGTAAAATACTTATTGTACAGCATCAGCATCCTCACACAGGGATAAGTAACCCCTGCCTGTCTATAATACACTTAACAGCAGTTATCCAGTAACTTCATGGGAAAACCTAAATACAACATGCAAATGGTGCTTGCCATCTAGATTTTCTGGTTGTAAGGATAAGAAGACTTACCTATCATCCTAAAAAGATAAGCAGGACACTGCACAAAGGATTACCTTCAACTACGGTGCAACTTTACTTAGGAGTAATTTCTGTAGAGCCAATTACATTCCTTCAGTCCCTTACAGACTTTCCAAGGAAGAGTTCACTATTAGGACCTCAACAGTTAGGTACTATAATGGACTAAGACTGGGGAAGCAGTGTGTCTCCTCGTTCTTCACTGTAGATGGTAGAAACTCACCTTGGTTCAGATGGTAGAAACTCACCTGGGTTCTCCACTACTTTAGAGAAAAAATTGCACTGAGACAAAACAAACAACTTAATATGCCCTGTCCAAAAAAGGCCAGTGACTTACCTGATCCTTTTTGTTCAGTCCTCAACTCAAGAGATGTACTCCACTCCCTGTCCCGAGCCCCTAACCTGAAGAGGGGACCCTGAAAGAAGCCTCTACCACTTCCTTCGCACTTGACCAGACCAGTCCCTCCCCTGCAGCTTGAGATGGCAGGGGCTCCATTCTGTATAGATTCTAGGGTTGGAAAGTTAAGCCACAAAGTGTATAATGTCATCAATAAATGGTCATATGAAATCCAGCTGTGGTCAGCATGAAAGCTAGAGAAGGAGAGTAGGAAGATAACCACAATAGCAATACCTGTTTTTGTAAGAGGATGTGTTACCAACTGTCGTATCAGATTGTTTTCAGATGATCGCAGAAGCAGAACAATATCAGCTGGCAGAGTATCTCTATTTTTGGCCAGGAATCCACTTGCATTATACAGAACCTGTTTAAAAAATGCATTTATGCATCTTCTGGGCTTTTGAAAAGCAATTGTAAATTTAACTAGTCTGGCATGTGGCTTGTAATATATCAAGAGACATGAATATTTTTTCATCCATGATGTTTGCTCTCACTCACAGTCTTTCTTCTGATGACTGACAGCTTTAACTTTTCAATACTGAGAACCATTATGATGCAGAGTACTAAAAGCAAATCTATTACTCCAGAGTACCTCAAGACACTTTTATGCCCTCAAGCAGAGAGTACTAGTTTTAGACAGTGTGGGTTTAGCAGTAGGATAACTGTATTGTAGTCATCCTTTACACTAATACAGGCATAAATACACAACAAGCAATGAACTTGCTTTCAGCCCTATTGCACAGAGTTACCCATATTGTGCAGTCTTTCTGTTCCATTCATACTGTGCTGCATTGGCCCTAGGACTTACTCTCTTCCCAGTGAACCCTGTATTAATGACAAAGGAAGTTTTCAAAGAAACAGGCTGCACAAGAGATCTCTATAACAAATCCAGGCATGGTATTTCTAACTCAATGTGTACCTCCAGAATTCTTTTTGTAAATGACCTACAAGAAAACCTGGCTAAACAGTGGCAAAAGTTGGCATGTTTAATTTCAAAACAGAACAACACAGAACAACCCATGAACAATCCTAAATTACATAAAAAGCTTTGAAAGGAGGAGGAAATAATTTGTATTCCAGGTTCACAGTGAACAGGACTAAAAGTAATGAAATTAAATAACAGCAATTGAAATTTAAGAATAATAGGAGATATCTTCTAATAATAAACATTGTTCAGTGCTGGAAAGGGCTGGTGAAATCCCCAGCTGCAGTGGAGGAATCAGGAATGGTACAGGCAGAGCTGACTCCCTACTCCTCAGCAGATGGATAAGCAATGCTCATTAAATGTACATAATTTAGCAGGTTAGTTTCAGAGGAGTCACCACAGGCCTTTTGTAGCTGCCTGTGTTATACAAGGGGCAAGTTATCTTCCATCAGCTGATGCTCCTTCCAGGCCAGCTGCTCATGTATTGCAAAACACAACGAAGTCTCCCATGCGAGACAGTGATGCTTACTCTGTAACCTTGGAAAGAGCTCTGAAGGAGATGTGAGCTCCTGCTTCCACAAGGTTCAGCTGACCAGCAGCAACTTGCTTTAGCCCATCAGTTACTCCTCCTGAATTTGTAAAGACATACTCAGCAAGTCAGCTTTAGAGCAAGGCAAGATGATGCTCATCAAATAATGCAGAAGGCATGGCCTTTGCTATCTGTCCAATGAAAGTACAGAGCTAAGAAGTTAGGCTCATGGGGTGAGGGAGATACTAAAAGAGAGAAGGAATGGAGCTGGAGCCCATTTTGACACAATGGGAACAAGCATAGCAGAAGACTGAGGAGCACCAAGTTGCATTACAGAATGGTGACTTCTTGGTTCTGCTGTAATAGTCATTTCATTTACTTGGAGATGTTGAAAAACACACTGTCACTATTGATTTTATTTTACCTTTTTTTTTTTTGTTGGTTAACAAAAATACATTTTTTACATTTGAAGTATCAGGCACTACCAACATTTCCATGTCAGGTTTCTATGAAAAAAAGATTATGAACCAACTCAGCTGACCTCTGCAATTTCAATTTCCTTCCAGCACTACTGTTGTACAATCCCCAACAAATATCAATAGGTCTCTTACCTTTCCTGCATAATGATAAATCCCAAAGGTTAAATCTACTCTTTTGGGTCTCCAAAAATACTTTGACTTCAAATTATCCTCAAATTTTTCTAGAAGAAAACACATAGTTTATCTGTTACTGGCGTTACTTAATTGTCTTCTGAAACTGGATCCATCTAAGGATATTTCTTGACTTCTCAGACAATACAATAGCACACAATATTCCAATGTTTTTAAGGAGGAAGAAAGTATAATGGTCTTGTAATAAAAAACACTCTGCAGAGAATATGGGAGCTATTTTCAGTTATTTTGTTTGTACCATTTTTTAAAAACATATGACCCCAGAAAGTCATTTGTCTTTCTAAGCTTTTGATCTTCATATATGAAACAGTGTGGTAATCATACCACACTGGGAAATTGTGAGGAAACGTTTACCAACTGGTTGAGGGGCTCTGTACTGGAGAATGCATAAAATTAAAAGTAGAAGAACAATAAGCTTATATAAATGCTTTAGTATGGATATTGTTACTAGGTGCTGTGCTTGGGTGCTGGTTAAAACCTTCATCTGGAACTTGGCACATTCATAAATCAATAAAACAATCATCTGCTCAGAAATCTAACTGAAATACTGAAATCAAGTACTCGGTAGCATTGAAATATTCAGGATCTGAATCACAACGAATTCAATGTTTTAATTTTAATTTCTAGATAGACATAATTGGAAACCTAATTTGCTGAAAGGTGCCAAAGCAAGGTTTGCAGCCATGATCCTTAATGAATTCCAAAATTCTTGTTCATATACGGTTCATGTAAAATTCCAGAACATTCTGGATTCTGAACATAACTCAGCTTTGAAAATAGCGTTCTTGGCATATGAACCTAGAGGTTTAGATCAGTTTGACCTTTACCTTTTGAGTGCTGTAACTAAAAACATCCTGAAAGTGGAAGAATTCAAAACCTGGATTAGCAACGTAGGTTCATTTTTACTGCTGACATTCTTGTATCGACTTCAAAGATGTATCCAACCTTGCATGCATGCCGCATTGAAATATACTTCGACACTGGAACATGGGCTCACTGAAAATAACACCTAGCATGCATACCCTGAACTAGACAAAGCAAACAAAAACACAACAGGGGGATATCCTGCAACATTACCAAACAAACCATACACTTACCTACAAGTGTCTGATCCGTTGCTTGTGGGAATCGACTTTCTTCGTCAAGCAGGGATAATAAACCCATTGGTTTCTGCAAGAACATGTCCAAAAGCGGCCTGTTGTCCTCATATTCTATAACTCGTGCATCGACACCTTCATATAGGTACTCATTCTGTAGCAAACAGAAGACACGTTATATCTATCTATACAGAACCATTTCAGAAAATAACTCATAAATTGTTATTTGCAGAAAACAAAACTACACGGAAAAAGTATGCTGAGATGCTAAAGACATGAAGGGATACATCACACTGCCAAGCTACAGATTTTAATTTGCTGTTGGATATTTAAGTGATTCCTATGCCATTTTTGCAAAAGTGATTGAAGATCAGAGATGCCTCAACTTTTTGATTACCATCTTCCAACACCTGGAAAAGCTCTCATGTTAGGAAGTACAGTGCATACACTTTCTAAAAATTACATAAATAAATTGTCTCTGGTTGGTCTCTACTTTTTTTTTGTTCCTTTTAAGAAATAACAGAAAAGTACTAAGAATTATTAAAAAACAATAAAGGAGCTGATCTTATTTTCTTTGCTGAAGACTACAGATATCCGTAACTTTCCACAAGATTGAGAATAACCTAGTAACAAGAGTTGTGTCCACAGGGTGTTGCAATGATTTTTTCTCAAAAATTATTAATTATACAGGACAGGCATAGATTTAACAAGAGAAGGATGCTCTAGGGACTGCCACCACTCCATTATTTTTGTCTGCATTACAAAATGTAGTGTATAAGGGAGCACAGTGCTCCAATATTTACCATGGCTGCTCAGACCTGAGTAGACTGCTCCTTACACTACAAAACACACAATCAATCCTGTTAATCTCCTCTAAAAATAATATCTATTCCAAAGAATAGGACTTTATAGAAATGTTGTAATAATTTATGGTGTCATGTCATAGTTGGGCTACCCTGAATTCATTGTAAATTAAGTGTCATGAACATGAATGATGGGTAATATTAATGAGTTCAAAGACCTCTAACCCCAAAACCTTTCCTTATGTGTCATTCAGTTGAGTCTGAATGACAGTCAGGGGTGAATGAAGAAAGCAACACAGTGAGGATCTCAAACTGCCATATACAACAGAAAAACACACATTATTAGACTTCATACCTCTAAGCAAGAGAGAAACTGCAAAATGACAAAAAAGAAATACACCCACTAACATTGCCTTGGAAATACTGACCTAAATAAATAAATCTACTGATCCATTTGAAAGAGATGACAATATACAACTAAACTTTTCTACTATCCAGGTTGATCTAATTTTTCAGGACACTCATAACTCCAAGGATAGTTTATGGTAGGGTCTATACACCCATGTGAAGGTGCAAGGAGTAAGTATCTCTTCTGCAGTCCCACATGCACTCTGTATCTCGAGCTTATAATACTAACTTCATCCTTGTCTACCCTGAAGCAGTGGACAGGTGGAGTTTTGCTTTTCATTTTAATCAATGACCTGAGTAGCATGAGAAGGCAGGACAGTAATAAATGTATCACTGATACAGGCCTGATACATGAAGTTAATTACATACATGTAGGAGTTAGTGGCAGTGGCAGGAAGTGAATGAGTCTGTATTATCTCCCAAAGATTACACTGGAGTAGAGGCAGCTTAACCAAGGGCTATGGCTGTATTGACACAGGGCTGTTATGTTCCATGAAACCAGCTGTTACTGCTCAGGGTTACCAAGACTACTTTTATTAAGGGGGAAAAGGGAAGATATTGTGGAAGATATTACTTTGGATGAATCTATCAGAAAAGTGTTTCAGTGGTGTTCAGACATCCTCAAAGAAGACCTCAGAGACAACACATCTAATGATTAACTTTTTCCTGCTTTCAAGTAGGAAAGGGAGCTGATAGAAAAGGAACTCTGTAATTGCTGTTCTGCTCCACCATAATGGTAACATCTGCTCCCCCTTCCTGCACTGCCAACACGAAATGCCTGACCTTCAAAGCATTCAGTGTATGTGATCACTCAAGTCTTTAGCACTTGTATCCTAAAAATTGAATGGGATGTCAGTGCTGACAGCTTCTGCAATGCTACTGTCTGCCCAGTAGGATATGGGGCGAGTTCACTTCATCACTTCCCATGAGCTCCTGGAGGACAGCTGATAACCAAGTCCTCCTGATACTGGTGTGACAGATGGCTTGGAATTAAGAGATACCATATTACATTTTCTTATGCAATTGCTGGTTCTCAACAATATTATTATGATACAAACAGCAAAGAGAAAAGCTTTCATGAGGTACCTCATGAAACTGCAGTTAAATAGATCTTCTTTGAATTAATAAGCTGAATCAGCTACAGGATGTTATAATCTCCCATGATATTTTATGACTAGAAGGCTTCTTAAAATATCAGCTGCTCATTGAAATTTTATAGCATAATCCACTAGACAGTACTCCTATAGATGGGATGTCAAAAGGAATGACTGAATTGCATTTATACTTGGGCTTCAATCTCATCTCAGTACTTTATGGCGTCTTTTCTGTGATCAAACCTAGGTATTACTACCTTATGTAGTCTGGTTTCATTTACCAACAAAAGAATTATTAAATGTGTTAGGAAATTATCTTCATGCTAATAAAAACATAATGTCATTTTTCTGAGTATATGGCATGATGTTGTTTTGGTTTAAACAGCAACACCAGGGAGTTATTCAAAATGAACCTTTTCCAGTTTAGAGTAGAAGAGCAATTTGTTACATGACTGTAAAATAAACACTGCATACTTACAAAAGGCAAAAAGTAGTATCCTTCAAAGTGACAATAAATTTACTACTTTCCAAAATATTGTAGGTATTTCATAGTACTCTGATTACTTTTTATGGAAGGGTCAGAAATGAGAAAGAAATGGGAAAGCAAAAAACTAAAGTAGAAATAGTCAGGAGTTATAAGTCTATGGTCACCCACTGGGAAAAAAAAAATATCTTCCTTAGGAAAACTAGAGGCAATTCTTCCTTACACCATACCCAGGCTTCTCTTATTTACTGTATCAGTGCAACAAGACTAACAAAAATAATGATTAACAAGCCATAAGGCCAACTTTTCTTAGATGAGTTAATGGGAGTGGTACAATACACTGTGTTTTGGTTTGTCTATTGTTTTGTGTCCACTTTAGTTTTTGGGCCACTTATGTCACTCAAAAGACTTTATGTCATTATTCATTCATTCTTTTAAGGCAACTGCAATGAGGGTGCTAATTCCTAAAAGATTGGAGGTGATTGCTCTTCATAATTTATACAAGGGCGTCTTTGTATGGTAATGAAGATCTTCAGAGAGACTGCATGGGGAACTTCCTGAATAGCAAAGCTCAGGATCTTTGACTACATCCTAAAGTACTACTCCCATCACTTCTGTGGCTGTATTTTTAGCAGGTTGCACCTCCAAGGAAAGCAAAGCTGTTGTGTGATTCTGATTCAGAAAAGAAACCAGTGACAATAGTGAATATATCTACTTCCATTGAAATTATCTTTTCCCCAGACATGCAATTTCTTCAAATAACAATACTGAATAACAATTTAAAGATGAGTCTCATGAAACAGTTTATGAAGTTGAGATGACCTTTCTCTAAGGTTTGTTTAGTCCTCTTCAGTTTCATAAACTTTTATAATTCCTGTTTCACATAAAATTATTTAGGTTAAAACCATCATTATTTATGTTAGATGAATTGTTCCTGAACAAGAACAAATTAAGATTTCCATTGTTTTATTTATGGAATTTCAGAGTTCATTAAGCTTATTAGCAAGTTATTATGAACACTGCACTTCAATAATTATTTTACCACTCTTTTTTTTTACCACAGAACCATACATTACATCACTCACATTCCTCAGGAAAACAGCACTGCATTTGCACCAGAATTATTATCATTGTTTTATGTTGCTTAGATACTGTACACTTCAAGTTTAATGTATTTTATGCAGGCATTTTACTTGCAAATAGCAATCCAACAGCGCTTCATATAATACATACTCAGAAGACATTTGTTAGGATCTGCAATTTACAATCTCCTATGGAGAAGTAACAATGTCATTTCTTGTGACAAGCTCTTATATATTCAGCAAGACTAAAGGTTTTTCACAAAATTGTACACANATTGCTCTTCATAATTTATACAAGGGCGTCTTTGTATGGTAATGAAGATCTTCAGAGAGACTGCATGGGGAACTTCCTGAATAGCAAAGCTCAGGATCTTTGACTACATCCTAAAGTACTACTCCCATCACTTCTGTGGCTGTATTTTTAGCAGGTTGCACCTCCAAGGAAAGCAAAGCTGTTGTGTGATTCTGATTCAGAAAAGAAACCAGTGACAATAGTGAATATATCTACTTCCATTGAAATTATCTTTTCCCCAGACATGCAATTTCTTCAAATAACAATACTGAATAACAATTTAAAGATGAGTCTCATGAAACAGTTTATGAAGTTGAGATGACCTTTCTCTAAGGTTTGTTTAGTCCTCTTCAGTTTCATAAACTTTTATAATTCCTGTTTCACATAAAATTATTTAGGTTAAAACCATCATTATTTATGTTAGATGAATTGTTCCTGAACAAGAACAAATTAAGATTTCCATTGTTTTATTTATGGAATTTCAGAGTTCATTAAGCTTATTAGCAAGTTATTATGAACACTGCACTTCAATAATTATTTTACCACTCTTTTTTTTTACCACAGAACCATACATTACATCACTCACATTCCTCAGGAAAACAGCACTGCATTTGCACCAGAATTATTATCATTGTTTTATGTTGCTTAGATACTGTACACTTCAAGTTTAATGTATTTTATGCAGGCATTTTACTTGCAAATAGCAATCCAACAGCGCTTCATATAATACATACTCAGAAGACATTTGTTAGGATCTGCAATTTACAATCTCCTATGGAGAAGTAACAATGTCATTTCTTGTGACAAGCTCTTATATATTCAGCAAGACTAAAGGTTTG
Source organism: Odontophorus gujanensis (assembly GCA_013399175.1). Lineage (NCBI taxonomy): Eukaryota > Metazoa > Chordata > Aves > Galliformes > Odontophoridae > Odontophorus > Odontophorus gujanensis. The sequence continues at coordinate 342,285 of VXAB01007198.1, read as the reverse complement.
TCACAAAATTGTACACATACCTGTTCCCAGGCAAAGACGTGTTGATTGAAGTAGAACTGAATCTGTTCATTAGCAATGTTGATACAGAGCTGTTCAAAAGAATTCTTCTTGAAATTCTCAAACCCAAAGATATCAAGAATTCCAATGTTCAAACCATCATCACTTCCACTGAAAAGATTAATTATTTGACATTGACTATCTTCATAATTGTTTCATGAAAGCAAATTATAAGCCATATCTGTACAGCAAATATGAATGGAATAGTCTTTATTAAATCATATTTTTCTTTTAAAAAAACCATCATTTTTAATTTGAAATACAATAAATATGTATAAATTTAAGGATGTTTGTAACTTCTATGCATCTAAATAACTACTTCTAGTGTTGAGTACTTGAACCTCTTTGTGAAGTCCACCTCATAATTTGAAGTGTTTCATCGTGGAAGGACCACATGAAGAACTTGTCTTCTGACTAAACCTTTTCTCTTTTAGTGACTATTTCCAAAATAAGTCAGAAATGCCAAATGGAAGTTCTGGCTGTGTTTTGTTCTCAAAGTGCTTTGGTAGCTGTGTCTTTGTAGTGAGTGCATGTGTGTGGTGCCTGTGTGTGCAGCTGGCACTGGAGCAGGTGGGCTGTGCTGGCTCTGGCTCTCATCTTTGCTAGATCTGCAGAACCACATTCCAAGCCTCTGTGGTACAGACTGCAAGGCCAGATTTTGGGTAAAATGGAACAGATTCATTTTCTGTTTTCACCAGTGGTTCCTCTGGTACAACCCTGCCTCAGCAGGGCCACCCCAAGCACGGTGCCCATGCCCATGTCCACGTATCCTTCAGAGATCCCCAAGAATCTCCAAAGCCTCTCTGGTCCCCGTGCCATCGATCCACCACTGCACAGTGCAGCAGTGCTTCCTGATGGGCAGGGCCAGCTCCTGGGCTCTAGGTTGTGCACAGTGACTCTGGGCCTGGCCCTCAGCACCACTGCAAAGAGAATCACATAAATTCTACAGGCTGGCATCTTCGTTATTGTTTCCTGCCCTAACAAGTGCATTGAGAAGTCTTAAAAGGGGAAGCAAGAAGTAAAATTTAAAGTCACATGTCCGGCTCTGACAAGTACTACCTATATTGTTTTGGTGGGTGATTCTGTGTGGAGCCAGAAGTTGGACTTAACTACCCCTGTGGGTCCCTTCCAACAAGGGATTTACTGTGATTCTATGACCCTGTGACCAAAGCCATTCACTGATTTTGATCTCTACTGGTGACTATTTTGTCTGTCTGGAAATTAGTTTTCCTCCTCAGATCTGATTTTAGGATTGCAGTCTTGACTTTTATTTGGTGTTTCAAAAATACAAAATCCAGAAAAATCCAGATATTGAAAGCTTTTAGTTATTGATACTATATTTCAAGTTCATGCTTTGTCACTGATATTCCCAGCCAGAGAGAGCCCTGACCTACAGAATCTACAATGCAAGCTGCATTATTTCTTCTTTAATTAATCAGCAAAATGTATTAAAACCTCATTCCTAGCATCTTTCTCATCTATGTGTTTAAAATATCACCCAGTAAGGACAGCGTGGACGCTGTCCTCAGTAAATGGCTTGGGAAACTACCCTGATATATGTATTTGTGTGTATATAAAAGAAATAACTGCAATATAAGGAACAATGTGTGTGCACATAAGAGCAGAATTTGACCTATGTAGTCAGCAGATGAATGTCAAGATTTGACCTGATCACTAGAAGTAAACAGTATAAAGGAAAAAAATAATAATTTCAATACAGTTACACATAATCTACAAATTGTTAAATGAGTACAGGTTAAACAGAAAAACACCAGATGCTGTGCTATTCAGTATTTACTGTATTGTCACTGCATAACAGAAATACATAAATAGCATAAAAAAACATTTTTTAACACGATGTTGGTGCAAAAAAAAAAAAAAAGTAGCAGAGAAAAGCAGATAACACTAAATATTTTAATATAGACCACACTCCTTCCATAGAAAATCTCTCTTTATTCTGGAAAAGCACATTCTACCTTAAATGTATGTCAGGTTTGAGAAGAGTGTTGATGCGATTGACTATCCAGCTGAAGAGGCGTCCGTAGAGAGCTTTGGCCATTGCATCTCTGACATCAGTGGCTTTTTCCACAGTGTTGGGACGAATAATTGTTTCTCCTCGAGTCACTACACAGTGAGAGGTGAGGGCCTCTTGCAGCTCGTCTGCCTGAATACACAGCAAGGATGCACCTGGAAGGTAAGGTCACAGCTCAGAGACAGACTTCTGAAGAAAAAACACACACTTTTGTGATCAAGACTGCAAGTATAACGTACTACAAAACAGTTGCCCAATCCAAGTCTTAAAATAAACCTTGCAAATGAGGGTGTTCGTACAAACCAATGGTCAGTACCTATTTCAGTCACCAGCCTTTCTACCTTCCACAGTATTACAGAATGGCTTGGGTTGGAAGGGACCTCAAAGACCATCTAGTTTGAACCCTCCTGCCCTGGGCAAAACTGTCAACCACTAACTCAGGCACTAGATCAGTCTGCCCAAGATCCCATCCAGCCTGGTCTTGAACACCTCCAGGAATGGGGCATCTACCACTTCTCTGCCTGTTCCAGAACTTCACCACTCCATCAGTGAAAAATGTCCCTTAACATGTAATTTAAATCTCTCCACTTTTACAGTAATCAGTAAGTGATTCAAAGCGGAGGAATTTAGGTGCTCTAAACAGCTCCATCAAGGAGGTCACTTCTCCAAACTGTCAATACAGAAATGCTAGGGAAGTTAGGTGACTGCTGGGAACATGAAAGTTGTGAGGTGTAAAAATATCCCCGTTATATTCCATCTCTGTAATCTGCAGCTGTCCCCTTTTTCTTCTTTCCCAAATGCATGATATTTTTCTATGACAGCAAAATGTACAAGATAGCATGAAGAGTTCATAGACTCCTCAGCTGTAATTACTGAAAAACAGTGGTAATTTCCTTGAGAATCTTTGCTCCTCTCCTCCTCCACCTACTTGCAATTAGAAGTGTAAGGTAACCCTTCCAAATAATTATTTAGCTACTGTTCAACATGTACATGCACAGAACAAGTAACAAGTATCTATGAAATAGGAAAAAATGTTCAAAATGTTAATGAGGTTCTCCATCAAATGTTCAAATAACCTTGGAAAAATTCCAATGATTTTCTTTTCAAGCACCTGCAATATTAGTCATGTTTCCTGAATGCCAGCAAACTAGGTAGTCAAATAAGGTACATAAAATGGATGTTCTTACATTTGAATTCAGATGAGTCTGGAATTAACCTAATTCTAACATTTAATTCTTCTTGCAAAATTTCCATGTGAATATACCCTTCACTTTTTGCAATAAAAGATATTTGCTACTAAAATGCTAAAGGAAAACAATTTTAAAGCAAGAAAAAACTCACAATTCTCAAGGGCTACAGGATTGGAAATGTTGCTCTTGTCAATCATGTGTTCAGATACCACTGCAGAAAATTCAATGTTACCCACATTTAAAATGGCAGCCAGAACACTGTACACGCTTCCAAGTTCCTGGAAAGTATATATAAAAAGAAAAAAAAATGTAGCATTTAGTAGCCTGACAGACTTGTCACTTTGGTGTGTGTGATGGGCACTCTTGTGTTCTTTCCTAAGCCTGGAACACCTTCTCTCATTGTCTGCCACAGGACTACTTCTTCTAGGAGTACCTTCCCCAGCAGTTATTCCCTGTTCTGTACAAATAGAGGGAATACATGCAGTGACAATACAATTAAATATATCTGCAGACTCAACAGATCAGCAAAAATATTTAAAAAATCTGCATTTAAGTTTCTTGGATCACAGAAACAAAGTACTCCAAATAACAACAGGTCTGCAACCACTCCATTGACATCGTCAGGAAAAAAGCTTCACTGCGAGAAGAACGAAAACTCACATCTCTGATTTAGCAGAGAACTCTTCAAAATGTCACTAAGGAACTGAATACTCACCATAGTACTTTGGTGTGGACTGCATTTAAACATATTTAAACATGAATAGATTTCAAATGTTTCAGTAGGTTCTGACTAGAGATTCTGCCTTGAAATAGGGCTAATATTAGTCTGGACAGTAATGTGATACCTATAGTAAATGATTTTAAGAAATCACATAGGAAGAAATCATACTTGTAATTAATGAAATAATGTGTTTTCTGTACATAGATTTTGAACTGCCAATTTTCGTCTATGAATTTTCACCTGAACAGGGAACATTTTTCAGTATACTCGATGTGTATTTTCTACTCAGAAATGTCGAAGTGTTACTGTAGAAACAGACACAGTTATAAGCTGGGAATCTGCAATACTATATATTCTGAGGCGCAAAGTAATAATGTATTTTATAAAGAGCAGTTTTGTAAGTTTTATGGTTGTTTTACAAGAAGCAGTTTTATAACTTTGATTAGTATTTTATAATGATGATTTTCATAATTCCACAGCATTTTATTCCTGATATTCAGTAGTTTGCTGGTACCACGTCAGGCATCATTTGCTCCGATAAAATCCTTAATTGCTCTAGAAGACTTGGTCTTGTTTTCAACACTTTCAGAGAAGTTAATCTAGCAGTTAATAAATTAATTATTCCAGTGGCATCAAGATAAACTATATAAGATCACTTGAAAATTATGCTCAGGATAATTGGCTCACAGTTGATGTAGGTTTTAAGCAATCACTTTCATTTTAAGCTCAGGGACGCATAAAACACAAAAAATGGACAGATTAACTTCTGCCATTATGTTGTACAATAACTATTGCTGCTGGCATTTCTGTTTCCTTTCCCAGTGTGTTCTAAATCTGGCTTGATCTGTTTTATACAGCATGATTGCTGCTCACCTCAGTCAGTTCTTTCTATTAACTTTGCCTTGCAACTTGAGACAAAACAGTCTGATTTTAAGACTGGGATACTAACAGTTACCATTAAATGCTGTGAGGCAGTTAAAAGCAAATTTGAAAGAAATAAAGCTTTATTTAGGTCTCAGTTTTAACTGAAGAAGATATTTTATCCAAGCTTTTCTGTTAATAAAATACAGAACATGTATATACAGATCTTCCTTGGTGTCATGGTTTTATGATTTTTGGTACTGGTATTCCACATCATAACATCATGCAGTGCATTTAGAGTTAAAGAGTTAAGGTTCCAGCTCCATGGATCATCGATAGTTCCAGGTATACCTGTCTCAGAAGAGAAGAAGAACTACATTCCCCAGGGGACTTTGCGATGCTTTGCGTTCTTACGTATTTACGCTTAGAGGGGGAGATAAAAACTGTCTGCGGTCACGGGATGGGCTCTTTCCTTTGGGATGGACTCAGCAGTGGGTGCTCGCTGCCGTCTCGCCTTCAGCGTTAGCGTAAGGCCTTCGGTTTATCGGACACTCTCTCTCTTGCTCATTTTATTTGATTTATTAGCTTTAATTCCAATTATATTGTATTATAGTGTGTTATTTTGCTTTCCGATATCTATTTAGTAAATTAGTTTTCCTCCTCAGATCGTTGCCGCTGTTTTGTTTCTAGGCCCATCTCCCTTTTCCCTTTTCCCTTTCCCCCTTCCCCTTTCCTGGGGCGTGGGTCCGTGGGTCCCCCGCACCAATCGTCACGGAACCGGGCCGAACCTGCCCGTAAACCGTTGACACTTGGCACTGTGGCGTGAATGTCAAAGCTTAAGGCTGGTAACAAATAAATCAACTTAGAAGGAACTCATTGTCTTACAGCATTTTTTTTCCTATCTGAAAAGAAATAATCTCACATACACACTGATTTCTGGCCATGGCCATTGCTCCTCAAAGAGTGGTGTAGACACCCTGAGTTCACTCAGAAGTGTTGGGAAGTAGTATGCAAACATAGACCAAGTACTCATTCACACCTCTGCCACCGTTTGGAAACAAATCAAACATCTCTTCCCTGCTGGCAGCCTGCTCTGCCACCTGATGTAGAAATAGAGAAAGCAATGTCCCCCTGGCAGTTCTCAAGAAGCCTAGTTCCTTGCAGTTTCCTTGTATCCTGTACCAGAACCTCAACTGAGAAAGACTCCTCTGTTCCTTCACTCTTGCAAACGCAGCGTCAGACAGGCTGATTCAACCAATTGAGAATGTAAGACAGGTTATCATGGTTGGGGCTCACATGTAGCCACAGAATATTTATGTTGCTCCACCTACTTCTAAGACTGTGGCAAGTCTAAACATATATAATTATTCACAGATTAGCTCATGGTGCCTTACTGAGGAAACTAAATGAAGACGCACACTAGATATGCTTAATGCAGCCAGTCATGTTATTGTATGAATCTTTATGAATGTTATTGTGATGAATCTTTAATATGTATGGATGGTCTCCTCTTCTGGATGATCAGGACTATTGTTTCCATCCATCAAAGTGAACAAAAGAGTGTGGAACAAGAACAGACTTCCTGCTTTACGTACCATTACATGGTATTAATTAGGGCATATCAAGGTTTTTGGTGAGATAAAACTGTTATCAGTGCTAAACTGTGCATATCTTCCCAGGTAGCTTCTGGAGTGTTGAAAGTACAGGTGTGAAAGGATGTATGATATTATTACATGCAGTTGTGAATAAGCACACAGAGGAGAAAGAGACTGTGAACTCTGCTGTTACTGCAGCTTAATGTAAAAGGAGTATGGAAGAACAGAATGGATGTTCTGCTACCTATTCAAATACATTGAGGGAGACAAGACATTTTGAAATTAATAGAATAGCTTTCTGTGAAAAACTTACAACATATGATTTTGATAGACAGACTAAAACGTGCATCCATTCTGCAGTTCTAGCTCTTATATTTCACAGATATCGTATGGGTTGTATTCCTACTGTCATTTGTGATTGATAAAGTCAGTGGTAAACTATAGCCACGATGCACAGCTTCTAAAATGAGAGAACAAGGGTGCAGAATGGAGTTTACTTCCCTTGTGTCCTATTTTGTAAGTACAGAGGCCTGGTTTTCACTGCAATTACATGAAAAACAGCCTGGTGAGAAGGATTTAATGACCAGTAGAGCAATGGTATGAGATGATAAAGGAAGAATGGGTTCAGTTAATGTTCAGATCCACTCTAAAGGAATGTAAAAACTTCACTCAACTTTGTCCCTGGAGTTGTGAAAATTTATTGAGTTCATCAAAACCCAGATAAACTCAATGAATTTTTAGAACTCTCACCATGGACATCATCTTAAAACAGAGATGAAGCTCATATTCACAGCCTTAGAATTATAGGCTAATAAACAGTTACAACATTTTCTATGCATTTAATTTGCAAAAGCCTTTTTTTCCCCAATTACTCAGCTGTGCTGTGGTCACGGACATCAAAGTCTTGTTGACTAACATCATTTTATTAGTTTATCTACGCCTTAAAACCCTAAAAAATTAAATGTAGCAACATAACAGTAAGTTGACCATGTAATACCATAAAAACACTAAAAAACACTACTGCTAAAGGAAGAAAATAAAAAGGGCGATTATTTCAATCTTTATTCACATTTTCCCTTATCAAGTTAGCCATTAAAATTAATTTAAAAGGGTTATCAGCACTCACCTCCAGTGTAAAACCTATGACTTTGAAGCACTGTTCAATTAATTCAAACTGGGACTTATAAAAGCTATTGTTCATAAAGTCTTGCACTATTCTGAAATGATCGTTTTGCAGATATCTGGAAGAATTGACAGAGTTAGAATTTAAATGAGGTTAGGAATTCAACACCATCACATTTCTAAGGAATCAATTTATGTAAAAATAAACAGTATTACCTGGGAGGTCTATATTCTGGCAATTTGTAATGTGCCAGTTTTTTCTTTTCTGCAAGTCCAGCATAAATATAATAAAAAATATGGAAATTTTTCTCTCCTCTGAAACAACAGAAGAAAGAAACTTGTTCAGAAATGTAACTCTGCTACGTTTACTGATGACAGACACACTATAATTAAGTGCTATTAAGGTAACAGACAAGGCTCATGTGAATTCACAGACAGGAAAGAGTCCGCTGCTCACCATGAACAGCTTCAGGAGCCCTTGGTGTTTCAAGCATTAACCTCCTACAGTGGCTCTCAGGCTAAGCAATTCAGCAGCATGTTCCTGTGAATTCAGATATCTAAACACCTACCCAAAGAACATCTGAGGCACCTAAATGGTTCGCTGACTTCCTGTCTCAGCATGTGGCAAAATGTAAATACCAATTGACTGCGACAGGAAAAGAAACACATTAAAGTTATGAAAAAGGTGATATTTTAGGGAAAAAGCTGATTCAATTCTGAGAAAGCACTGTCTGCGCTTATGTTCAACTCAGGAAAGAAAAAAGAATTTTATAAAATCGCATCTAACTTTAAATTCTTTATTAACAAATTGCCAATGAAACTCAGAAATCCTTCATGTCACCAGTATATAACGGGCAACAAGATCACACACAACTACAAAAAGAATAAAAATGAGGAAAGATCAGTAAGCAGGAAAATGTAAAATACTGACAAGATTCCTTGTCTCAAGTTCTGTCTTTTCTATTGTTATTAAGATAGAAGTAGAGCTGATAAATTATTTTTACTATATATCAGGACAGAAAATATATTTCAATAATTTTAATACATTAGAAATGCAATTGAATTTTTTCTCTTATATTATGAGATATACACACAACAGAAATAGCTCTGTATTGTTTTTGGTCCATAATCCCACAAACCAGATGCTACTAGATTCTCCAAAGTAGAAAATGAACATTTTACAAACAAATCTAAGATACTGGAGGAAACATAGAGCAATTAAATCAAAGCCATATCCTTAAATTAATACTAAAAGTTTACTTCAAAGTAAAATTTCAATTTCTCCAAAATTTCCATAAAGAAATTTATAACGAGAACCATTAGAAAGCTTTTAATTCTTTAGACATTATAATATACTTTTTATATATCACATGAATCTTCATGGGATTTGTTTAAGTAACCCTGGAGGCAATGAAAAAAAAGAAAAGGAGTAGTTTTCAATTAGCTGACAGAACTATAGACTGTTCATATATCATTTATGTAAAAACCCACACCACAACACGATAACAAAAAACCCTCACAGTACCTTACTATTCCTTCTGTTTTGTCCTGAGATACATTTCCTGTAAGCCTCCTCTGTAAACCTCAAACGAGGTCAAGAATGATTTTTATACTTACATGGCCTGGTGGACAACTCTGGATTTTTCAAGGAGGTACTCTGAAATCTGAGCTCCTACTACAGTGCCACCACAAGTAAATTTCATTTCCAAATATTTTCCAAATCTGCTGGAGTTATCATTGATGATAGTGCCTGCATTTCCAAACGCTTCTACAAGGTTATTCACTTGGAGGATTTTCTCCTGTAGTGTCCTGTTATTAGCCTAGATATGAGAAAGACAGTGCTTAAAGTTAGCAGTAATCATTCAAACACACTCCTTCTTAAACGCTTCCTAGCTATTCCAGTTTGCATCGTGTAGAGTGACTTTTGTGCACTTCAAAATGTTGCATTTGGGCCCAATAAAAGGAACACTGCAGGAAGTTCTTACTTTTTTTTCCTACATCAGTGAGTGAACCCAGTGCAATACAGTCCTCATACACAGGCTTTGCTTCAAGCACATTATCTCAATGGGGTTGCTTCAATACTTTGAGTTGGGCATAAGCTTCTGCGCAGAAATGTACAAATGGGTGTGCTGTATATTATTTATTCAGCCACTCATCTAACCTTGTTGCTTTGTTTCAGTCATGAATAGATCAAACTGTATCTGTAACAAGGTAAGGCAAATCTCACACCTTGACTCATTAGCGTGCGTGGCAACAGGAGCAAAGGTGTGGTGGCACAAGCTAGCAATTACAGATTATATCCAGTGTCCTCCTCATTTTTACTTCAATTGCAACTGCATGAATGAGATGAAAGCTAGCTCACACAAGACCACTCGAGTACAGTCCTTCATTTAAACATGGAGACATAGTTTCACTGAAGGAGTTCTTCATAGAAGTAAAGACTGCAAGATTTCAGAGGGAAAAAGATTTCAGCTAGTACGGACAAAATCTGTCTTGGAGGTTTTATCAGTAACAGTGATCAATTAATTTTCCTCATCCAGTGCACAGGTGGATCTCAAAGAAACACGGCCCTGCAAACTCAAGAAGGCAACAAAATGCAATGGAATGAGTAAAGGCCTTACATCTCAAATAGGCTGTGTCATTGTTCATATACATGTAGACTTTGGTACAATGGACATTCACAAACTGATGCATACTTGGCTGTCCACTATACTTTGAATAAGAATGGTCATTCCTACATATATCATACGGAAAGAAAGGCAAGCATATACCATGAAGTATGTCAAAATGTAGCATTCTGAAGAATGAATGGCTGGCTGGAAGTGAAAATACCCAATCATATATACGATTGTAACAACACCAGGGCTAATCAGTTTCTGTGGTCCATCACTTGACATGTCTTGCCTGCTTTTACAGTCCATGTTACCATCTGTTTATAGTTGCACTGCACCACAACAGTAGATCAGTTTGCTTGCATCCCACATGGGAAATGTAGAAAGGACTTCCTATTCTGCTAATTATGATGGTTACTTCCCAGAATGAACACATCCAACTGACAGCAAACTGGTTATAGTGAGAGGTAAAACACTGTAATAATTTTATTTAGTGATTTGGGTGAAATGAAGATATTTAGTTAAACTAGGATGAGCCCTCACTGGAGGGGGTATTTCCTTGTAGAATCCCCAAAATATTTCCAAGTGATATTGTCTGGGAGGAAGGAAGGGCTAGATAGATAAGCACCATCCAATAGGACCTCGTGGGAGTTCTTTGGAAAATGTATGTCTTGGTCTTCTAACAATGCCCTGCCCCTCCGTTGAGTCATTCAATTAGATCTCAGATATCAAAGCCTTACGGAAACATTCTCTGTTTGAAACATACCTTGCCCAGGACAGTGAGCTGCTGAACTAGAAGATGGGCACTTTGTGTCTTGCCAGCTCCACTTTCCCCAGAAATAACGATGCACTGCAGAGAACAAGATCGTAAATCTGAGTTTATTTCATATCTCTCAGCCCAGCAAAAGATATAAATAGGTCACCTCATCTTTACCTGATCAGAGTTGTATGTCACCATGGACTGATAACCAATGTCAGCAACAGCAAAAATATGAGGAGGGTTGGCAGTCCGTTTGGCTCCAATATACAGTTTGGAATGCTAAGAGTAAGAAAAGTGAAAATATTATCTCTGTCCCCTTAATGAATTTTATTTGACTTATCTTCTATTTTCATATTAGTGTACATCATCCTTGTGAGCAGTACTGCTGCTTCTGAGTGAGCAGTTACTGCAATCACTATCCTGTGAATTTCCATTTAGTACTAAAAGTACTGCTAAAAAAGATACATAATTTTACATGCTGTCAGCTTTATGCCATGAAACTTGTATTATTAGAACAAACATAATGTTGCCAAATACAAGCACATTATTTAATTTAGAATGAAATTATACTTTACATCGTCTTGCTTTTTTTGCATGATATTGATGTCTAAACTTCAGAAAGAGTCTTTTCTGCACCTGCAGTAACTGATAATTAATAATGACAAATTATGTATGACCCAAAATTTCTGTTCCCTTTGTATAGTGGAGGGGCAAATTCACAAAAATGAAAATTTTACTTATTTGCTTTGTGAACTGTCGGACCAATTAAATAGTTATGGTTTCCTCAGCTTTCCTGGGACAAATTGTCTCCAGTTCATACCTCCAACCATTTGCCCTGGTACAGAAGTTCTCCACAGAAAATGGAGGAGGTGGAATGATCCCTCCTACCAAAAGGAATAAGATTCAGTCAAATTAATGTATGTATCTGTACAAATACTACTTCTGAAATAACTGCTCACAGTCATGGTGGTCTAGTCAACATATCTCATGAATTTTAAAGCAATTTATCTCAACCTAGAATGAATGCTGGAAGTTACTAGAAGAACAGTGACCTCAAAAATCCTTTTTCTATCTACTGATTAAAATAGACAACTTGCTCAGATATGGCCATCTGCACTTAAGACATGATATTAGACATGATCTACACTGTAGATATAAAGACATCTGAGAAGTTGTTTTTTTTTAGTTTCTCATTTTTATGTTGAAATTCAACACAATAAGGATGTGCATCATCATGAAATTAAAACAACTATTGGTAATTCTTTTTTTTTTTTTCTGAGTGAACTGAAATAGATCTCAATAACAGTTTTATTTTATACTTAAGATAAACAGTCACTTTATTGGAAATCAGTGCTAGCAAAAAAGAACCAAACTATATTTTCACACCTGTGAAGAATAGATGTCTATGTTTCGAAATGGATTGACAGCAATGAGAATGTCCCCAACATATGTGTAGATCTGATCCTTGGCATAACTCTTCTGCAACTGCTCCGTTACTGTGTTCTGATGGAGAAAAAGCAAGAACATCATTGCCTCACTGGCAAAAAAAAAAAAAGAATATAAGGAAAACAGACAAAACATGAACATAGTTACAATGAGTGTAGAGGAGAGAAAAGGAAGGTTTTTATGCTCAGGAATACACATTATTTTGATCAAAGGTAAGTCATACTTTCAAACACCCTGGAATTCATAATTGCTTGTGTCCAAACTCCCTTTGGACAAGGCACACTCACCAATCCCCAAGAGGCTGTAGAAAAATTAGTTAATAAGTAGAGCTTTAGTCTGTACCAGTTTATTTACAGCATGATAGAGGAAGAATAACAGTTTGTTTACAATGGCTGATGGCCTCTATGACCTGCAGATAATATGCAGTGGCCCGATTCTTCTTCCTGTTTTTGAACCTTAAGCTATAAACATAGCAGATTTCTCTCTATGTGTGCTTCCCAAGCTCATAGTAGTTTCACTTTTGATCTTTGACAAACCAGTGGGGTTCCCATCAATAACTCAGTCAAAAGTTCAACAGAATGCTCATTTCAACAGCTGAGGGCAGAGCTCAGCTGACATAAATTGATCTCAGTGCATCTCTGCACCAGAGTAAGTCAGCAAGAACCCAGCCCAAGAATAGTATGGTATGCTAGTTTAGGACAGCTCCAGATGTCCAAGCAACAGGTGAGAATGTACTTGTTCTTGGACTTGGATCAATTTCAAGTTAACGTATCATTGCAAATTAGCTATTTAGCTGGAAGTTATATACATCAATTTAAACAAATGCTGCTACTATACTGCTCAATTGGAGGCTTTAACTGCAGAAGGTGTTTTAGCATACAGTTGGAACCATTCCAGAAACAAAAAATCTCACTGAAATTTTTGACATAAAGTAGTGAACTGCTATTGTACGCTTACACAATGGAAGTATTCAAAAATATATGAACTTCAAAATCAACAGCATAACATTGTGTTTTAATTTCTAATTACACCTCTTCAAGAAAACATGAGAAAGAAAGTTCTTACCTCATCCAGTACCTCTAAGGTTGCTAAATCATCTACTTCTTCTTGGTTTGAAACTAGTGACTTACTGTAGTTCCCTTTCTTTGTATGAATACGTTCAAATCTAGAAAAGACAGACATAAAATTTCTTGATGTAAAGATCTTGCATCTATAACCATCTTGACAGCAATTCAGCCAAAATATCACATATTTCCATTGTTATGAATTCAAATACATGAATGTTTGAACCACAGAACAGGACATTCAATTTTTTAGTACTGATGGAGCATTCAGGATGGTAACACTTCAAGCTTAGTATTTATGGTGGTGCTCTAAGCCTGTCTGAGAAGTGTCAGCCTTGAGTAAAGTGCTACAGAACCACTGGAGTAAGTGAAATACATCCTAACCCAGAAGAATTTTCTTGTACTCTAAAGGAAAAAAAAAAATGTACAAATTAGAAACACATTTTAAAACCTAAAATATGTTTTATTGGGATTAAATTTCAGTAAAGTTTATCTCAAAAAATGTTCTCGTTTCAGCACCACATTGTCATTTGCTCACTCCCTCACTTCCCAGTGGGATGAGGAAGAGAATTGAAAAAAAGCACACTAAAGAACTTGTGGGTTGAGATAAATCTATTTACTAAGATAGGGAAAATGAAATTGATAACAATTATGAAGTATATGTATATGTATGTATGTATAGTACATATATATATAAAACAAATGATGTACGAGGAATTGCTCATCACCCCCCTTCTGATGCCCAGCTTGCCTCTGAGAAACACAAGAGATCAATGAACTCCCAAACCTTTCAGAACTCCTTCCACATAATGTCATACGGTATGGGACACCCTCTGTCCAGTTTAAGTCAGCTGTCCTAATTCAGTTCCCTCTCAGCCCTTTTGCCCTCCCTCTCAGCTCCTTAGCCCTTTGCTGAGAAAGGCCTTGGCTTTGTACAACACTGCTCAGCAGCAAATATAAACATCAGTGTGTTAACATTGTTTTTCTCCTAAAACCAAAACATAGCGTCATACTCTGAAGAAAACCATTCCATCCCAGCAGAAATTAAGGCAAAATGAAATAATCTCTCTGCTCTATTCAAACAAAAAAAAATGCTATGCAGTCTTACAGAAATTAGCAAAAAATTCCTCCCCCAAATTGGATTCATCTCTATTCAAGAAAAAAATGCATTGCTAAACACAGTGAAAACGGCAGAAAATGCACTTTACTATTTATGTTAATTGTATTTGCTTTAGGATATGGGGGAAGACTGAGGAAAGGGAAACTGGATAAGAGCAGAGTTCACAAACCAAATCAAGCTCAGATGCACAATATGGCACAAACACAAAAGACTACTAAGTAAACTAAATCTCCTGACATGACTGCATGCCCCCTGGTACTACTGAACAGACACTTCGGTAAACTGGGACAGATTTATACCTCCCATCCTTCTAACTGCTGCAGTAGAAAATTTAAGCTTGGTCAGTTGAAGAATTTTCTCCTATTAATGCATGCATGAGGGAAAGATGCTAAGTTAGGCTTTATGGTGCAATTGTTACACATCGAGTATAGGGAGATGTTACTGAGTGTCAGTGACATTTCCCAAGATTTGTTTCAGTTATCATTTTCAGTGTAATACAGGAAGTTAACAACTGCCCTGCAAAGAAGGGAGAGGAATGCTCCAGCTATGGAGACCCTTTTTCCCTTTTTTTTGTTTTTCTCTTTTAAGGAAACAACCTTTATTTATGCCAAGAAAGTTTAATTACATAAAATTGATTCTCTTGTAATCCTCTTCAGCTGACATTACGAGAACAGTAGCGCTTGTTAAAACAGATTATATTCTCCATTCTCAGAACACAGCAGAGCAGCAGATTTGCAGAACACAATAATTTTCTGCTTTGCTGTCAAAGGGCACAGACCCCCCAAGGGCAGTTATACCGCTTCACTTGCTAAACAGCAACCACTTTAGTACTGTTGACATATACGCTGAAGTTTCATTACCATCATGCACATAGACACTGTGAACCAAAATAACCAATTTTCTCTCTTCTGATTAGAAATTATTTGTTGGAGACATTAGATCTCCCAGACACGCTCAGCAAGCAATTCGAACAGCTAAAGGCCAGAAACATAGGCCTACTACAGACAAGAAAATGAGTCAAGGCAGCACTGTTTCTGTGTCTTCTCCTTCACCTTCACCCATCCTTGTCTTTCAAGATTCAATTAAATCAAAGTGAGAAAACTGCAGCTTTTTCTTCTTCACATTGTCAGAATGTATTTAAAAGATTTCTGATAGTTCCAAAAATACCCTGAAAAGGGAAGTGTGACTCGTGATGCCCTGCTGAACTCTGCTGAATCCTCTACAGTTTTCTGTAACATGAAGGTAGGCACAGCTGTACATGTCCCAGCTGTTACAAATAAAAATATTAGAAGGGACAAACAGAAAAGAAGCAGCACAGAGAAATCTGTACAGAATCTGTCAGTGATGGTGATTTCGTTTCTCTGGAGCAAAAAAAAAATTAAAAAAAGGAAAAATTAATTTGTCTGCAACAGATGCACACTTAAATAAAACTACAGCCTTATGCCTAAGCAAAATTTATACCTGAATTTAGAATCCTGGTTGCATGTGCACAGTCTTTTGCAGACAAACCTGTGCTACCTCTGTGTCTAAGTGATTGCTCAGCACCAGATCCCTTCAGAGAGCTGTGCTCAAGCTTACACAATCTTGCTGAGAGCACAGTGCTGCCAGGGCTTTTCATTCAGAGGTGGCCCATCTCCAGAAGTTGGGTCATGTGTTGTTCAGTACAACATTTGCCAAAGTTTGTGCTGGTTTACCATACTCTGCAAATATGTAGATTACTAGCCTTTCATAATAGGCTCAAGAAAAGGCTGTATCCCTTATTCAGGGGAAAAATGTGTTCTCAGCTGAGCAAATAGGATATCTCTAAAAGTACTGTTTTGGATTGGTTCCTTATTTCCCGCATGAATCTCACCAATGCTCTACATGCAGAACCACACTGAGAAGACAAAGGGGAAGCTCCAAAAGCAAGCAATACCTGGTGGGTGAGGTATACCACCTTCAAGAGGAGTGAGTTGTGAAGAAGTGGACTGGTGAGAATGTTGAAGAGAATTACTCCCAGGGAGTCTTGAATGCAGGAGGAACAAATTTCTCCTGCTTTGCATCAGGAGTTGAACTATTCTTAAGAATTATTGCTGTCAATCATATTGTATGG
The DNA here is from genome assembly GCA_013399175.1 of Odontophorus gujanensis. Taxonomy (NCBI): domain Eukaryota; kingdom Metazoa; phylum Chordata; class Aves; order Galliformes; family Odontophoridae; genus Odontophorus; species Odontophorus gujanensis. Next base: position 325,613 of record VXAB01007198.1, on the reverse strand, counting down.
AAGGAGACTGGAACTGCATTCCTATTCTGCTGTGGAGATGAGTGCTACTAGAAGCATAACAAACAGGTCTGTGTAGCCAGGAACTCTTTATTGGTTGGGAGGGGTTTGCAGCATAGTTATTCTATACAGTGCATCCTCAGGAATACACAGACCCTGCTGGTACAACAAAGCCTGTACCAAAGTACAGGAGTGGAAGAAATGACTCAAAGTGGTCCAGAATTAATCTGCAGCTGAAAAGCCTCAAGTTTAATCCCTACTCTGCCACGGATTTTATTTGGACACCTTGATCCAATCAGTACTGGTCTCTGTGTGGGCTGTGTTACTCTATTCCTCTTACTGCCTTCCTCAAGCTGGAGTGGTGATCTGCTCTCCACTGCAGGCTGCCCTCAGAGTTTAACTAGCAGGGTTGTTATCAGCTGCTCCAACTGGCAGGATAAGTCAGGGAGAGAGAGAAGCCCCAGGAAGCAAGCGACATAAGTCTGGTAAGTCACTCAGGGAAAGTCATTGAAAACAACTATACAGTACTCCCTGCACTGAATATGCTGGTGAATAAATTGACAACCCCCCTGTGAGCATATTACCTGTGTATATGAACTCACCTCCCCGAAGTTCCAAAATTGTTCAGCAGACCAACTACATAGCACCTTGAATTGCAAGTGCTATCCCTATGTGGTTAGCTCAGCAGGACAAATGCTTAGAGCAATTCAGGTCATGCAAAAGCCCTTGCTCTTATAAGGGCATATAAGTCTCTTAACTTGGGGAGCAGAGTTGGTTGCTGAAATCTAGGTGCACTGAATATCCCTCATATACACTGCTCATTCTGGAATGAGTCATAATTCCTGGGAAATACACGTTGTACTAATCATTGCACATTTCTGCAGAGATTATTGTAAAAGCAGTCAAGAATAAGACAGTCAAACAACTCAAGATGAAAGTACAGCAAGCTTGACAGTCAGGTGTAAATGCGACAGTTCTGAAGGCCATTTCAAAGACAGCTATTTCTGTTGCAAAGTAAAACTCTTCACAATGCAGGTTTTTTTCCCCTCATTCAGCCTGGAGAGAAGTTTATTTTTAGAACAGTTTTTTGTTATATGCTGCAGTACTTATTTCTAATAATTATTTTGATCAGTAATTATAAATTTTAATAGCTAAAATGCGACTTACAAGAAAGTGTGACTGAGGGATTGGCTAAAATCAAGGGGAAACTTAAGGAGCACCCAAAGGTGATCAAGCACAGATGAACTTATTGTTTCTCCATGATAGAATCTGTCTTATTTTCTGTGATGTGTTTCTCTCGCAAGGTGCTTGGAAGGGATGCAAAACAGTTATCTAAAACCAGGTCTCTCTTTGCTGGACTAGCAGCAATAATAATGGGATAGTTATACAGCCTGGTGCAATGCCCTAATGACTCAGTGACTGGTCAACCTTAGTAAATACCTCAGAAACAATCGTGGTAGAAAGAGTTGCTATAGGGTGGCTCCATCATGAGTCTCAAGATCACAAACCCTTTCTGAGCAGATGTGGTACATAAATACTATCCTTTATGATATGTCCTTCTGCAAAATTAAACTTGCTGAGAATGCGACATAACATGATGCCTTCTTTCTGAACTATAACAATCATACATTTAGCAAGCAACAAAGCAGTATCATAACCACAACAGACTACCACTGCAGAGGGCAGTCAGAGCCAAATTACACCTCAGCATAATGGACAAAAATGGTGATTTGATATTGAGAGAAAACAAAAAAGAGGAAGAGTCAGTGGTTGAACCTCAGCTATCAACTTTCAGGTATTTACTCTCTTGAAATATATCTTTCTTTATTAATAAAGTATAATTTGAACAGGAAAATAAACATACTGAGAAAATATCTGGACTCCTAACTTTCAAGTCAAGACTATTGAATTTCTTCAGTTTACACAGTGTACTCACTCATACAAAACATAGGAGGATTTCATCCCTCAGCATAAAGTTCTTTAATTCCTTAAACTACTGCCTCCCAGCAACAGCCAGGGATTTGTGCCTTGGAGTTGTGAACTGAACAGCTGGAGATCAGGAAGGAGTTTCACAAGAAAAGTTGTCAAAACAGGAGAAAGTTAATGAATTCCACAATAGAGCCCTAATACACCAGTGTAAAAACAGTCCCAGGACAGAATAATAAAGAGAAGAAAACCAGGCAGATTTAAGATGAAACTCTTCCACTGACCAGTCATGCCACAGCCTATATCATCACTGAATCAGATTTACATAGCATCATAAAATCATTGAGGTTGCAAAAGACCACTAAGGTCATCAAGTCCAACCATTAATCCATCAGCACCCACTAAATCATGTTTCCCAATGCCACATCTACATGTTTCTTGAACACCTCCAGGGACAGTGACTACACCACCTCCCTGGGCAGGCTTTTCCAATGCTCATCCATTTTTTCAGAGAATAATTTTTTCCTGATATCCAACCTGAACCTACTCTGCTGATGCCATTACCTCTTGTCCTCTTGATAGTTACCAGGGGACTGAGCCACACCTCAACACAACCTTCTTTCAGGTAGAGAGTTGTAGAGAGCAGTAAAGGATCCCCTGACCCTCCTCTCTCTAGACTAAACATTCCCAGTTCCCTCAGCCACTCCTCTGAAGAGCTGTGTTCCAGATCCTACACTAGCTTCATTGCCTTCATAGCACTTATGTACAGATTCTGCTGACACCATTTGCTCTGGGCAAACTGAAGGTCAGAAGATATATCTGTATTTAAAGACTTGTAAAAAAGTAAAACAAGCAAATTAAAACATTTTTGTATCATCTTTTCACTGTTCAACAGAATAAAAAATATATCATTCTATATCAACATCCTTCACATGCCTGAAACTCTAATTTTTTTTAAGTGAAATGATGCACATACTCCAATTGCAGCTTTTCTTGCTTACACAGAGATAACAATAGATGATATAACAGGTATTCTTGCTGTTCTGGGAGGTGGCTTGGCTTTTCTAAATGAAGATTGCTCCAAAAGTAATGACTCTTATTTTATTATGTTGGCCCATGACAGAGTTTGATACTGGTGGTGTGGTAGTAGAGGTTGAACCTTCCTGCCAACATTCCATGACATTATTTTTGTCATGTGATAGATAGCAGCAGAGGGACAGTCTGACAAAATGGTGTCTGACATGGAAGTGCATATGAAGTAAAGGTGTGGAATGTAACTGCACCCACTGGCACTCATTAATGCTTGCTGAATGTTTATGGACACCAAGCAGTGGATGTGAACACAGTGAGGCAGTGGATGGTGTTTTTCAGCAGTGGCAACTAATTTGAGGTTGAAGTTGACAGTTTCCTAGATTGCATCATTACTGGTGATGAGATGTGGTGTCACCACTATGTGCCAGAATCAAAATGGCAGTCCACGAAGTGGTGACATGAATTCCCCATTGAAGGAAAAGTTTAACATGCAGACCTCACCAGGTGAGGTGATATGCACTGCCTTTTGGGATTGAAAAGGGGGGGGATTTTCCTGGATTTCCTGGAACCTAAACAAGCCATCAACTCCAACTGCTACACTGCAACACTGACTAGCTGAAGGTTCAAACTTCCAGAGTAGTGCCAGAGAAGACAATCTTTCTCCTGCAACACAATAATGCCAGGCCAACATGAGTTTGAAGACTAGGGAGCACAATGCCAGTCTTGGTTGAACTTTCCTATTTCACCCACTGCATAGTCTGGATTTGGTGCCCTCTTATTTCTTATTTGTTTTTACTGATGAAAGATGGACTGTGTGGGCAACATTTTCCTAGTAATGGTACTGCCATAGCAGCAGCTGTGAAACAGTGCTCACCACTGCTGGTGTCCATTTTTACCATCATGGCATGCAAATTCATGTTCAACACTGGCAAAAATGCACAGCTTATGGTTGCGTTGAAAAATGGTGCTTTGTAGCTGAGAATTTTCTGTTAAATAGTGTTACTGTGTTCTTTGTATCTGTCATAGCTTCCACAGAAATAAATAGGAGACATTACCTACATATGTTCACTGCTGCAAATAACAATCTTCCAGCAAATGTAACCAATAAACATACTAAAGTTGAAGTCATTATATGTACAATGACTGTAAAATGTGGCTTTTACTTGTAGACTTTCATACTGTATTCAGTGATTTCAGATATGAAAAGGTTTAGTTAAATCAATGCAAATGAGATTTAAATTAGTATCAGCCTATTTATTAGTATTCTAAACAGATATAATTAAAAAACATATTATCTGAATATGTTTTATTACTTTCAAAAGAAAAATTCTATTTTACATTAGGAATATTTCTGCAGAAATGGCACCAGATCAGCTGTAAAGGGCTAGGTAGCTTCATCTCATAGTAATACGTTCCTTTAAAATCTGGTTCATAGAAAGAGTAGTCAGTTAAAAGAACACAGTCTAAATAGGACAGAGAAAGTGTTAATAGTTTCCTATTCTTGTACCATTTGGTTGCTCTATGCACAAGCAAATTGAGCCATTTTCTTTATGTTTGCATTGTATGGGAAAAGGAAATTCATGTCATTTGCTTTATAAAGGAATTACATTAAAAAATGAATTTTGAAAAACAGTAGGACTTGCTAGAAAACATATACAATTTATAAAATTGAGAAAATACTTAAAAATATTACTGACTTAGAAGCTGTATTTTCAAAAATCATTTAGGCATTCAAAGGAGCTTATTTCAATTCCAGAATCTTTCTGAATTAAGTCAATGCCAAGTAAGCGCCACACAGAACATACAAATTCAGTGTGAGGCTTAAATTTAGCCAAGTGCATAGGTGTTCATAGAAAGGCCAGAAAAGAGAAACTACTAGTCATTCCACATCCAATTCCAGAGAGCCCAAGGAAGCTTGAAAAAAAATATGTATTTACAAATACTCTTATTATCCATAAATGTCAGTTTATATCCAAAAATTCTCCAGGGTCAGAACTGAGGACTGTTATATATGTTGGTACTATAAATTTTTGCAAAAGTAAATGTGGCACACTTTAATAGGTGTTTTCCATGCAGTTCAAAATGTCTTTTAAACTTTATGTTCCATTTCAAAAATGTCTATCATCCTTTACCTTGACGCACAGGAGACATTGCACAAGTAGTACATCAATACTAATCTTCCACTACATTTCACAACTGACACATTACTTCAGCGTGGTGGATTTTTTTTTATTAAAAAAAAATCGAACCAAACCATTTTCAGTTGTTTTAAATAAAAGCTATCAAGTGCTACCTGATTTATGCAGAACCAATACTTCTAAATACAAATGGGAAAAAAAAAAAAAAAGGATCTATTTGATACGACATAAGCATTTCTATACAATATTTTTAATTTTGCAAAGTCTACCTGTATTACTGTTTTTAGTCAGTAGTATCCAGTTCTTGCAGGAACCACCTGATCAGTTACTTTTACCATCTTCATTCAATAATAACCATGGAAAATGAATTACAAACACTCATCTCACCTAACCTTTAGTATTCTGAATCTAGAGTCAGAGGAAAAAAGGGAGACACTTCTAAAGATTGTCTCATCTCCTGTGAATCACAGTGCCTTTCACTTTCTACTGTTTTTATAGGAGAGAGGCAAATATTAAACACTGTATTTTTCAGTCAGCTAAAGTTACGAGAGGGGAATCCTTCTCTGAGCACTAGCCATTCGGAAACAGTGCAAGTATAAAGACTGCTACAACTGGTCTATTTTTTAGCTATTTTTACCTTGCCTTTTCAGTGACTCCCATTTGCTGATGAACATCAATAAATTCCATAAGTTGTCTTTGTAGCACGTTTTCCTTTCCTTCAATCTGCTTAATAAAAGCATGCTGCAAAAGACTAGATACCGTTGGGCGCTTCTCATAGTCTTTAGTTAAGCACCTGTGCTGGCAGAAAAAGCATATGATCATTCAGAGGTCATTGCTAAGTTTTGAAATGCCTGTCTGTAGTTTGCTTGTATTGTCGTAATAAATATATCCATCTTAATCACAACACTTCAATACTGAAAACTTTAAGATTTCACAGAATTGATGAGGTCTAGAAGTTAAATCATTGATTTTTGAAACTTGAGCTCATTTGTTTGCAAATGCTTAATGTAAAAACAAGTTCCTTACTGATCCACAGTCAAAGGACTCCACACAAAACACTTCACATTTTTACAACTGAGGAGAGCAGAACAGAAAGATTTTTACTGACAACATATTTTCACAGAGAATACAATGATATTTTACAAATGATGTTTATACATGTTCCATGTTCAGTTACAGTGGTCTCAGTTGTTACTCACTTGTTAATGAAGTCATTGAATTCAGAAGACCACAGTTCCGGCTGCTGGAGTGTTGGAGGAGGATTCCTGCAAAGGTCAGTGACAGTAAGTTAATAAGCTACTCAGCTGCCAAAAACAATGTGTGAAGGCAGGCTGAGTAATGAGTTTTAGAAGGCCACTGAGAAAAAGATATCGATTTCCACTAGTAAAAGGACTATGGGCAGAGGATACAATACCTCAGTGGTTCTTCTGCTTTACATAACTAACAAGGAGAAATAGCATGAAGAGGATCTACCAACGGTAGCTAAGAATTGCTGTATTTTTTCAATCAAATAAAAAAGCAGAAATGAAACTAAGAACCCATTAATCACTATTCACTTGTAATAACAAGTCTCTCTTTTCAAGCCTGAGACAATATACTTTCTTAAGACATTTTTTAAAAAGAAATTCTATTAAATTTTTTTCCAGAAGGACTGAATTAAACAGCTTCCTGAACAAAGTGTAGGAAGGAACTAGCTCATTATTAAGCGTGTTTGATTTATCAGAAGATAAAGAAATCAGAAATCAAGTGAAGAACTAGATACAGATATACTGGAAATAAACAAATCTTTGTTGTTGAGTTAAAGTTGCTTATTCTAGGTATTAATGTTGTCTGAATTGTTTTTAATCTTCCTCCTTCCTGTTCACCTTTCAGAGGTGCTATTTGCAACTGCTTACAGATGAGATGACTCCTTTACTGTTGAATCAGTTATCAAAACTGCTTTCTTGAAGTGATGCCTAATGATAACTCTTGCACTTTCTTAGGTTTCTCAGGTTTTTCTTAATGAAATTAAATGGTTTTGGATCTTACATTTGTTCTTGGGCAAAAGGGTAGGAACCCAATATCTATAGGTGTGCAAGCCAGAAGGCTTTTTGGAGGACTAGCTGAAATTACGACAGTTTGACACTGCTTTTTACCATAGCAAATGAAGGTGAGAAGAGCATTCATGCTCTGCTTCAGTGCAAGTCAGCCAAGATTTCTTAAACACGAAAGCAGTTTAAACTAATTTGGATACTTGGCTGAAAAGGACCTGGAGCACTCATATATGCTATGAAGTCTCATGTGCTCTGGTACTACAACAGCTAGAGGGAAATCCACTGACTGCACTAAAGTCATCCTCTATATTCTTTGAGACCAGTGTTCTTTGAAACACTGAAGTGGTAATTTGGGTACTTCTATATCCAGCTTCAAAGAAAGCACAGAAGTTGCCAGAGACATTGCCTGAGGACAGCAACACTGCAGCTGGCAGGAGAAGCACAAGCTAATGAAAGGTAAGGGACAAAATGTATGTAAGCACTTTGTTTCAAAGGACGTGGTAACATTTGAGGACAGCTGTGGTGCCTATTTGACACATTGACCCACTAAGACTCTGTATTACTATCACAACTCATTTTCAGAATGGTAATATATGAGAACAGCATATGTGGGACTCAGCTGAGTTCTGTGCTTACATCCTGTGGTCGTATATACTGGGCAGCAGTACAAAGGGGAAATATTCATGCATTTTTTTTTAATGTAATCCTCTCTAAACTTCTCAAAGGGTTTGCATGGTTGAAGAAGTCTTAGAAGATACATCTGGTTGGAGTACTTCTAACTTCCTCTTAGTTAATAGTATGAAGGAACTGTATGTATTTGCATAGTCTGCATTTGAAGAAACACTAATGGAAGTTAATGGACTAAGTTCAGCCTGACAGAATTAAAAACATCAAGATATTACCTTGGTATTTTGAAGAGTGCCCTCATAGGGTGCAAATCAGCAAGGGGTGGATCTCCATCTCCCAGCTCTATTGCAGTAATACCCAGTGACCATGCATCACATCTGGCATCATAGGAGCTATCCAGCTGTTGCTCACAGGCAATCACCTATTAGAGGAAAAGTTTTGGTCAGTAACTGGATGGTCAAATGTCTGAATTTAAGAGCATACCCATAGATGCAGAAATATCTTGCCGGATAGAGATATTGGATAAAATAAACAGAACTGTTCACATTTTGCAATTTAAAACTTACTGCTGCTGAAAAAGTAAAGCGTGACCTACAGTCTTTTGTGAACACAGCCTGTTATCTGATCAGATGTCCCCTGATCTGACAGAAGGTGGCAAAACTTTGGCTTATTCACTTGAAGGTGGAAAACTACATCCCACTGCTGAGTGGAGAAGCGAGGAACTCAGCAACTCTAAACTACTTTTCTGTGGATTTATTCCCTAAAAAAACCCTAATGGAGTTACTCTGTTCTCTCCATGAAGAATACAAGCAAGAAAGCAGGAGCTGAATTCACTATCTTCCATTGGGTCTTTATTCAGCTAATATAAGGATGAAGCCAAGTTATCAAGAATGTGGTTGCCTATGGATTGCAGGAAATGTACTCAGTTTCATACACATTTCAGGTCATTCACAATGCCAGCTGAATGAAGAATTTTCCACCTAGATCTAAAGGTCTAGACCAATGAGTATAAGCAATGTATATTTATAAACATATATGCCCATAGAGTAATTTCCAGGCTACAAACAGGTGTACATGTATATATGAACACATGTGTTTGTGTACAGACAAATAGTGTAAGTACTAAATGTAACAGTAAATAGCGTAACTAAATCTTGTCTCCTGCTCTGTATTTACGTCCTTTAGCTGGAAAAATCTCCAAATACACACAGTACATCATATTTATTCACAATAAACTCTTTCATTTCTTGCTGTTGCCTATAAATACATTATGTTTAAACTTTCCAGATGCAGAAATTCAAAAGTAATACCCCAATATATCACAGTACCACCTTGAGCTCATTCCATCTATAGAGAGATGAGATACCTGGCATAGTTTGAGAATTTGGAAGGTTGGAAAGGATCAGTGGTAGTACTCATTCCTCTTTAATGAAAATATTGAACTAGGTAAGCCAGCTTCATGCTCCCTCGCTCTAACTGTGTAATTTCAAAGATAAAAACCATTTTAAATTAATCCTTGCAACTTTTAAAGTAAATAGGTTTAAAACACTTTTTCAGCAATCAAAATAGAAATGTCGTTTAGAAGGTCCAGTAGTCAGTAAGAACTAAGAGAAATGAAGGGAGAAGGACAGAGAAAGAGTAGAAAAGCAGAGTGTGGCAGCTTTAATACCACTGATGAAATGAATCTAACCTCTGGAGCCATCCAGAACGGGGTGCCCACGGAGGTGTTCCGGCGGAGCCGAGTGCTGGTCAGCTGAGCAGACACACCTGGAAGAACCAAAGGAAGCTATAATCAGAGCAACTGCTATTTCCATTCAAGACAGTCCCTCTCAAAGGTGCCATCCTTGCTGTGTCTTGTCATGTCACATCCTCCTCTGCAGGTGTCTTAATTACATTCTTCCAGTTCTCTGCTATAGGCCCAGTCCTCAAAGGTATTGAGCACTTCAGCTCAGAGTCTGTGAATTTGTTTCCTGCAACTTCAGTAGGACTGAGATTTAGTCCCCAACGAGTGTTTCATTAGTAATCTGACTCTCTATATTTTGACTGGCTAATTACAGTTTTTCTATATCCCATTTTAAGAGAGTGGTAAAGCATTTCAGAAGGTTAAAAAAAAAAAAGTATTCTACCTCCCCTTGTTTCTTTTTTACTTCTAATGCTCAGTACTGACACTAGACCTCTGTTTCCTTATTTACATATTTCAGGCTAAGAGCTATAAAAGATACTTATCCCCATCTCTTAGCTGTTCTGACATAAAAATGAAGCAATAAAACGGTGAAACATCAAAAATGCTTACAAAAACAGAAGTCTCCCCATTCTCAAAGCAACATCAAATGCCTGCAAATCAGCTTTGCAACATGAGCTGTAGTTAAAGGAATTAACTATTTCAGGCCAATAGTTGGAAACTGGATTCTGAAATCTGAAAATTGTTCACGGTTTTAGATTAAAACATGCACTGAAACATCAGGAATTCTAGTGAGCTACTACTGAACTTCCAGTGAACTTCTGATCTGCCTGCTAATAATTTCCAGCCTTTCAAAATAAAGGTGGCATTGTTTGGAAACACCTCTAGTGTATGCAAAGAGGAGAGTACAACATGTGGAGAAAACAAACCCTTTTAGCCAGTATGTCCTGAAGTACTACAGATTTATGAATCACAGGTAACTGTGAGGCCCACCAAAGATATATTCTGAAGTTCTGATACCAAAGATAGTACGAAAGGTGCTGTTTTATGCTCTTGTGTCAACTTCATTCTGATTGACACTGAAGCTCATTTATTTTGCCTTCATACATAAGCCAATTTTCTTTTGAGAAAATAAGAGGCTTCACTTTCACTCTCTGAGTGCCATTTTATTATCTGAAATGCGAAGCTTCAGTGAGCACCACTGGCTAGTTTAAACTTGTTGTATTCTCTGGTTTGAACGTGCTTGACCTTACCCTCCTGAAATCCCTGCAGATGGCTCATAATAGGAGCAGTCTGCATCTACTGCTCAGTGGAAATATGCTCACTGAATTTTTTGTCTGGATAGAATAGGATTGCTTAAGGATTTATTTTTTTTTTATTTCAGTGGAGATCGAGAATCCATTGTGAGTTTGATCTGCTTATTACACTCAAGCTAAGTATTCAGCTTAGATTCACAAATTATCTGCATTTGTCCATCACAGAAACATACATAACTGCTGAAAATAAGGCAGCAACATCCTAACTCCTAAGTCAGCCTGTTCCTTTCAGACAAACTCAACCACTGCCTTTGGGCCTGTTCCCTCTACTTTGCTCAGGGCTTGAAAAAACTGAATCTCTTCCACCCTTCAGTGCCTGTAGAAAGTCCAGCACTGTGTTTGCATCATGGAAAGCAAGAAAATATAAGGTTATACAAAAGGATACCAGTAAGTGACCCGTGCTTTTGAAGGGAAAAGAGGCTACCCTCGCCTTCTACATGCCATGGGAGTTTCCTATGTTGAAGCTCTTTTTTGTGGTCTTGGAACAAGAGCTGGGATTTAGATCTGCAGGCAAAGAAGTGCCCTAGCTGAATTTTTATTATCCAGTGTCAGGTTTTATAAATAACCATAACTTCCTGTGCAGACAAGGAGCAAAATATAAAAGGCACATTAATGTGCACAATCTTCTGTCTATGCACTTTTTTTTTGCTTTGAACTATAATTATTAAACAGAAGAATTCCCCCTCACACACACTTTTAAATTATTTTTTTTACTTCAGTAGAAACTGATTAATTTTGAATTGTTCACTACTACTTTCTTTAGGCTTTTTGTTTGTTTGTTTGTTTGTATCCATTTGCTCTTAGCAGGAAAGTGGCATTTCAGATTATGGAGTGTAGGCCTTATGACAAATGATATTTCCTTGGGGTCTTTCTGTGTATAGAGGAAAGATGATGTAATTCCACACTTAGTAACATTTCTTCCAGCATTTCAGTAACCAGTCAGGCATATAGCTAGCCAGCTTTTTTAAACTTGTACATTTTCTAACAATAACATCTTCCCCTCCCCCATCTGCTTTACTACTACTCTGTTGCAAAGGGAGTCAAATACTCCCCTAAGGAAATTTAAAAATACAACAAAAAGCACAGAAGTGCACAGAAATTATAAATCTCATGAAAATGAACAACCTAATGAACCAATTAATAGTACCAATGCACACCAGAGAATCCTTTCAAATGTGCAAAAAAATGCTCTGTGTATGTTTGGAAAGTATATATTTTTCATTTTATTTCCTTATATCAAGTATTAGTTTACGAATAATAGAAAAGAAAATTAGCTAATTTACACCATGAGTATTATACATGCCTTTCATTGCAAAAACTGGCATAGCAGAGTAACACTGAAAGTAAAGCCACCTACTTATGATCTTACTGTTCAATAAAGGAAAAATAGGGCAGAAATGAGCTTCCTATTATTATAGGAAAGATTTGTCTCAAATTTACAGTCAATCTGAGCAGACACTGTTCTGATCTAAATTGAGAGGCTGTACAATGCCATTTTATGATTATGTTCTGTGACAGAAGTATGCATGTTGCACTGGCTGATGTTAACAAGGAAATTTTGAGCCCCAGCAAATTCTACTAAATTGACATTTTGCACACAGCAGGGAGACTGCAGCTCTTACATGTTCTAAATACACGTCTGTATATAAAAACACATATGTCATCCCAAAGGGCACTATGTATCATCATTTGGCTACTGTTTCCATAACCATTTGCCATTGGTGCCTTCAGAGCCCCTCCTCCTAACAAAGCATTCCCTTTGTGACCCCTTCCTCCTGAAAAGTACTGTGAACCAATCTTCTTTCTTGCCCTTCTTGAACACAGAAGTGACAACATTTTTCTTCTGGTCTTTGGGAACCTCCCCTGATCTCCAAGACCCTACAAAGATTATCAAGAGTGGTCAGCCAGCTTCCTCAGGATTAGTGGGTGCATCCCATCAAGTACTATAGTGTCCTCTATACCTAATTTGTTTAAATGCTTGCTAACTCAATCTTCCCATACTAAGGGTAAATTTTCCTTGCTCCAGATTTCCAAACTGGTTTCAGGAATCTGGAATTCCCAAAGATCAATCTCACAAGTAAAGACCACTAGTACCTCAACTTCTTCCATGTCATCATCGCCATCTTATCCACTGTCTTTATGGATTGCCTTGATACACACAGTGCTTTAATGATGAAACAGATTAATGTTAACAAGGAAAGGCCAATTGGAAAACTAGACATTCCCAAACACTCAGAAAAACAAACATTCAAGATGCAAGTCTTCAACTGAAATACAGCATATCTAAAAGCTAACCAAACAGCCCTTTGCAACTCCAAAATGATCAGAAGCTTAGTATCCAAGAAGACCATATGCATGAGCAGCCTAGGAGATGAAAAAACATGGTGTCTAATAAAAAAATAATAGTCATTAAGTAAGTGAGGGATGAAAAAAATGAACTTATAGTATAAAACAAAAAATATAGCTAGAGTCTTAGGGATTTGTACACCACTCCTCCGACACAGTATGCTGGTGAAGAAAAGCCTCCTTCTTAGATGGTACCTTCCTTAAATGTTTTGATTCAGTCTGACTGTCACTTTTGTGACTAAGAAAGGATTTTTCCTCTATATGACAAGAAAAACCCAGGAGATACTCTCCTTGTTATGTGAGATGGTTTACCTGTTATTATTTGGGTTACTAGCAACACCTATGCTGATGGGACAGGATATCTGAAATACATAAGGACAAAAGTACTTCAGTGCAAACAGAATCATTAGATTCAACTTTCAGGTAAAAATGAATTTAGTATATAGCAGGTGAGACAAGAAGTTTTTTTTAATAACCTGCTCTTAGAATCAAAGAATCATAGAATGGCTTAGGTCAGAAGGGACCTTAAAGCCCACCCAGTTCCATCCCCCTGCCATGGACAGGGCTGCCCCTAAAAGATCTTGGTGCCCAGGGCCCCATTCAATCTGGCCTTGAATGCCTCAGGGGTGTGGGGAAATATGGGGAAATCCACAGTTTCTCTGGGAAACTTCTTATCCTAATACTCTGTGCAACAGTGTGTGAACAGAGAGAGGTCCCTGAAAAAGCCACAAAACTATGGGAAGAAGAAGGTGTTGAATATATACTGTGTAAAATGTATTGGCCATAATGAAAAGATGAGTAAATGTAATGAGTGTTTAGACTCCTGAGTAGGAATTATGGAACAAAAATAAAATGATACAGAAAAGACAAGAATTTAGAAGTACTTATAAAGAAAGGTCAGACATACGTCCAACAACCAGTTCTTGAATTACACCAAGTACTACTAGTTACAGGGCTACTGTATACAATTCATTACAATTCCATTTCAATCACTGCATTTAATTCAATTTTGTAATTAAGAATTGAATAATAAAACATTCAAAGCTCAGAGCAAATATCTTTCAGGCCAAAACTCAGAGAGAGGTTCAACGAATTCTAGAGTCTTACCTAAAACAAAAGAGCATTGCAGTATGCTTACTAGCCAGCCCTCCTCGCTATTCTCACATGCAAAATGTTCTGTGCTGACTGGGTAAAGGACTCAAGAGGTGAATTTTGTGACCCTTAAGAAAACTAAGAGGAAGCCTTTGCTGGCCAGAAAGTACTATTTTCTTGCTTCGTGTCTCTGGTATTTGGCAATAGCTTTCTGTGCCAAACTTATTTAATGTTTAAGCCATTGGTGACATCTTTTATGTGAATTAGTATGAAAATAAAAATCAACATATAAAAGACCAAGTGAAGAGCTTATCCTGCATATAACAGTTGGCCACATGATTTCTTTTTGTTGTTACTGGACAGCACAAAGGTTCTCATTCACATGTGGCTCATATAAAAAGTTTTCAAGGACTAAGCCTTCAACAAGGAATTAAATATTTAACAAAGAAAACGTTCCACAGCTCAAGTCAGTGCAATCCATCTTATCCCTGCTAACCCTGGTTTGAAAAATTTGGAATTATTACTTTGATTGTGTTCAAAGCAGTTTGATAAGCTGCTCATGAAGAAAGCTTTTTTCAACATTTTTTACTTTTATTGGCTTCTGTCATATTCCCTAGTAAATGATTTTTATAAGTAACGTGAATGTCCTGCTATATGGTATGCAAAAATGACAACACAATAATAGCCTATTTTTGATCGGAATCAGTGAAGCAGACAGCTTTATTATGGATGCATGCTAGAATGACTAAGGCAAATACAAGTCTCGCTATGAGTCATTGCTTGAAGTAAACAAAATGTAGAAGCAAGCTTTTTTGAATAGTTTCAAATAAAATTATTCTAATTAATTGTTTCATTTTTTGCGGAATGATTCATACAGCATTTATAGCTAAAGCAGTGCAAGAAGAAGGAGACACAATGAGGTATTCTGACTTTCTCAGAATAAGCAATCTACAGAAGTTTGGAAAACTACTCAAGGTCATGCTGGGCTTCTCTTCAACATCAGCAGGGCATGCAAAGTTGGACATTATGATAATATATTAGCAAGGACATCTTCTCCCAGATGACCCAGTATCCACAATGGATTACTCATACCTGGCATTTCAACCTATTCAATGAGCACAAAGTGGATCTTGACTTGCAGCCTGACCTTCACTGAATGCAGTTGTAGCAGAGTGCTTTGAACCTGCTCTTCCTCTTCAATACCATGTATCTCACACGGCTTGTCAGACTGAACCGTAATCAGTCAACATACTACATCTGCTTTGGTTTCCTCCCCAACCTCTGACCCAGGATTTCTGAATCTTTCCCCGCAGGACTAGCAGAAAGCTCCCTTGTGCATCAGGAAATCAGTAATTAAAATAGATTAAACGCTTACGATGGAATCTAATCATGGACCTGTTAATTACTTTGAGATTGGCTGGATATTTTGGACATACTTTACAGTGTAACTGATTTTACTATTCTTACTTTGTGATTATATCAGCTGCTGGTTCACATACACTTCAAAAACTTGGTCAGTCGCTGAATTATAAAGACTTCACCTGTATCTCTACATCAGAAATAGGCATGAGTATCATGCAACAAAACAACACTAACACCTATGCATGCTAATTCATGTTGATCAATTGTTGCCGAACACTAGAAGTACTAAAGAATTACCAAGATTGCATAACCCACAAGGAAGAAGTAGCACACTACTATTGAGTCACAACAGAGAATGCTGGCAGAATTAGTACGTGCTCCTCCTAGTGGGAAAAAAAAATAATCAAGACATTTAATTCATGAACTAAACTGAATTACAAAATGAACTTAACACCTTCATTTAGTATTACTTAGATTAAACTATGTATGCATTTTAAAGTAAAAGTAGTTAATAAAAAATACACTACCAAAGACAGTACACCACATTTGGCTTTTTCACAGAATTGAAATTTTGAGTAATAAGAAAGCTATCCAGAAATATCAGTTTCAGATTTTCTTGACTTCTAACTTCAGATGACTTTAAATGGTTTTAAAATAAGAACGATTATTCTCCCCATCGCAAAATAATAATGTTATTATACTCCAAACCCAAAAGTTAACCTCTATCTATCTGCAGTTTCCGAACTACACAGAGGAAGTAGTTCAAGTATTAATCAAAGTAACGTCAGTTCTTGATATGTCTAAATAAATAATAATGTTCTCTACCCATTCCACTTTTTCCACAGTGAGTCATACTCAAGTTAAATCTACTGTTTGGCTAATCTGTCAGGCTACCATACAGCATGATAAAACCATGTCAGCTACATGCACAGTATGATATCTGAAATTGCATTTGGAATGCCAAGACAATATTCACACAGCTTTTAAATGCGAAACTTCTAGTACTTGAAATAGTTCTTATAAAAAGCAGAAAAATACAAACAAAACATGTCTGAAATAAAAAATCAATCTTCACTGTAGATACACTCCATTTATGTTACAATAGAAGTTTTAATTATGGAAATCGCAATTGCTTTATCCATAGTACTAAAGGAGCCCTTGAAGTCATTATTCTATTAGCTACATGCAAAAGAGTTTGTAATCTTCCACCATCTGCCAAGCAGCAGTGAGAATCCATTACCTTCTTTCCACATCTTCTACTGGAACCTGCTTTACCTATAGCAAACATTGGAACTTTCCTATGTATTGCTTATCCGGAGACTTCAGTGAGGGAGATTTTCAGTTACCATTAATGAAACGCCTAAGAAACTGAAAATGGAGTGTCAAATCGTTTTGATATTCCCTTTCCCACAGTGTTAATTCTAGGTGAGCTGGGGGATTCATAGGATCTCTTGTATCTGAAATAAGCGTAAAACCCAAAGTATGAGATTTAACGAATCTGCCAATATTGTATTTTCATTATGGGGACGTGGTTATCTCTAATATTCATCTAAACAGCTGACATTTTTCTCCACTTTCTCAGACTCCTTCTCAATGAACTTTCATGGTAATAACTTCAACAGTCTAATTGTGTGGTACAAAAGCATATTTCCATCAGATGCGTGGAAGGACATGGTCTTCAGCAAGGAACAGTAGCGTTGAAAAACTAAGTGGTAAAGCACAATTTACACATTATTTTCTGACCATTTCCAAGGCAACAGCAGCTCATCCTGAGATTCTTCTAGTCTGTGATAGCAGGCTTCAGTAGCCCCAGAGAAATATAAGCTTCTTGTGTTCTTGTTCAAAACTATCAGCTTGCAAGGTCAAATCTTAAAAATACAGCTGAAGAGGAATTTCCCATCAGCACTGTACTCTCCTCTTTTTAGCTATAGGAATCACTTCCTCATGGTTTAGATGTTTCAGATTTTTGGGGGGAAGAATGGATCTTTCCTCACATGCAATTCCTCTGCCTAGCTTGATGACAGAAAATTGACATCGAGGATGCTCTTCTTTCAAAAACATTTAAACACTAAAAGCTCAGACTTAGAAGCTCCTGGGCTCACTAAGGGAAGATTTCCGAATCATATTAAATCTTTTAAATTGAAATTTTACCTGGGCTTTGTCAGAGCAAAATTAAAATAATAATGATAATTATAATACAGCTAAGTTGTTCTCACATTTTGGAACAGCACATTATTTGACATATCCAGATTTCCAAAGGAATCTGAATTCTATCTTAATCTAATATTATTTCACATGTGGAAGACCCTGTTTAGCATCCTGATTTCAAGAAGAGAACCTGAATTAATAGAGTCTAGTCAAATAAGCAAGTATTTGTCAGTATACGTAGATGTTAAACACAGCTTTACTTGAAATTGTTCACACATTGTAAGATGTGGATGAATATATGAATTTTTATTACAGATGAGGTGTGTTATGCATGCAAGTGTCTTCAGGCCATTTTCTTGACTGGTGAAACAAGGTCAAACACTGAAAGATATTTATGCAGTGAAAGTCACAAGACTTTCAAAGTTATCTAGCATTTAATTAATTTGGATTTATTTGTTAGAACATTTTGAAAAAATTACTAAGTGCTTATCTGTATCTACAGTGGTTACAATCTATTGAATCTACTGCAACCAATAAGAAAACTAAGAAGCGCATATAAAGGACCTCTAAAAAGTGAGAACAAAACCATTTTCTGCATAGAAAACTAATGACTTGCTGTAAGTATAATTAAGAATATCTATAAAAAGGGAATATGCTTCACACCTTGCCTGTCCCTGATTCTTTTTATTTAATACATTAAATGGCTTTCAGCCTTTAAAGTGTTAGAGGACACTTATCTTAATGTAAAAGTGTGCTTTTCTCTCAAGTCTCTATCCTATACTTAATACATAGCAGATACGCTTGAAAGATGTTCAGTTATTTATTATTTGCATCAATGCTGCAAAGGCAAACTTGAAGCATAGTAGTTGCCATTCTCAGGTGTAACATCCTTCCCCAAAGGTTTTTCCTCCAGAACAGCCAAACAGATAATTCCCACAGATGTTTAGATGACTAGACTGCCCTCAGTCAACCTTCTTCTCTCACAGAGAAAAATACACACTTTAGAACCTATCTACGAGTTTAATGAACTCAGGGACTGAAACCATCATCATGGCATCGGCTTAGTGTTGATCCCCTTGGGTACTTCTCATTATCTGTAGTCAAAAAGAATGATTTTGTTTATCTCTGCTGATCTAAGTTATCGTGTTGGATTGTTGTGCAGGGAGAAGATGCTTCCCTGGTAACAGCATTTCAAACTTCTGGTTTGAGCAATTTAAACTAGAATGCCTTTTTGATGACTGTGTGGCAAGCAATTTAGCACCAGAAGCATTAGTACAGATAATATAAACTCACTTTCTTGATTTGATCATTAATTCCCTAATTGGGACTGTTCCAAGACACGGGAATATTAATAGAGTAAGTTTAATACAGATTAAGAAATATTCCAGCAGAATTTTGAACAAAAGTAAAAATTATACTGATAACGATCTGCTTGAAGTACTTTCATGGTATTACTTCGAAGTCTTTCTCACATTATTAACTAGCAGCACCTTTATGAAAGGCAAACAAACAGCTATGATTGTTTTAAGTTTTCTGTTACAGCTCAAGATTTTGGGAGAGCTTTCCACAGACTTTTTGCATTACATCAAGCAACTCAGAGAGTTTTGGATCTCCATTTCGTAGCCAGAAATTATAGTAACTTAATTCCTTGTATAGTGTTGTGAGGTTGTCCATTACATTTGCACTGTTCAGAAACCATGGATACAGTACACATAAATGTCTATGACAAAACAGCCAGAAAGCAATGTTTATAAATTGTGTTACTTGAAAACTGGGTTGCAAAATGAAGCTTCTAGAAAGTCAGTACTGCTGTGCAAGAAAGGATTCACAGTTGTGATACATGACATAGGCAAAGTTCATAGTACAAAAAGAACAAAGAAAAGAAGTCATTCTCAAAGGTGACTTGATTCATTGAAAGCTATCTGTCTTATCACTTAAAGACTCCTAATAGTACTTCAGAAAGAAAAAATGTCACGACAATTACAATATGACCATTCAACACATAGAGTTGGAAAATATATCCTTTTTGGTACTGTGATCCATAAGACACTTCACAAGTCAGTTTTTCAGATAGAGGTTTTATGCACCTGTTTATATAAACAAATCAGTATAAGAAGTATGAAGTAAGCAAAGGGTTCTTCAGGATCATCTCATCATCTACCAGCATACAGGAGAACAACACAGCCAAAATTGTGTGTGGAAAGGCTCATTTCCTCTCTCAAGTATGTTCGCTGGTTAAAGAACTCCATAACCCACTGTCTCTGCTCCCTTCTACACAATGGAAAAGGCAGTGTGACTGTGTGGTTGTTTTTTTGTTTGTTTTGTTTGCTTGTATGTTTGGTCCCATGTAATAATCAGTTCAACCTAAAAGAAAAATTAGTTTCCACAGTGTATCTACTAGAACAGAAATATAGAGATTCTGTCTATGCGACTGAATGACTGTAGATCCACAGGCTTATTTAGTAAAAAATAAAAAAGCTGCAAAGAATTTCAGTCCCTGATCCAATAAATGCTTATGTGTAAGAATCTGCACCCGTGTCAACATGAGAGATTTTATCAAATCACATTCCTGGTTAAAAAGTACTCTTGGAATCTGATTAGATTTGGGTTTGAATCTCTTAAGTAGAATACACAAATCTCCCATATCCCAACTGAATGCTTTAAACATCAGCCTGAAGGGTGAATAGCATGTCTTCCTAGATGGTTTTGTGAAGATTGCATATCTTTTTCCCCGTTTCAAACTACACATTAGTAGTTACAGATCGGCTTTGGGGCAAAAAAATAGAAGAAAAAAAGGCTAGAATTCCTGATTTAGCGTGCAGTTCCTATATTCCTTTGGAAGGACTACTGGTCCCTGTTCAACCCACAAAATGTGCTTATACATCAGCTTGTTTTTTGCACTTTCTCATCTGTTTTGGCATCACAATTTTTCCCACAAGATTTTAAGATTATTTTTCAATTACAGCCCTAGTAATAGATTGTAGTAACTGGGGAATAAAGAATTGAAGTCCTCACTCCTACAGCTTGTATATTTTGGCATCTGCATATGTGAATTAAGTTTTAGACGCATCGATCCTCCACAGATCTAATTGCCTTCAGCACCTTATAAAACAGCGTTCATGACACATTAAAAACCTGTGGGTAAAAATATTGACTTTGCCTCACATTAAACTTTCAGACAGTCATAAAGTACTAGAAAGTGTATGGCAGATAACACTGTAGATCTGGAGGCTTTGTAAAAGAAAATTTTATCTGAAGAATAAAAAAAAATGAACATAAATATAGATTTTCAGAATTAGTAACCCTAATAATTGTGGGGTTTTTGTGTGTGAAGTAAGAGAGTTGTACAAATGTAGTCTACTTGCAGGAAGACACAATACTAATGGAAGTTAAAAACCCGTGATTAGTTTAAACAGTTATGTATCAATTAAATAAATCTCATCAACATGATAGGAAGGTAAAGGAAAATGAAGATTTTCCATCTTCCGAATGGAATCATGATATTTACAAATTGGTTGCTGTGCTATCAAGTAGTGACCTATAAATCAAACTTAATCGTTAGAAGACAGTGTGCTACTAGAAAATATCAGTTCACAATTACAAGCATTGCAAATTTTCAGATCCCCCTTCCCTTACATAACACAACAGTCAATAAACTTTTAAGGAAAATCACTGTGGTGTGGTTGCATCATTTAGCTATTTCACCGCTTCTTGCCTTCAGGTGGTAAAACTAGATGACAGCATTCAAGAATCACTTAAGATCTAACAGACTTGATCAGATCCTCTTAAATGATAAGTCTTAGGTTTAGGCTTGCCAACCAATAATCTGTTACCCTTCACAGAATCCTATTCACAATTTCTAGTATGTTCTAAGCTTTCTCTGGTACAAAAGAAGACTTTTGCCTATCAGCTTCAAACTTCATTGAACCAGTACACGGTCTGGAAGATCTAAACATCAAACTTTTTTTGAACCCTATTAACTTGTTTTGCCACTTCACTTTCTGTGTCTGCCCTGAAGCATTAGACACTAACACCATGGTAAAACTTCTACTCTTTAGCTACGCTATCTAAACAGCATTAGTAAAATGGATTTAAATCCTAAGGTTGTAAAAACACCAAGTCAGTGAATATTTTATTTCTATCAAGTTAAAAAGTGACTTTGATTATCCTAGTGATTTTAAAAAATGTATTTAAAATCTTAATAAGAAGTTAATAAAATTGATCTATTCTGATTTGTTTCTGTTACTTTATTTTCCATTCTTCTGATGTACAGCATTGGTTGTATACATATATATATATATATATATAAGGTTACATACCAAAATCCACAAGCTTGACTCCTCCTTCAGTGGTCAAAAGGATATTATTTCCCTTAATATCACGGTGGATAGTTTTGTTTTCATGCAAATGCTGAAGTCCCTGGAAGATGAGATGTAAACATGAACTTTTTACTAACAGCTCCTTACTTTGTGCTTTATTTGCAGAAACAGAATTATCCGATGAGTATGAAAAAAAATAAAAAAAGTATTTTTTTTAATAAAAAATCACAGATATGCCATTCTTTCTGGGAAGATTCTGTGCACACTCTGAGGAACTCATACCTTTTAATTGCCTGACATATGTCAAATAGAAAATTTAAAATTAGTTGAAAAGAAGCACTAAAAATCTCCACTATGTATTACATCTTTAGAGAATAAACTAAAGAAAACTGCTAAAGCCTGCCAATGATTCCACTGTGAAAAGTCAAATTCTAATAAAAGAGAATGAGAAAGGAAGATACTTGATTTTGATTAGCCAAATTTTTTGAGCATTTGAATTCACTAGATCTGATGACCATTTTGCTATAAAAATAACTTGAAATGAGACATAAGAAGTTGAATAGTATTTTGGGTGTATTTCTTCAATTTCTAAAAATAGAATAAATTTTGATGCAGAACTTAATTTACTGAAGAAATTAATCAATGGTCAGAAATGAAATTCCATTCTCTTCATAATGAAACAAACAGATGATTTGTTCTTCACCTTGTTTGTTCAAAAAGAACTGACTGAATTACATATTACTTTGATTTCATTAAATGCTGCCATAATATGCTGTGTTACTGGGGGAATGATCTTCATTCATTCAAAGAAGAAACATTTACTGAATATTGACCGTCTTTTCACTGAGAGCTTATCTTACCATCAGAGCTTCATGTAGGATGTAAGCAATTATAAGTTCACTCATTCTTTCACCTCTCTTCAGAAATCCTTTCACAAGATCAGTCACAGATCCACCATTGCACAGCTGCAAAAGATCACAGGAACATAAAAAGGAATCAAGAAGTATTGGAGCAGCCACCTGGTTTCAGTTTACAGTAGTTTTTGTGTATTTGTGCCTGAATGAGCTCCTTATTAAAATTACAAACACAAATTTGTTCATGTCTACTATTTATAGAAAGAACATAATCAGCAACCTGTGCCATTTTTCACCACTACTTTCTACATTTAACCCTTCTTGCCCAAGTGCAAGTACAGCAGTATATTTCTTTGTTTTCCTAGATAAATGATTGCCTGTCACTTAAAGGGAATTAGCTTACAGAGTAATAAATTTGCTGTGAAATCATGTTCTGTGGGGCACACTAACTGCTTCTTATATTCATCATGTGGAACTCATCAGCGATGTGGATTATTACAGCATCAATTCTCAGGTGTGAAAGCCAAATACAATGCGAAATGGACTTTAGGCATCAGAAGGCAGGTGGCAAAGACACTCCCCTGACACAAAAGTCTCCCAGAGCAAAATTTGCCCTCTTTGCTAGGTGGCACTAAACTTATAGTGTAGAAAACTGTAATGTGCAAAGGTTGGGCTTCATGGCATACGATGAAAGCTAATGAAAAACTCATTTTCCACTGAAACTGGGTGGGCCATAGATGTAAGACAAATCATAGCCCTTGCAGCATCAACCCTGTCAGTTCCAGATTAAGAGAGCCACAACCTACTGTCAGCAGTCCTTTCTCCTGCCTAAGTCCTGTTAGACTCCAGACCTTGATCTCTAAAAAGATTATCAAACACATATTATCAGCAAGTTAGCTTACACTGCAACATTTCACACTTTTATTTTTACCTCTTAACATTTTCCAACAGCAACAAGCAACAGCATAGCTTTTCTAAGTCTGTAGCAATTAATTACCTGCATAGATGAAATCAGTACTTACAAAATCCTTATCTATAAAGATACTTACTCTGCATCGCCCAACCATACTCACTGACTGAAGAGCCCTTCGCATGAGTAGCTGCTTCCAATAAAACAGTGAAACAAACTGTATGTTTTACACTGTATTATCTGTATTTACAATGTCTTAGCTGGTAGCTTTTTATATGAAAATAAATATCTACATAAGACATTTTACGAAGGTAGTACAACACAGTAACTCCCTTTCAGTGCAGATATTGTCATCTATTCAAGTTGACAGCATAGTATATCAATAAAACCTTTCAACTGCAGAACTCTGGACACCAGGTACTTTCAATATATTTTTAATCTGTTCTTCAATACCTCTACATATTCCTGTATAGCAACTACAAAAACCAACCAACCAAAGCCAACCAAAACAAAACAATACAAAAGAAGGAAAGAAAAAAAACCCAACACCTTGGACTTTACAGCAACAAAGACTTTACAGCCCTTTGTATACAAACATAAGGATAATTTTCTGACTACTGTAGGAATCCTTGGTTGCACTGAATTAGCCCAGCATGAACACCTACACAAACACCATCCAGTACATAGGTCTGGCTGTAAAGACATTTCCCCTGCCAGGTTGGTGAGTGCTCTGGTCTGGTAGCTGTTGAGCTGTATGGTAGTAATCTTGGTACTCAATCTTACTACTAACTTTACTGCTACAATACATATACTTAGAGAAAAACTCATATGCTTAAATGATGAGATTAAGTGCTTTGTGGGATCAGGGTCAGATTCCCAAACAGGATTGAATTTACTGTCTTTAGCCATCCTGGTACTTTTCATTATCTAGCATTCAAATTTTTCTTCACATAGATGGATCTTCTGTTTTTGTTACAGAACTTGTTATCTGATAGAATTTATGCTCAAAGTAAGGAAAACTAACTCAGAAAGGCACATATTCACTCTGTATGTGAGAGAAGGAAAAAATAATACCTCAGAAATCACCTTCTTTCATACTCAGGCAGTAAAAGACACTGAATTTAATTGTCTGGGAAAGCAATGTTCATTTTTACTTTCTTAAACATGTTACTTTAACTGATTTTTCTATTCCTCCTGTAAGATATCAGTACCTGTTTTAAGATAACTACTCATTTATTAGATAAAAATGATATAAAATTCCAGTTAAAGTAAGAGACTATAACTGTAGCAATTTTGCGTCATGGCAAAATTGAACCTGGGTAAGTAAAAGCTCAGCTGAGCAGGTCTTGAACAGAAAGACAGAAGTCACCCACATCCTAGTGGGTGATCCCACCTGCAGTGATTTGGAGGCAGAGCAGCATTTAGGCAGAGGTCAGCTCAGGATCTCACAGAGAAAGGTTCTTGCATGTACTCGCTTTTACTGCCTCTTTCTCAGAAAGCTGTACTTGCATCAGACAATTTGTATTTTTCTGATCAATACCACATGAGGATGAGGGAAAAAAACAACAACTTAGAGAATAGAATTTAAACAGCTAAAAGGAATAAAAGAGATTATGAAAATACAAACCACAATTAGAAAAGGAGATTATGGCCGACACTGTATCTGTATGCTCCAAGATGTGTGGGGTAGGGAAGGGGGGGAATGATGACGACAATGATGACACAGGTTGGCATTAACCTTGTTCTATTTTTTTACAGGCCAAACAAGTCCACATGGGTAAAATATTGTATCCAGTCTCATTTCTTATTTCTACTGTCTATTTTTGCAGGGGAAGGTGCCTCATGTCCCTGCAGTCATATATGTAAACACATGTACATAAGTTCATACAGTGATTTTCTCCTGACTAAGGCCATCAAGTTGCATGTGCTTTCAACACAAGCTTACCACTAACACAGCAGAAAGTCCCTCTCAGAATAAGCCAGGCTCCACTCTTCTGTTTCAAAGCAGAAGCTACCAAAAAGTACTGCTTAAACCAGTTCTGGACCCTTGGAGATGCTGAGATCTGGATCATGTCATAAAAACATAAAATTAATAAATAAATAAATAAATAAAAGAAAATGTGATTTAGATCATGCAATCCTTCAGTAAGATTATGGGATAAATATTATTTATTAGTACTGCCAGACTGGAAGTCTTCTGGGGTGTTAATGAATATTGTAGCTTTAAATTATGATCTCTGCAGTTTCTTAGTAGCATGCTGTCCACAGCAAAACCTGTGTAACCTCTTACCAAAGCTGCTGTGTTTCAATTTAGCTCACTGCAATGCTTGTACAACAAGAAATCATGAAAGCAACAGAGATACATTTTTTAAATCTCTCTTCTTTCTGTGAAGCGTCTAGAGGATAGAGGTGTTGGTAGCTACTGTGCATTCACACAGCCAAATAGTTCATGTCATGACTCCACATCAGTTGTTGAAATTTCTTCCACATACCCTGATTAAGGGTCTATAAGCATAAACAAGAAGTGCACAGAGAACTCAGGATGCAGATATACAGAGAAGCTAAGCGCCTACCTGAGATGTGCAATGGGGTAATGACCAAACAAATACAAGTGTTCTTCAATCTGTCTTGAGACATAGGCTCTTCTGGGAGGAGAGAGTAATAATTCTATTTATCTCTCCCACGCATTCTCCCATGAAAGCACAGATATTTACTGTGATTTGTATCGGTTTTATAAAATCTACTTTAAGCATCCGGTAATCCCCAGAGAACTGGATATGGGAGAAGTGGTGGTGGTATTTTTTAGCTCTCAAGTAGTTGAAAAACATAATTTCAATTGACCTTCTCACTTCAATGCTCAGATACCAGAATTACTCTGGTAGGTACTTGAAATGCTTGCAAGAAAAAAAGTCAAGTAGGTCCTTATGTTTGATCTGTTTTCAGGAAGTCTCCAAAGGTTACATTTTCCCAATAAGAGGTAGAAAAAAATACTTTCCTTTTTAATATTTGAATAAAATTAGTTTAAAGAGACAGGCTCTTACCAAGTGAGACATGGCAAGGGAAAATATTAGTGATACTCCAACAGGTAAACTATTTAGAAACATCATCTTAATAAATTTGTACATGAGCAATTTCCATCCATTTAAAGTTAGGCACTTCCTCTGTTGTTTCTTTTTGATTTACAGGTATTTTCTATAACTGTCAGTATTTTCACAGCCTGCTCTAATAGCATGCTAATTCTATCTGCAAACAAAAACAACAAAAGAGGGGGAAACTGAAATCTTTGGGCTACTGAAAAGGTGGTGGAAAAGACAGAGAAAGATGATTCCCAGAGGTACACAGCAAAAGGGTTAAAGACAGCAAACACCAGGTGCAAGATGGTGGATTCTTGCTGGACATAGAGTAATTTTTTTTCTCACTGAGAGTAGTTAAGCTTTGAGACATTGCTCAGCAAGCCTGTACTATCTATGTCCTTGGAGATACTCAAAACATGAATGGAAAAGACCTTATGCAAACATGTAACATTAATCATCTTTGAGGAGGGAGGTGGGTCCAACAACCTCCAAAAGTCCCTTTGAAGCTGCATTTTTCTATGGCTAATACTATTCGGATTTAAAATTACTCAGTCCTCGATTTGGACATTCAGACATCATGAAAAAGAACTGAGGAATTCTTGCATACTCAGATCAAAAAGAACTTGAAAGGAGGCTTGATCCATCTGAAAACATGCTTATAACTTCTATAGGGGTTCTGAGGGGATCTTCCCTTACAATTTGCTGGCAGTGAAAAGGCAAAGACTCATCCTGGGATGACACATAGTCCTCCACCCACCCATATGACACAACCCTGTGCTACTGTAATTGAAGCTATTAGTATGCAAAACTATTTTCTGCCACAGATTTATAAAATAGCACGATTCTAACACACGTCAGTTAAAATTGCCATCTCATCACATTCACGCAGGTGCTCTTTAAAGCTCTTACTCACTGTTCATCTGACCCAGATGATACAGTTCTGCATTCAGCTTTTCTTGATTCTGAAGCCCATTGAATAATGATTCAGTAGCAGCTTCACGTTTAAGAGAACTAACAGTCGCACTTTTGTTAGGTCTGTTAACAGCCTTTAATCACCCAACTGCTCATGATGTATGCATCTGTGCTGTCAGCTGACATCTGCTTGCATCCTGCAGTTGTGAAGGCGCTTTCATCTTACTTCAGTAGCTTGGATTTGAACGACTACTACTACTTTCCTCATCTTCACAGGCTGCACAGACGTTGTGTAACACATCACATTTGCACAGCTGAAGGCACGCACAAATGATAGTTGTGAAAAAGTAGCATTGCAGGAGGAAGGGGGACTCTGATAAATAATCTAGTTCACTACATTGGCACTGAGTAGGGATCCAGCACCTTTGGGTGGTCCTTGACAGATACTTGTAAACCTACTCCTAAAAATCTCCCAGTGAAGGTAACTTCAGCTTAAGTAGCCCATGTATCACTAGTACTATAGTCAGAACATTTTTTCTACTATCCAAGCAGAGTATTCTTTGCTGCCAGTAAAACTGCTTTATTTTTACCCTTTTCTCCAGTCTTCATTGAAAATAAAAGACCATTATTTTGGATTTAACAACATCTCTGACTAGTCACGACATCCCATTTTTCTCTTTTGTAGGCTGAAAATGTTAGCTGCTGTAACCTTTTGAAATAACCTATGTTTTGTAAACCTAGACTGCCTGCAATTTGCTACTGATGTCTGCATGTGTCTACTGCATTTTATCCTGCGATTCCAAAAAGTTCCTCAGTATGTCACACTACATGATGGTATTCTCCAATGTGACTTGTAACTCATCTAGGTGTCCAGTTTGAACTTTTTTTCGAACTGTGTTTCATCATCTAAGATAATAATGAGCAGATGCCCACTCGTGGTTTGCCAGCCCAAAAGTGAACTACTTATCACTGTTCTTTGAGTTCAGTTTTATGAAAATATGGTTATATACTTTACTGTTTACATGAAGTTTCTGTAATTTCCACATTTTCCACACAAGGATGTCACAGGGAACCACATCAGCCCTTACAGAAGACACAATGACATCTATTGGTGTTCCCTTCCAACACCAGTTATTTTGTAAGAGATTTTATTAATATGAATTGTTAT
Source organism: Odontophorus gujanensis (assembly GCA_013399175.1). NCBI lineage: Eukaryota > Metazoa > Chordata > Aves > Galliformes > Odontophoridae > Odontophorus > Odontophorus gujanensis. The sequence continues at coordinate 296,678 of VXAB01007198.1, read as the reverse complement.
GGCCCAATCCAAGTTGGCCGTTTTTATTATGCTGTTGGATTCTAGGTATTTCAATGCTGGTTTTTACTGCTTAGCTCTGGAATCATTCTGGGTATCAACCAGATATGATAATACCCATACAAAATGGCAGACTGCTTTGTATTTCCCTAAGTCAGTATTTTCCTCACACTGTAAACACACTAAATATTCTTCTATCCCTTCTCTCTCCTCTTAGCACAATCGCATCTTTGCCCTGCCACATCAATCTTTCTAAGCTTACAGTTAAATGCTTGTACCTCAGTTGTACATTTTTGTTTCTCCTTTATGAAGACTTTCTGAAAGGGTAAAAGAAGCAAATGCTGATGAATTCTTACTGATCTCCTACTGTGCTTTTATTTTCTGTCCACATCAACCAATTTGCTACCGTGCATTTAATGATCTCTTTCAGTAACTGCCAACTATCCCACTTTTCTTCACTTTTTATGCAATTTTCCTAAGCACAGTTACCTACCAGTTCCCCAGGCTCAGTGAAGCAGTCTTTTCAAAAGCCTGTTACCCTTACCCCACTGTTCCACCAACCTTTCTTCCTTCACAAAAGTGAACACAATTATTTTAGAAATTTGAGTGAAAAAGACTCTTTGTTCCACTTTTCTAAATAGAACTTCTCTATTAAAGCAGAATCAACCTGCTGATACAGCTGTTTCCTGTGTCACTTTCTTTCCCTTCTGTCTCCAAGAACTGAGGACCGCACATCTCAACACCGGTTGTCACATAGTTGTGACCAGAATTCCCATTCTCTGAAGTATCTCTACAAGTGTTCGCAGCCAAAATGCTCATTCTACTGGCAGCACATAAAGCCAATCACAAGTACTTATGTAAGCCTTAACGAGAACCCTTCTCTAAATCAAATTCTTCAGTGGGCCAAGTGGCTTAGCATGCAGCCCTTGTCTGAAGAGCATATTCTTAACTTCACATCAAATAAAGGAAAGATGTGTGCTGTGACCTCTGTTGTTTTTCTAATAATATTACAAGATAACCCATAACCAAAAGAAACCATAACAATGCTCTAGGATTTTATGTAACATTGATTGCTTTCAATTTAGCGTGAATGAAATGTATCACTGAAGCAGACATCTTTCCTAAGTTGTTATTTAGCTTCAGTGATCACAGACCATGTGCTATTTGTAATGTTGCTCTTTTACATCATCTAGCACCTTCAGGGTTGTTAGTCACTGCCTCATGGGTGTTTGTTGCTTCTGACTGCCTTCACTTGCAGCTTGGCTTTTAACCCAGAGGAAAAGTTTGTCAATTCGATCTCATGCAGCTATGGTCTTCACAGGCTCTTCTTAGTCAGAACACAGAATCACGTATCATGCGTGGCTTGGGATGGAAGGGACCTTAAAAGATCATCTAGGCATTGGTCAGTAGAGAGTCTGGGACCTTCTGAACAAAAGCAAGAGTCAGCTTACCAAGATAGAATATTGTGATACAAAATCCTTAGCATAAATAATCATTTTATTGCTATTTATTTTATTACACAAAGAGCAGTGGTAAAAATAACATTCAGGATGCAAAAACATTTATTTTGGGAGGAAGAAAAAGCAGATTCTAAGTTGGAGATCAGTAACATACACGGAACTATTTCTACTGACTGCTAAAAACTTAGTGAAGGCTCTGGAAAACATAAAAACTAGTAACCAAATAGGGTGGGCTACAGTAACAGTGTGTACTTCACAGTTTATACTACTTGCTCAGAAGTACATTTCTTTTGCTCAGTCTTTATCCATTAGAGAATGTTTCAAAGAATCTTCCTCTTTGGTAGCTTCGTTTCTGCACAATTCAGAATTTGGACAGTAGTTCCAAGTACTTGAGTATTTACTAAAACTTCGATGCACCAAATGATAGTTGTAGCCACGCAACTTTGAGCTTTAAAAAAAAGCAAAAACCACTTTGCCATGACTGCAGTTCCTTTTCCCCTCTTCCACACACTAAGAGGTACCATGAAGTACACCAGTGCCATTAGCTGAGAAGGGAAAGAGATGATGCTAATGGAGAGAAAAACACCTGTCAGCAATCAGGATACTTACATGGCACTGAAAAGCACAGTAAGAGATGGACAGAAATACCTGCCTTGCTCTGACCTATCCTGATCTGTTCCCGGCCTGCTTTGGCAGAAGAAGAATTTGACAAATCTTTTTTCTTTTTTTCCCTCTAGTTCTTATATCCCCATGTTTTACATCGCCAATATTTTGAAGTCTCACCCAAATTAAGCCACACGATATGGAAGAAATATTTGGATCTCTCCCTACATCTCTCTAAGCATGCTGAGACAGGAAAGATACTTGAATTTCCTAACATGTTACCATTGTCCTGATTGTAGAAGTTCATACTGTGCATCTGCTGTCTCAGCAAACCTCACTGCAACCTCATATTACACTGTTAGTAGTTCTACTCTCCAGTTGAAAAACATCTCACTTCCCCAGTACAACCCAGTAATTGGACCTGCTGAGTCTTACTTCTTTAGACGTATGCACATACTCTGCACATAGGACACTATGTAACAGAAAAGAGGATCTTTTAATTATTTTTTTAATAAGTACACACTTCAGCAAGTTATACATGCAGTATATAAGAGGCAACATGGGAAATTACCACGCAAAGTAGGTCAGTGAAGGATCCAAACTACTAGCCACACAAGATCTGAGCATTAATTATGCTCATTTTTCTCTGTCAGACACATACGTAAATCATGCTATCACTGTTCATTTATGGATTTGGGTGGAAATTTTATACATATTTTATGATTGCTACTGCTCTCTCTGTGATGACAGTCAGCATTTGGAAGCATCAGACTTACTAAATGTCTCTCTCCAAACACCAAATACAACAGTGTGACAGCACAGACGATTCACTGAGCGCCACAGGCTCAACAACAGCTTCATTGTTCAGCTTCCTTAATTTTATCCAGGAGTTACAGCAACACCTTCCTGAAGGCTCTGGAGAGTTCTTACCCCTATGAGGACTCTGACCATACCATTCTACTCCTGAATTCTCATGCTGGTTGTCCCTTCGCAATCTGATCAGATATTAGCTAGTTGCTTTTACTGTCAAGAACCACAGCAGTCCTAATACCTTCTTCAGGCAGTAACAGATCTGCTCCTATCCTCAGAAGGCTGGCATCTATTACTGGCTAATTGTAAGCATGTCATGTTTTCTCTTCTGCTTTGAAGGAGCAGACAAAAAAACCAGAGAGCCACGCTGTTATCCTTCAAGTCCTCTTTAATAAGTCTCTGCTGCAATGGTGACAAATGCATGCAGCTGATTGAGATCACAAATCCTTCTCAGAGGAACAGGATTCTAAACGTCTTACTATGCATTCAAAGACATTTTGACTTTTAAATGTTTTCATAATATTTAAAAGAAAAAAATTCTAGTATGTGGAAAATTATATATAGTAATAAGTAGAAAATGATAACATTGCATGCTCTAATGGGAGACTATAGCATTGACAGTGTCAGTGTCAGGTTTATTGTGTTCGTACATGGATACTGAACAGAATAGACAGGGATACCCTTAAAACAACATGGTTGCTGGACAGTATAAGGGAAACAGGTTGCTGAAGTTGTACAGATTCATGCTTTGCTACATGGACTGTTAATTTAACTCACAGAGCTTTAGAAATATTCTAAAACTGTTTGTGTACATACTAGGAGAAGCAAAACACCTAAAAAGAATGGACAGTCTTTCTTGAAGTTCACCACTATTAAATGGGTTTATTTCTGTGTTTTCTTGGCAATTTTTTCCACCTCACCATAAATCAGGATTCATTCATTCTTCTATTTCCCTACTTTAAATTTTGAGGGAAAAGAAAAAGTGAATGTATTTGTTTAAAGAAACAGGCTCTTTACAAGCTATTCTACAATTTCACATGATTTTTCTGCTTAAGATTACACTGCAAGAAAAGAAGAGGTTCCTAAAAAATGCTTTGATAATTTAAAACTGTATTTTTGATTGAGAAGTCACTTCATTCAAATGTTCTCCCCTATGAGGTTGTTGTAAGCCAAAATTTTGTTTTCTAAATCATAAAAATAATGGAAGTTTCTCCTAGTTCCTAATTATAAAAACATTCTGAGAACGGTAAAATACTCAAGATTATGTCATTCACAAACCCAAATATATGTCAATTATGACAAGTATAACAATATAACTTTTGAAAGCAAACTGAGATGCTTCTTGAAGTTCAACTTGATTTGTGTAGGAAATGAACTATAAAATAGCTACACTGTGGTTCTTGGCTTCTTGCTGACAAAAACAAATAAAAGCCATGCAATAGCTACCATTTATCCTGCTGTTGTACTTTCAGCCTTCAATCAATGTTTACTGGGTTGTTCTTTGCAGTATATTTCAGACAAAGGCTGTGCTAATTGTTCTCCCTAACTGATCAACACTTGTATGCTCACCTGTAAGATGCAATGTGATTTAACCTCTCTGCCTCTGTCTTCCAGCAGCTGATTTCCAGCTATCTTGGATCTGCTCCCTTTCTAACTAACATCCAGAGCTGGAAGAAATGAGTTATAGCACACACTGCCTTAGCTGTGTCATCATGTTGATGCCAACTGACATGAAACTGCTAGGCTGATTCATCCTAACTACAATGCTTAAGTGGTTTCTTTTCAACACAGACTCAATAGGCCAAATTCTTCTGCCTGCCTCTTCAGAAACACATGACAAGGCTTAAAAAAAAAAAAATAAAGGGAATAATCTTCTCTAGCAACATTCTTTATTATAGATGTGATTAGAATACGACCCTCACAGGGGCACATGGTCATCTCAAGTATAGCCTATAGAGAGAAGGGCATTACTGAACTGCAGGTCAAAAGTACTGATACTCATACAGATGTGCTTTTACTCAGCATTCAACCTTGTAGGTGGTTTCCTTAAGTATGTACAATTGAGCAAGTTAGGTTCCTTTATTACCAAAACCCCCGCAAATTATATTAAAAGCTCCAGCATTATTAGTTTTCCTTTAGTTTTTTATTTTAATTATTTTTAAAATTCTATACCAGTCTCAAATTTAGGTCCTCATGTGTTGAGATGAACGCTACACCTTAACTTTATTCTTCTATAAATACTGTTCTAGAGCATCAGCAACAGAAAGTTTTATAATAAAAGGTTGTTAACGTTATTTTTCCAAGTAATCATTAAGCAAATATTTTAACTGATTAGATACACACTGAAAGGTTAAATCAAAGTAGGAGTTTAACTATATCTCTTTTGGTACTTTCTTATATCTATTTATCTATATATTAATTTTTTTAATAGTTTGTGTTCTTTTTTTTTAAAAGCAATCATTCTTACTCTCCAAGAAGCCAAATTTCCCACTCACAGCACTGCATCTTCAAAATGGTTTATGAAATCTGCACATCAAAAAACAGGCAGAGAAATACAACAAAGAAAATGAAATCCAAAATTAAAGACTTAAAGATGGAAACACAAACTACAGGTCTTGTCTTCCCCTTGTTCCATTTGCAACAATATTTGGCAAGTAGAACAGACTACTGCTTTAGTTTACTTGCCTTATTTGTCTACTTGTGCATTTGTGTGAACAAAAAAAAACAACCTAAAACAACCTGTAATTCATTTCTTCCACTTATTTAGGAAAAAAATCACGAAAGTGGTTACTTTGTTATATCATACCTTAGTCATATTTAAACAAATTCTTCAAGAAGAGATCCACAACATGCTTTTCACCAAAAAAAGACTGTAGCAAATCCTATCAAGTCCTATTAGCACTTATAGCCTTATTTTGAAGACGTAATACTACCAATATAAATGCACCATCCAATTTAAGGATGCTGGAATCAGGCAAGATCATTAATTCATCAACACTGACAAGACCGGTATTCATCACTTCGCGTGCAACCACTCTAAGGAAAGACATCAAACAACTTTCATCTCATTCACATTCAACATGGAAATGCTCACTTGAAGAAAACTACTATTTTTCAATCTATTTACCTCAAGAACAAGCCAAAGCTGGTCTCCATTTTTCACATCTTTCTTGTAGTACATGCCATAGAATTTGACTACATTGGGATGATCAGAGAGAGCTTTCAAAATGTTGTACTCAGCTTCGATTTCTTCATCAATATCCTAGTGTCACAAACGAGAAATACAAAGCAGTAAATAAATAATCATATATGTAATATATATATATAGTAAGATTTTCAGACAGTTAAAATTGAGTTTGAAATAATGCAAAGAAAAAAACGTAAGTATGTACCAGTAGCAGGACTACAAAGCTTGGCTCTGTTTCCTTGATATAAGTTGTCTTTTTTCCCTTGGTCTACACTTATTTCAACTAACAAACATATTGGGCATGACAGAGGAGCCCTCAGAAGAAAAGGCAAAGAGCATTTCAAGGTGAAGTCAGTGCAACCCACAAGTACACAGATGCAGGCTAGCAAGCTTGGGGGAGAGCATGCAGATGCCCTGTGCAATCACCAGTAATTCCTCCAATTTCTAAGCTATCCGCAGTCAGAGATGGTGCAGCTGAAACCACCTCACTACCCTCTGGGCACAAACAAATATGACTACAGCCACATCTTACTCATTAATTGTTCCACTGTTTGGAATCAGCTGAGATATATTTTTCTTATTTCCTTCTGTCACAGAAATTGGTGACATGTGTGATCTCTATAGCTGAGTAGTGGCTTCGTGGTCAGATTTTTTAATTTTTTTTTCAATCAGACCTCAGGTTTCTTACACTATGGGATAAGTCCATTTGGATGTGAGAGACAAGAATGAGGTTTGTTAGCACATGCACGAGGTGTTATGCAAGACTTTACAGGCCACACATGGAAGCTTGCAACTATGGGCACTGATCAACACAAGTAATCCCCTCTATCTATGCACTGAAAGAACCCACTGAGGGATAATATCATATTGCTTTACTTATACTGAGAAAACATGCAGTCTATCTAAGCCACACTTGTAGCAAAACAGCTGAAGTCATTTTCCTCCTGTATAGTTTACAACTTGAAAAAATGTTGTTAAAATACCTGTTCCCACATTAAACATGTTTTTAATACAACTTGCTATATACACACATACAGAAAGAAATGGATGACAAACAGTAGAGAAAGGCTGCCTGTGAACTCTGCTATCTAAACAAATGGATTTCCCATCAACAAATAACCAAATCTTTCTCACCTTCCTCACCACAACCAAATAAGCAGATGCTTTGTAGTCCTAATGAATGACAACCCTTCTCATTTACTTCAGAACCAAACGCACCTGTTTCTAGGAGGACTTAGCACGCTTATTTCTTATACAGGTCTTTTCAACACTAAATCCAAGTTCCTCACATTAGCCTTTGGCTATTTTTTTTTTACTAGTCTTAGACATCTTTTCCTGCCACCAGTATCTTCAGGAATTAGGCTATAAACTTCCATACGGGGATTACAAGATTAAGCCTTCTCACAAGGAGGAGGTTTTTTTGTTTGTTTTTGTTTTAACTGGAGCAGCTGAAAAACAGACTTTTTCACCTCTCTTTCAAAAGAGAGAAATTAAGTAAATTTTCCCATACACAACACAGACCATGGTAAAAAAGAAAAGAAAAGAAAAGAAAAGAAAAGAAAAGAAAAGAAAAGAAAAGAAAAGAAAAGAAAAGAAAAGAAAAGAAAAGAAGGAACAGAAAGAGGCAGAGGGAGGAAAAAGGAAGGAATGAAAGATAAGAAGGAATGAGAGAGAGCGCACATGGCAAAAGCAAAAGGACAAAATAATAAAAGGAAAAAAAAGTCAAGACCAAAAACTACACACAAAACATGCAATAGCTTTAGAGGCCTTGATAAAATTGGAAGAGAATTATCCCACTGTCCTACTGTGATTTATTAGAGATTTGACTCCTGAGGGGTACTCAGATTTTATGAGATTTTTACCATTATAAGGAGAAATGAAAAGACAGAATGAAATGAATATTCATTCTGTGCATACTAGAAAGAAAAATCTTCCTCTGCATTTTATGAAAGAAGAGAACTTGATATATTTTGTTGAATTTAACAAATTTACCTGCATGAAACATAGCCAAAGGGAGTGACTCTTCTAGAAATGGCAAAGGGAATAATTTCATGTAAACTTAGATGTAAAATAACAGCTAAGAGTCTTAATGTACAATGGTGCTGACTTATAGCCCTAAGGATAAGACTAAGACTGTTCTCAGTGCCACCTCCATATATTATTATTTCAACACCTTCACTTTCTTATTTCAGTTTCAAAAATCTGAGCTGTTATTCAACAGAAAGAATCAGAAAGCTCTGAAAGTATTAAACATGAAATGTTTAGTTCAGTTCCACGTCATCTATGACAATGTTGTTTCTTAGTTCAATTTGGAAATATAAGTTAAACTGAGTAATAAAAAAGTATGTTTTATCTGCTCTATTCTTCAGTCCACTCCTTACGCTGCACTACTCTGAAACTGCCTTTAAAGATAAAAATTGTAAAATTTTAAGAAAATAGATAAAGTACCTTTTTCTTCATTGCAATGGCTCCCTCTGCAGCCATTAATAATACTTTCAGTTTAAACAAAAAGGTCTAGTTTATACCTTTCACTGTTTCTAGTATTGGATTGCCATTTTAGTACTAACATGGAGGTACAGCAGCTGCTTCAGACCTCCTGTAAATAAGAGGGGAAAAAGAATATTATTCTTAGCATAAAAATATATTTGGTCAAGAATTCAAGTATTGCACTTTGATGCATTACTGACCTCCCACTCTATATCGTTACCCTCGCCTCACCTATTTGCACACTGAAGAACACACCTTTAATTATAGGTAACAAAAATAATTTCATGAGAAAATTTGATAGAACAAAAAACCTAGTTTTAAAGCAAAACTAGAATTCTAATAAAAGTAAATACTCTTTTTTTTTCATAATATCATGATGTGCTGAAAAAAAAAAATCTCAATGTTTCCAGTTGGACATTCACAGATTATGGGAAGTCTGAGTGACAACTTTGGGGTTTTCAGTAGCTGAAATAAGCAAAACTTTAAGAATTTCAACTGATTAAGAAGAAAACTTAATTAAACCCTTTTACTAAAGAAACAACCAGAAAATGGAACTTTTAAATCCACTGTTTTCATTAAAGCAAGGAACTTATTTTCAGCAGTTATACCTTTCTTGTCCTTCCATTCTTTATGTTGCATCTGTAACCACTGTTTTTATTTTTTTCTGACTTCTTCACATTCTACTGATCTCCTATTTAATCTGTATCTCTTTCCTTTAGGATCATCTTTACTTTCATTCATTCTCAGTTTTCATTTTGTACCTTTTCCTTACAACCTCTGAAGTCCACACAACATTGAAAGTTTCCCCAGTTCCTTCCATTAATCCTTGACAGAACCAGTTACCCATTAAGAACTACTTCTGAACACGTGAAATAGATTAAAGCAGGAACATTTCCTGTCATACCAGCATTTACATGAATACCAACTGCAAGAAAGACCTGTCTATTCATTGTAAGCACAAGAATCTTGTTTACAAAAAAGCAAGAGTCCAAAATAGAGTTTCCAATGTATCTGAATTCACCAAGGTCCGTTTTGCTTGGCCTTTGCATGGTTCTTTGTTTATTTTAGGAGAGAGAGATAGTATTGCACTGAGATGAGCCTCCTTTTGCTTCATTGAAAGCATACTGATCTGAAGCAGATCAACTGGAAACAAAAAGATAAAGCATGACAGTAAATTTTCACAAACTTTTCATGGACTTCAAGAACATGGGAACATATTTTGACATTGCGTGATATGTAAGGGTAGAGAGAGCCTCGTGTGACTGTACAGCTTCAGAACTGCAGTGTTTCACAAACCATGATGGGCTCTTCTCCAGTTGCCCAAACAACTGTGCAAAGGAAACATTTGTCTCATGTGGAAGTGTAAGATGTATGTCAAAAAGCCAGGCTATAGTTAGAACTAAAAACATCGCCTCTTGTTGCTACAGTCCTTGCTGATAAGCAGTCTGTAGTTTGCATTGCAGATTCCGGACAAACCACAGAGCAGCATCTGCCACTTGAGACCTATGATCGTGAGAGAAACTGTAAAAATACCTTGAGAGTGCAAAAGATAAGCTCAAAGGAGCCAATTGAAAAAGGAACAGTTCCTTGTCCTTCTTTTGCAGGTTAGTTTTCTCAAGAAAGATCCCATGCCACATGCCATTCCACTAAAGCCACTGGGCCCACCTTTATGAACCAGACTAACATTCTTCCCCACAGAGCATTAATCTGCTGGCCAAATGTCAGCTACGGAATACAAAACCATGATCACTCCATGCTTTGAGTGTAGGGGCTACTGCCTTTGCATTTTCTGTATGAAAAGATGGATCCTCCTGTGATAGCGACATAACCTGGCACATTCTGAAAATGTAGAACCAAAAATAACAATAATAATAAAGTATGCAGTTTTATTTTTAAATTGTCACTCCTGGCATTTGACCCAGCTGAAAGCACAGACTCAAAACAGATGTTTGAGGGTACATCTAAGGCGCTTAAAAGTTCATAACATTCTCACTATTGTGTGCAAAAGAGGAAAAGGAACACAATTCAAAATATAAGAAGCTAGGACTCCTAGCTTCTTATAGGGAAAGGAAGGAAGAAAAGCAGCTCTGTTGCTGAAATTAAAATACAAGCAAGGGGAAGCTGAAAGTAAAAGTAACAAATTACATTTCAGTTATCAGGCTCCAGCTTTCAATTCTAATGCAAATGATCTAACAAGATTGGAAAGAAAAAAAGGCCACATAACGAATTCTGTTACAATCAAATAAGCAAAAAAACCCAAGCAATTTAAGTAACTTACATGAACAGGATCCAAGATTTTGACTGCTGCTTTGCTGCCATTTTTCTTATTTAATACCTTGAAAACTTTTCCATAAGTTCCTTTGCCAATTGTCTCAATTATTTCCCAGGTATCTGAAGGGTCAGGGAAGCTATCAAATATTATTGTTTTCCCAGTCAACGGAAGCATCTCAAATGGTGACTCCTAGGAAAACTGGAAAATTTCAATGTTCAGTGAATAAATGATCTTTCACAGATAGTTTCCTACAAATAAGAAATGAAGTACACATTCCACTCTCAAACACTAAAAATTTTTCTGCACAAAGGATGCACATACTGAATAAGAAAAAAGAAAAGCTGCACTTGATACAAGTTTTCAATACGGTACCAAATAAAGGGAAATTCTCCTCTGGAGACGTTCAAGACCCGCCTGGATGCCCACCTGTTCAACCTGGTCTAGGGAGATGCTTTGGCAGGAGGATTGGACTAGATGATCTCTAGAGGTCCCTTCCAACGCCCACAATTCTGTGAAATTCAAATGGTCGTTTGTATTAATTTGCGGCTTCGGTGAAGTTGCTACAAGCCTTCCCATGACAAAACTAAAATGTCATTCATAGAAAAATGACCATTTTTCTGCAGTGTAAGGTAGTGGGAGTCAAGCTCACTGCTGTGGTTACATAAAATCCTGGTAAATCCTCCTCTGAACTTTTGAATTTTTGTGCAGAACTCATAAGGTCGAACAGCAGTAGACCTTACCGCAACTTTATGGTCTTCTGACAAGCAAGCATTCAAAGTGAATGCTTTCAGAAGTGGAAAATGCACTTATCACTGTACATGCACAACACCCATTTTACATACTGTAAGGAAACATTACACCTATGCCCTAGTCAGTGGTGGATACAATTCACTGGCACGTGCTTTTATAACTTTTATACCTACTATACAACACCTTCAGTGTTAAAAAACAGAACAGCCAAACAAAATGAACCCCCCACCTTTACCAGTTAACCCACTACAGATATATTAAAAATTATGTTCTTATATTCCCAGCATTAGAGCCAAGACCAAAAAACAAGAAGTAGAGAACAGGACAGACTCAAGCTTTACTGAGTAAGACAGAATAATTTTCATATACTTATTTTTAGAATTTTGTAGCCCACATTAAGAGCATTGTATCAACATAATTATTTGTGGATTTTTCAAGTCAACAGCATAAATCTATACACAAAGCATTGTATATCATATTACTCTGGTTACAGAAATTCTGCTATATTCTACTTTTTTTAAAATGAACAGAATGCCTTCAATTTCAACTTCATCTGCAGCTTCCAGTATACTAGACATCCTTCTTTATTCATCTGCTTATTCATATAACCATATCACTGCACACTAATTGCAGAAAGTACACCTCCCCAGATGCAGCTAAAATGGACTGTTGCACAAGCATATATTGTACCATCTCTTTAAATTACCCCATATGAATACTGGCATATTGTACATTCAGACAAGTTCTCTAGGTCTCCTGGGGAGCTTGAGGTTCAGGATTCTTCCCACTGTTCTATTCTTGGCTGATTAGCTTGCGAATCACACAGAAGACAGTGTTTTCTCCTCTCCTCTCCATACCCCTCCATTTTTTTCCCTTATTTTCGATACATATGACTATTACCAACCTCTATACCAGCTCATGAAGCAAAGTGGAGTAACACCCTCTTAACATCAGGAAACTTATAGATGTCTGTAGAACACTGAGCACTGTGACTCTTGCCCAGCTCCTTGATTTCAAGGACTGTAGGAGCAAAATGACCTTTTCTTTCTCGTAATGAAATGTCCCTTAACACAAATCCAGGCTAATGTCATAGCAATGGGAGAGGATGAAGAGGTGGAGAGCTACTATGCAAATCCCCAAATTCCTGTTCCAGATAAAAAATTTCCTCTTTCCTTCTGTCCATACTTCCCTCTTGGATTCCTATATAGAAAAGCCATGCAGGAGGTTGATTCCAGTCTCTCCCTAAAGCATTCATTACCTTTCTACCTCATGTTTACTATTTATCCATGCCTTGAGAGATCTACCATTTCCAAGCAAAGCCATCTCTTTCCCAGAAAACAAACAAGTTCTAACATCTTGGTTCAAAGATATATATATATATATATATTTGCCTACAGAACAGAGCTCAAATAAAATTCAAATGTTCACCATTCCTTAAAAAAATCACTTTATATATATAAATGCTTTTTACTTAGCTTTAATTGTGACAAAAAATGGTAACCAATTTATTTAAAAGATAGCAATGGGATTAGGAATCTTAATCCCAAACCTCTGCTTTGGTAGATTTGATAATGATGACATTTCAAAATTTCTGTCCGACCTTTACTTTTTAGAATAAAGTCAATTGTTTGCCTTAGGTTTTACTGAATACTCAATACACATCTGATTTTTTTGAGGAAAAAGGTGGAGAACAAGAACCAAGATATCCAAATCAATTTGTGTATAGACTAACTCCAACATATTTCTACAGAATGCATAGTTCTATATCAGAATTCAGGCCCTGTTATGTTTGCAAGAACACACAGCATGCACCCCCGATCCAGGCAGTTTACAGGACAAACACAGAAGTCACAAAAGGAAAAATCATTTCTTGCCTTTCAGGAATTAGTACTGAAGATGAAGGAATTCAAAGATCAGATTCACAGATATAACCAGTGCCAGAACCAACACAGGGAACACTCTGAACCTCAAAACACACCCTTAATCAAAGGTGCACCTTTTTGCATATGGGTTTCACAGCAAAGGACACATCCAAAACAGGCAGTTTCAGTCAGCTTCCCAGTATTCATAATTTCCCTATACATTAACAGAATGCAGCTGAAACTAATTGGCTTCCTGTATGGAGTGCTGGAGTCACTATCATGTGCTGGCATTTTCTTCCACAAATCAGACTTAGTTACATGTTTTCTTGTCTTAAGAGCCAGTGCAAACTCAACAACAGTGCATTCAATAACTGCCATTGTTCAATAATTTAATACCACTATTCCAAAAAGAATTATTTGCATCATCCCTTGTCTTTTGATTTGCATCTTCAAAATTACAATCTGAATAACTTACAATTTCTCTGCAGGTTCTCGTTCACTGTTTAGCTTTCACTTCTGTTATTAAAAGTATATTAAACAGAATGATTTCAAGTGCTCTGTTCTTGAACAGAATGAACAATGTTTTATTACACTTCAGTGAAACTGAGACAGCTGATAATGATATAATTTTATATTTCAGCAATAAACAGGATTGCCTCTGGAATACATCTGGATGCTCCAATAACTGAGTAATTTATCAAACTCCTCACTATTAAAAATTTACTTCAAAAACAGCTTATGATGTAATCCAAACTTCTGAGCTAGGAACGTACTCTCAAACCTTCATAAAAATCCTTGCAAGTGCCTCTGGTATGCTCAGAAAGTGACTAAATAAAGGGCTTTTAGAATTTAATAAACAAAAAAATAGTTCAAGGAATTCCACGATAACAAAGCCAGTGTTGAGGTGGTTTGGTTGGTTGGCTGTGTGTTGATTTGTTGTCTGTTTTTTGGGGTTTTTTGGTGGTAATGGTATTGTTTTGGGGGTTTTGTTGTTGTTTTTTCAATAAGAGGGTGGTGTGATGTCAGTGTTGTGTTTTCCAAAAACAACATCACATTTCCAAAAAAGAACTGGGAAATATTTTTTTCAAATAAGCCAGCTTTGTATGATTTTTGGCTTCACAGTATAGGGTAAATAACCCCCAAGGATGGTACTTCAATGAAAATAGTATGGAGGATGTTATATTTTAATAGGCCTATATAGCTGGTACACAGATAGCAAGCAAAAGAGGGTAGCTCAACTTTAGGATGACAGAGGCTCACCGTGAACTCCACGCAGGAGGGATCTCCAAGAAGAGATCCTTCCTTAGTGGTAGTCAGCCCTTAAATAGGGTTTGGGAGAGGTGGAGCCAGGCTCCACCCCTTCCAATCACACAGGTATATCACCCTCACCTGTGCCCCTTGTGGCTGACTCTGTGCTCACCTCAGGTGACCAATCAGTGGTTCAGGCCGTGATTCAACAGTTCCCATACACACAGGTGGTACCAAAAGTACATACAACACAACAGACCTCAGGCCAGATGATAGAGACATCCAGAAATATCCATATCATCCATATCATCCAGGAACAACCATATCAAAAGTGGCAGATCACTGAATTGTTTTCCTTTTCAGTGTCTATCTAGTTTGGAGAGGAATGGGGAGTGGCAGCCTCATGAAGAACCCAGTATATCTCCTGAGGACTGTCAAAATGCTGCAGTGCTAATTGTCATGGTTTCATGATTTTTTGTTATTGGTATTCCACATCATTGCATCACGTAGTGCATTGGGAGTTAAAGAGTTAATGCTCCAGCTCTGTGGATCATCGGTAGTTCCGGGTATACCTGTCTCAGAAGAGGAAGAACTATGTACCCCAGAGGATTTTGCACTGCTTTGTATTTTCCACTCAAAGGGAAAGATAAAAACTGTTCACATGTCATGAGACACAGGCTCTTTCCTTTCGAATCAACCCAGCAGTGGGTGCTCCCCAGGCATTTTACCTTCAGCATTTAGCATAAGGCATTTGGTTTTCGGACACTTTCTGTCTCTTATTTTATTTTATTTATTAGCTTCAATTCCAATTATATTGTACTATATTGTGTTTTTTTGCATTCTAATATCTTATTTAGTAAATCAGCTTTCCTCCTCAGATCATTGCCGCTGTTTTGTTTATAGGCCCATCTCCCTTTTCCTTTTCCCTTTCCTGGGGCATTGGTCCATGGGTCCCCCCACTCCAATCATCACGGAACTGGGCCGAACCAGCCCGTAAACTGTTGAATTACTCAGTGAAACATATTTATTGCACTTCTGAGGTCATTATGGTGAATGGTGTGAAGCATTTCAGATGATGGTGCCAAGTGGGAATAAGCAATAATTTTTGCTTCTGCAACATTGGCTGCAAGCACAACCGAGCCTGAATTTCATAAAGAATGCCACAATTCAGCCAAATATTTTTACTACTTAAAATATTTCCATATTTCAGCCCTCTAAGTTTGTCACTGTTTCATTCTGCGCAAGCTTGCAATTTCTTTCCACCATCCACCAAATAGTTTCTGAATGCACCTCCATCTCACTGAGAAAAAGCTTATCAATTTGTTCCATAAAGAGTCCTCATTTTTTCTCCATTAGGGGTGCCTAAACGATTAACAAAGCATATGTTTATGAGTAAAATGAACAGAACCATAAGGATCTCATCAGTATATTGTCTCCAGGTTATCAAAGATCTTTGGTTTAATCGTCTTGAAAATAAGAACCACCACCTCACTGATTCAATTCACAATCCAACATCTGAGGTGGTCTTCGATCTCTCTTTTTGTTTTTGTCCACATTACTCTCATTGCAAACACTACTTTGGTTTGGTACTGAGCACCATGCACAGTGCAGCCTTGGAATACATGATGCGGTACTGCAATAAAATCTTGCATCATGCCTCCTCTTACTTCATGAGTTTGTGCCTACACAGACAAAATATTTCTAATAAGGAAGTTAATGGTTGCTGCACAGAATTCCTGAGACAAATTAAGAGCATGATGCTACAATATACTATTCATCAAGCTAACACCTAGTGCTTTTTAGATGAATGGCCAAATTATTGGATTGTTCAACCATGAACATAGATAGCAGTTCAGACCCTGAATTAGTATAAATGTATCGTAGATAGTATAAATGTAGCTGTAAAATGCCACTTACACAGCACGCCACCTCCTCCAACAGTCAAAGACTGTTTTGCTCCTGACAGCCCAATATTTCCCCACTTAATTCAGTGGGATACTCAACCTCCAGTTTTGCCCATGATAAAAAAAATGGGAACTACAGTTAAATCCAAGCTCACCATGAGTGTTTATTTTTACTTTGTTTGTCAAAAGCTGAGTACTCTTAAGACGACAACTCGATTTTGAAACTGAAGTATCTCACACATTTTTGCATGATTTTATATGTTTTGTATTATCTATGTGTTACCCAAAGTATTCTCTTGGACCATGTATCAGTTTGCTCACTACTTTCTGTTTTATACACTCCACAGTTTTTTCCCAGAACTTAAAAACTGTCATCTGAAAAAAACTTTCCAGAGGGGAAAAAAATAACATTCTAACAAAAAGCTGAGTTGTAGCAAAAAAGCTTTGACTGTTGCTTTACTTAAGCAAGGCCATCAATTTTGTGGCTTTGGACAACAGTTTCTACTATTCAGAGATAAACATTATTTTTATTTATTTCTTTGGAAAAATAAATTTAAGTCCATCTGTTCAACAGACCGATATCTAAACGTATTCCATACTGAGATGTGACAGTTTTGAGACAAGAGGTTTTTTATCTCTGCACTAAGAGATAAGAAAGCTAGATGCCTGGCAGTAGTCATTACCCCCTGCTATGACAGATGAGGAATACAAACCAGCTGTGTGCTTATACAAGTAAGAAAGACAAAATAGCTGGGTTCCACCTAACTTGGTATGTGCAATATACCTGATAGAACCTAGCATAGTCACTAAAATCCCATTTTAGACCTGGACAAAACTATCAAAAATTGATTGACCCGATCTGGTTGCCAACAATCTTAGCATAAGGAGACTTGCTCCCCAGACTCCATTGATTTACACTGGTTAAATCTTCATTAACTATAATAGGAAACCAGTCATCCAGTTTCAGATGTAGATGATAGGTGAAATTAATCATATTCTGTTTAACTGCTGGAAACAAAGAGTTGTAGTTTGAGAACTGACAAAAAGATTATCAGCTGCATGCTATAGTAAAAAAAAAAAAAAAACCAAAAAAACCCAGCAAGCTCACCACATCTCACCCCCTGAAAGCTGCCAGTCTTGGATGTTTTCTGGTGATGTACAGAAGATGCAAGACTGTACAATGCCATTGCCAAGCAATCTTTGAACCCAACACCTGAACACCAAGTTATTGTTGAAATAAGTTGTCACTTCACAGCATTTGGAGGGGAGATAATTCATCTTAATTTCAGGCAATGTATTTCCTGAGCACAGTTCAAAATATGTATGTTAACTTTAGGGCTGATCAAGGAAGAATTTGATCCACTTCTGAGCACAACTTGTAATGCTCACTCTCTGAAGAGTCAGGTAAATACTTCTGCTGTTTATAATAAAAATTTTCTCTTTGCTGGTTGTAATCCAGCAACAACTTCCCATCAAAGCAAGACAGCCTTGGGAGAAAGTTGATGCCTCTGGTCTCCTTGACCTTAGTAAAACTTCTACATGCAGTAGAGAAACAGCACTGTGCATGTGTTGGTACCTGATCTCCTTCTATTGATAAATGCATATTGGGTGTCCACACTGACATTTCATCTGCTGATTATCATTCAGCTATCTTGACATTTGACTTGCAGTAGACTGAACTGGCCAGCCCTGCTCACTCTCTGAAAGCTCTGTGGCCACTGCTGAAGGATGTTTACATTAGTGTTGGGTTCCACCCTGGTTTTCCTCCCTTCCATTTAACCCCATGATGCTTAACCAAAGCAAATGTTGGATTCTGCATGTAGGATGGCAGAACCCTGTATTACAAATACAGTCTGGAAGATGAGAGGCTGGAGAGCAGCCTCACAAAAGGGATCTTGGGGGCTCTGACTTACAGTAAGTTGAATGTGAGCCAGCTTTGTTATTCTGAAAACAAATGAGAGCTAAAGATTTTCACAATTGTCATCCAACAGAATGTATTTATGCAAGGGCTTCACCGTTCGGGAAACAAGACTAATAACAGACGGGGGAATGGTGTTGTTCGCAAATTGCATTCGGACCACATGCCACCAGAAGTAATGCGCTGACATTAGCGATCACAAACTGAACCAAACCCAGTTCATCTTGCAGCTCCTAGAACAGCGGCATCGCAAGGAATGCGAGTAATTTTTCAATGACTACGCACTGGATCAATACACATTAGCAGAGAACTTTGTTTTCAAAGCTAAAGCATCGCTTAATTTTCCCCTTCTAAGACAATAAAAGCCATAAGAAATCCCTGCGGTGTGAAGCCGCCCACCGCCTTCTCCTCAGAACTTGTACCGACAGCCCAGTAGCACCCGCTCCGCAGCCCCCAAGAACCAAGGCGGGGCGGGGCGCGGGGCAGCTCCCCCGGGAGCGGCGTTCCACGGCAGCCCCGGCCCCTCCTGCCCCGCCCGCCGCTCCCGAGCCGAGGACCGCCGGTTACCCGCAGCGCGGCGTCCAGTCTCCGCCGAGGGAGCACCAGCTGCGGCCGCCCTGCCTCGGCTTCGCCCTCCTCCTTGTCGCCGCCCCGGCCCCGCCGCGGTGCCGCCTCAGGGTCAGCGGCGGATGAGCGGTTTGCTCCGATAATCCACCACAATGCCGGCAAAGCCGGCGGGACTCGGCCCGCCCCGGGCAGGGAGCAGCCCGGCCCCCTCATGGGGAGATCTCTGCGGCCGGAGCGTGCATCAGAGCCGCCAGCAGCTGGGACCCCCGCTGACCACCAGACAGCAGCTCAGCAGCTTCTTGTCAACCCCAGGGAACGCGCAGCTCCCTAAGGAGACTTGTGCTGTTACCATTAGCTTCCCTCCTTCAATTTTTCTAACCACATTTGCACTGGTCGGTTGTTTTCAGGCAGCGCTGACAGTGGGAAACTTGTTTCAGAGCTTTCAAACTGCTCCATGTTTTCTAAGAGCGGACACAACGTAGTTTGTGTCTGGCCGTGCCACGTGAATGTGTCACTGTTGAAGAGGCTGCTTGTCCCATCCCAGGCATCAGAGAAATCACATGACCAAAGCGCCATACTCCTCACTTTGGGAAAGTCATCAATGGGAACACCTTTATTCTCAGACCCCAGAGCTAAATATCCAAGGCAAGATACCTGTAACAACAAGAGGCCTTAAAGCACTACTTCTTTACTATTCTGTAAGAAAATTGCTATCATTTTTAGCCTGTGCTCAGTGTCATGCAGGCAGAAATGTATGGGGGAAAGTTTAAGGTGCTGTTGCCTTTACTAATGCCTTTCATTGCTGGCTGCTCAGTCTCTCCACATCCTTTTGTCTTCCTCTGGCTGAGAGCATAGAAAAATAGAAAACTTTGCTTCCTGATTTTATTATGTCATTTTACTGATGGAGGGGGAGCACTTATCACAATAGGGTCTTTATTGTGAAAGCATCCGTATTTTTCAGGCTTGCATTACTAAACATTTTAAATGTAATTTTAATGAAAATCTTTATTATTTTTTCTTCATTTTTCCCATTTTTCACCAGAGCAAAACTCTCATTGGTTTCAGTTGTTAATATGAGTACCTAGCGTATAATACTTGTAGGTTGTGCATCACATGCATGACAGTTGAACCCTTTGATTATTCAGAAGCTTAACCCCAGAGTGCACCAAAATATGGATGGATAGATAGACAGTAGATTTAAAGTGCCATCTGTGGAAATATAGAAAAAGTCCAGTGCACACCTCTCCATACATCCAGAGGCTAGGAGCTAGAAAATGCGTGCTCAGATACAGTCTTAGGAGCCAGAAAGGAAAATAATTTCAGTGAACAGTCCATATGTCCTCTTCTGCTTTGAGCAGCACTGGCTGAAAACAAAACCTGCCCATAGTGAGCCTTGACTGCTGCTCAGTATCCATATGCTGAGGTTACAGTCCCCCAGCTCCCTGTGAGCACTCCCTCCTCTGTCAAACGGGACTCAAAAACAAAAAATCCACTTGGATTGAAGTGTCACACACAGTTGGTCTTCTGCCTTAATTAATTGCTGAGAACTCTTCAGTAACTAGTGCCTATTTTAGCTGATTATCCTAAATGAAAAGTAAATAATGAGAGTCCATTGCTAGATTAGACCAATAAAAGTCACAACCAACCTCAGGCCTATAAAGTTGGGTCTGTTCATACTAACAGGGAGCATCAGCCCTTTGTGAGTGGCAGTGTACATGTAAAACAGACATTGCTCGTACTGGAAAACTTAGGCATGAAGTGATTAGTATTGTTCAGTGTCATGCAGCCTATCAAAACTTATCCTTTCCCTTTACAAGTTCTCTTCATTTCTTCATGCTCTCCTGCTTTCTTCATCTCATTGTGTCTTAGCTTTTGCCTCTTCCACAAAACTGGTGACTTTGCTTTTCTCTAAGAAACCTTCCAGATGAGAATTCGGAGTTCCCAAGTAAATATGGGCTTGCATTTCATGATCTCCAAATTGAATGTTAAATAATTAAAGGCAAATATTATGCATTGGCAATATCTAGTTATGTATTAGAAGTTACATCAAGTGGGATCATCTTGAGCTGTACCTACTATGAGGTTAAGTTGTGCTTAATGCTATGAGAAAGCACCCATGATACACTGTCATTTTAGAAGACAGTTTAGCAGATCACAGTCAGATTGGTTTCGGATTCTGTCCTTGAAAACGTTATTTTCAATGTCATTAGGATATTGTGGGTGTAAATTTGAAAACCATTTTCAACATAATATGTGGAAAATACAGAAGCAGTACGAACAACAATATAAAAGCATCAGGCATCTTAAACATTAGTCACACTATACAGTTGCTTACAGAATACATCTTACTGTTCATAAAATACAATGGACCAATAGTATGCATTAGTCAGGTTGACCTTTTTTACTCCAGAACCAATAAATCAGAATTCTAGGCTCTTAGAAGTTTCTGTTGACAACAACAAAATATATTCTTGTAATTAAGGCATCAAATTAGGAGTATAATTTATTTAATAAAACATTTGCTGTATTCTGAATGTCTTTCCCACGCACAAGTCAGGATGCTGGACACTATGGTTCCTTTACTAAAGGAGGTCCTCCTCCTGCCAGGCCCTGAATTCTGGACAGAGCACAGCCATAGAGGGCTTGTGTGACCAAAGGATGTGTTACTCTTTTGATCTATTTTTTTTTTCTTTTTTTTCTTTTTTTTTTTGTTTTAATATCACTGAGCCTCTCATATTGTCCTGTAAATGGAGAGGTCTTTTGATGACTAATTAGGTGCATATGCAAATAGCAAGCGACACACCAAAAGATCAGTAGATACATAAAAGATAACTTAATAAAACAGACAAGCATGTTCAGCTAATGTAAGAGAGACTACTGTTAAAAGAACTAAAGAACTTACCTCTCAGGGGAACTGCTTTTTGACCTCTCTGGCTGCTCAACTGAGCACTGCCTGGAGTAAATATGAGGAACTCCTCCCCTTTTGGTGTTTATTACAGATAAACAATACTTCCTGTGACACCTGAGTAAATATCCTCTAGGAAAACCACCACGGAGTTGTTCTACAGATAGCTTATTCTTCCTTATTACCAAGCATGCCCAAAAGCTTGAGTTATTTATCGAATGCATAGATTTCTCTGCCTCAGCTTTGCCAGATATTTTCTTTAGTTGATCAAAAGAGCTCCGTAACCCATTTTGAAGGTCTTAGATGCGTGATCCTTGTAATCACATTTAAAGGTCTGGTTAGCTCAGGAGATTGTTAATAGGATACGAACCTTTCGCATCTAACCCAGATCAGTACAGATGAAAAGTTGTGACTATTTAACTGTTCTTCTCTGTTCTGTGCATTAACCTAGTTTCTAATGGGAAAATGCCTGTATTGCTTTAAATTTGCAGAAGGTAGTTTTCAGGCTTCTTTAACAGCACATGTAGTATAGAAGATTTGGCAAACAGGAAAATAATTTAAAAGCTCAGTTGTCATTAATGAATCCAATTAAAACTGTAATCAAAAGAATTTTCAAAATTGACATTCCAAAACTATCTCCACAATCTAAAGAAGCCCATAAGCACAGGTAAGTGTTACAGTAATCAAAAGGCTGGCATTGAAGAGAAGTAGAAGTGATTTAGAAAACTGACTGTTCCCGAGTAAAATTTCCCTGTATCAGTATCTGGGTCATTAGATCCTGGAGCTGCACATCACGCACACAGGTATTGCCTTTGAATGGCAATAGCCTGATTCACACGTTCTGATCCAAATCTACCAATGGGCAAAAAGTATACAAGCAAACATACGCAAGGTATTTTGTTGAAATTTCGCAGCTTTTTCTACTATGGTTGGAGTTAGCATACTTTCACATCTTGCAGACATTGCTTTTAATCTAAGAAAGTCCTAAATCAGACCCACTTTGAACTCATGCCTCAAATGCAATTTCAAAAATGTTATTTTTTCCTTCTTATAAATCAAGTTTCAAGGAAAAAAGTATTGGAAAATTTGAAATACAAAACCCACCACAGTTGTTCTGAAATCACAGGAGAAAAGATCAGAGGCCAAGCAATAACTGCAGAGCTTCCAAATGGCATCTCATGTCAGTAGTTACTGAGTACACTTATCCCTTCCTTGGAACTCACTGATCACCAAAATAACCTTAAAGGATTTTGATTACCAACCGTGTTGTGAACAAGTAGAAAGAAAGCAGGGCATCTGAGGATTGCTGCTTTCTGGACATCTGCATATAATGTGAAAAGCTGATCTTGTAAAACAGTAAAAAGTTAGGGTTTGGGGTTATAATACTGCCACTTGCAAGTGTGCAAACAACTGATCCCTTAGAGTCATGAAACTGGCTTGTAAATAGTAGGATTAAAAAACTATATTAAGGAATAAGCACCAGTCATGTGGTACTGTTGGTCATGTGGTTCATGTTAATACAACAGTCCCCATTTTAACCACTTAGAGATTTCAGGTTTGGTGCTTTGCATTTTTTACAAAATATTTTTGAATCAGTGGTGCAGCAGGTCTCAGTGCTCAAACACCCACATCACATCAATTGTATCCTGGAATAGCAACCTGTGTGATGCACAGCCCAAGCATAGAAATGATACATAAACTGTAAATCATTATCCTCCTTAGTCCCTGAAGGCTGAGGTAATTAGCAATCTGAGATTAAGAAAAATACCCATGAAACCAACATCACCATTTACATTATTAAACATGTCTGTGCTTTGATACGTAAATAGGACTGTGAAATAAGAAGTAAAAGTCAGCATATTGATAATTCGAGCAGTTAAATCAATGTTTGGTCTGTACATCAAGTTATTTTCTGTGCTGTTCTGGTATGTACTTAAAAAGGGAGTTGAAAAGACCTTTAGCCAAAAAAGCCAAGCAGAGGCTTTTTATAAAATTACTTACAGTTTTCTCCATGAAGTAAAGTAAGATTTAAAACAGAAAAGTTCTTTGGAGTAGAGACTCTTAATATACACCTGTACAGTATCTAACATTCAGTCTGAGTTTGTTACATGCCATGTGGTCCCATTTAAATATCTTTATTAATGGAGTGAATAGATATATTTTCATAGTGGCTTATAAAAGAAGTCAGCACTGAGCAGATGTGACTCCTCATCTGACTCTTTAGGGATCACAGCATGATAGAAGTGTCAGTCAAGAATTATAGTATTTTTTAGAAATGTAAAAGAGAGAAATTCTGATTTGATCAGTAGGTAGAGCACATAGATTTCCATATAGGAAATGTACATTTGCTCATGGGATCCGTCAAAGCAGTAGTCTCTAAATCACTTGCCCATCTGTCTTCCACCTAGTGTGACTTTTTTATAATCAGCAATGGCTAGTGACAAAAGTTTCTGCATGTTCAAAATTCCTGTCAAGACTCATCAGTGTCAAACTTCAAGCACTAGAGATATCCTACACAAGACCAACTTTTCTCTGAATCAGTACAAGTAGCTTTGCCAAGAGTCACAAGACTCCAGTTCCTTAATCTGCTGCTTAACTGGATATTGAGGTTTCAATATGGAAAAATTAAGCCTCTAATCTCCATAATATGTAAGATACCTGTAAAAAGTAATTAAATATTCAGGAACAAGATAGAAAAATGATAGTGTAAGAATTTCCACGAATTTTATTTTGCTATGCCTTCACCTTTAATACTATATTTTTTAGAGTCAGTAGCATGACTTTAAAGGAATCTGACGTGATGCTTGCACATTTGAGGATGAAAATTCTCAAGTTACACATAAAATGCAGGATGCTTCCAGGGGATACACAGAATGTCTCAGGTATTTTTTGTTCTACGCATTTTTTTCTATTTTACGCAATTTCAGACATATCAGGAACTTGCTGCCAGCCTAGATCTTCCTCCCAGTGGTGCTGAAGGTAGCAAGCACATTGCTAGACTTAACACATCACAGATCCACACTGCATTAGTCTCAAATATTTGCAAAGTAACAAAGAAAGGAATAAACCCTTGAAGATTATTTTTTTTGTTTCTTTGTTTTTCTTTCTTTTCTTTTTTTCTGGGTAGAATGCAAAGGGGACATGTTTGTATCACACCAGCCCCTGATGAAGAGTGACCGCATAATCTGAGAATAACCTGAAAGTCAATTTTGAAATTGTTCTACATTTTTCTGGTGATAATTATGAATTCCTCAGCTTTTTAATCCAGAGCCACACCACAAATGATGGATATGAACAGTTTCCTATTTGTGAGTCTGTCATTAATCTCTGAGGATGTTCCAAAGATAGTCCTCAGAGGATTTGGATTTGTCTTCTTTTTCTTTTTAATCCTGTTAGGGAGCGTAGCAAACAGTGACACAAACATAATTACATTTTGAAGGGGGCCCATGCCTAGTTATGCAAATGGAACACAAACATTCTCAGCTCCTATTTATCGCTCTGTAATTTGCACTCTTCCTGACTTCTTCTATTTTCTGAATGCTTGTAAACATGTTTTTAAAAAGTTACTTATTTTGTAAAAAAAGCATATATAGGGGAATAAAAGAAATGATAGGAAGCTGTGTGCTATCTTGATTCTTGGACTTTTATTTTTTTTTTAATCACACTTGTGTTGCACTGCCCTACCAGCTAACCATATGCAACTGTATTTCCATTCCCAACACTACCACTCACTGGGCAACCTGAAGACTCTGTGACATCAGCTGGTAGCAGGAACTGGGGTGATTCTTCTCTGTTTCTGGAGAATGCTTCCAGCATTTACACAGTTACAGTTATTTTTGAGCCAAATTTTCACAAGGACACATTCCAAGGAACCAGCACTCTTTGAAATAAAAGCACTGATTTTTAAACATACACTGAAATGGAGTAATGAAAAGCACTTGTAATTTTGCAATCACAAAATACCTTCAAATCAAGGCGAAGAATTGAATGGCTTTTAAAAGCATCAATGATTGTTTGTTTCTGGAAGTATTAATTGTGTATTGATTATGGGAGCTGGTTTACTAAATGGTCCCATCCATGACCCTCTCTCTTTGTTATTTATAACTCTTTCAGTTTCTCCCAGTAGCTGCAAATGTTATCAGAAAATATTCCTTCCTACAAAGTATTGTTGGAAAAGAAATTGTTTAGAACCAAGACTGATAGATACAGACTTCCTTTAGAAACTTAGATGGTTTAGTATGTTTTTTCATTTCATGTTAGGTTTTGTTAGTAGGCAGTTTCTAATCTGCCCAATGGTGACATTCAGATTTAAAATGTCTTATGATTAATAAGAACTATCTAGACTGAGTGGCTTTTGTATTATATATAAGCTCCCACAGTTAGAAAGACTCCATATTTAAGCAGATGCCTGATTAAGTATTTTGTAATACTTGTAAGATAAGCTAAACGTAAAAACATCCTTTTTTTTTTTTCCAAAAATTTCCAAAAATTTAATAAGCTCTGAAAGTTTAAATAAACAAAATTTAATCAGAAAGCCAACAGTCAAATAAGGTTTGTTCCCTCCATTACATTATCTAGATGGCAAAGGAGATTATACTCTGTGTGTTTGTTGAATAATATACCTTTGCAAAGCTGAAGTAAACTTATCCGGCTGTTCTTTAAAACATTTAAGTCTCAATTAGTATAATGGCCCAACAGTCACTGTGTCTAGCTGCTGTTCAGTGCCAGAATGAGATCTTTAGTCTGCCTTTTAATTATTATTGTTTTATTTTTTACTAAAGATTGCTAGACAGGAACTACAGAGGAGCCATAATGGATCTAAATGTGCCTAAACGCAGAATTTTCCAGCCCTGGAATTGAGAAGGGTCTGTATGTTCACAGAATTCTGGGGTTGGAAGGGACCCCTAAAGATCATTGAGTCCAACCCACTGCCAAAGCAGGGTCCCTACAGCACGCTGCACAGGTAGGCGTCCAGACTGGTCCTGAATATCTCCAGAGAAGGAGAATCCATAACCTCCCTGGGCAGCCTGTGCCAGTGTTCTGTCACCCTCAATGTGGAGAAGTTCCTTTGGAGATTTTTGTGGAACTTTCTATGCTCAAGTTTATGGCTGTGGTCGACTAAATTACAAGTTGACTGGAATAAACTTTGCTCCTCAAACTCTGAAGCTCTTGCAGCTGGTTATGTTGTTCTGTGGAACGAATCATACAAAGTGACATTTAATTTCAATCTACTTTAAATTATGAGCATCATGTAGGTGGCAGGTTTTCCCTCATAGAACCCTGACTGAACTGGACTTTGAGTTAGTTTAATCAAGCCAGACCATAGTGCTCCAGCGAAGAGAAAAACGGAGGTAGAAGTGCACTGCTGAAAGTGTAGGTAAGGCTTTCCACTAACTGCTGCAAAATTGGGCACTGAAAAGATCTTTTCCCAAGGTGTGACCTGACCTCACACGCTGACAGCCTTAAGCAGCTGTCTGTTCTAGACTTAGCAACCATAAAAATGCTCTTTTCCTATAATTTGTATGTGTATTATTTAGAATAACCATTTTCATCTCTCTCACCTATCCTCACACAGTACTGAACCCACACACATACTACGTGAAAAGACCAAACATTGATCAACTCCCCGATTAAGAATTAGGATGAGGTATTTTATATTGTGTCAAATTATCTCACTTTTGCCTATTACAGTGCCTTCTGTACCTGGAGGTTAGGTGCTGGACACAGTCCATGGGTTTGATTCATAGTCTTGGGAATCCCACATTCACACTGCAGCCACTTGCCCTCAGGATCAGGATCCTCCCCTGTCCTGTTGTTGTCCATCACGTTCATCATTGGAGAAAAACCTCATCACAACCTAAGAGTGTCTGCTCTGTTCCCTTTTTGCTAAAGCACACAAGTTAGTCATTGCTTCCACATACAATTGAGGTAACAATACCATTTTTGATTGCCTTGTTAAGCCTTGTGGAGGTCAGGGCTGCTCCTACTATATTGTGAACTATCATTCTCAGTTGCCTTCCTTGTACAGAAAAAGCTGTTTTTCCCAGAGATGGCTTTGTGTCCTGAGGTTCCAGCTTTGATTGTGGCAACTGTCTTACTTAGCAGGCACCATGGGGCACAGAGAGAAAGAGAAAGAGAGCAGCAGGGGAGGCTGGCACTCACCACTGATGCACATCAAAGAACAGGGCCACCCACGTCTCCCCTGCTTACATCTGACAATTGAGCTCGGATTTATACCTGCAGCTCTGCTGGAATCAAAAGAAAAGACCTCCGTGTAGCAAGAAGAAAATTGCCTACAAAATTTCTGTATATACAAACAGAATAATTTTCTAAGAGGAACTGCATCTTCAGGCAGACTCAAAATCTTTTTCCTATATGTTGCCACGCAGTGCAAACCCAACTACTCTGTTTTTAAATGTTCAAAGTGCAGGAAGCCTGATTGTCTGCTACTAGTGCCTGTCTGACTTGAGAAAGAACTCCAAAATGCGTCGTGTGAGGGCTACCTCATCTGGTTTAGTCTTCAAAACATTACTGAATGCAAGGAACAAGCAGCTAGTTACTATAATTTTATTTGGATGAGGAAACTCAACATGGTACTTGTTTTCTAGCTGAGGTGCTGATGACAAGCTGCAGCCATTAGGATTTACATTCCTAATCCCAATCTCACTGAGAATAACAGCGTTGATTTAGACAACTGAGGAATTGGCTAATGATTGACCCTTAAAGATAAGATGCTAAAAATAACATAATCAAACTCAGTCATGTCATGTACTGCCTGTTTAGGTGTGTGATGACAATAAAGAATAGTATTTTACATTTCCTGACAC
Source organism: Odontophorus gujanensis (assembly GCA_013399175.1). NCBI lineage: Eukaryota > Metazoa > Chordata > Aves > Galliformes > Odontophoridae > Odontophorus > Odontophorus gujanensis. The sequence goes on along the minus strand of VXAB01007198.1, from coordinate 267,881 downwards.
ATTTCATTAGTATTTCTGAATACACACACTAGGCAGTAAAGATCTCCACACTCACACAGAGCAGTCAAGTTTTTGCTTTTGAAATCTGAGATAGAAGACCCTCTGCACAAAAAGCAACAGGGTACCTCTCATCTGCTTGTCTCAGAAGGAGCAAAGTGCAGGGTATGATGTGTTTTGCACCTGTTATGCAACTGAGAACAATTTGCCAATTAATTCAGGTAGTGTTAGAGAAAAGAGATAACATGTCTTGGATTTCCTGCTCTTAATTTATTGAACAGCCAGGCCCATGGGACTGTAAAAGGTATTCTGTCAGCATGGAGGATGCCTATAGAGTCTGATATGAAAAAGAAACTCATCTTTCAGAAGGGTAAATTATCATTAATTGAGGTAGGGCTTGCACATAGAGTATCTTTGATGAACTACTCAAGTAAGTGTTCTACCTTACCATTGCACTATACTCCCTCAACAGCAAAGTAATTAAGTACACGGAGTGAGTATTTGCTCGATTCTTACCCCTCTGTTTCTTTGCAGTGGTCATAAGAAAATGAGGTAGGAAATAACCTTTCCATCACTTTCTGCCACTGATGAATACTGCCATATAGGGGACAGGAAATTTTCATTTGCTAACCATATCTTACATGCGACTATTTTCTAGGTCCTAGGTAACAACCTGAAATGACTTAGGCCCTGCACCACTATTGAATGCGTATGAGCATGGAGGATGTCACTACTTACTCTATTCACTTAAGTAGCTTAGGAAATAACTGAGAAAATAACTAACTCATGAGAAACTTAACTCAGTTTCTATCTCTCTCATCTCCATTTACACAAATTGGAAGAAGGAGTGATAGAATAGAAAGTCTTCTGGCTTGACAGCAAATTCCCAGAATCTTCTCACTTTCAAACTAATAAATAAATCAAATGCTTCAAATGTTCCTTATTCATGAAGATGGCGGTACCATCTTACAATGCTTACTCTCATGCCAGGTGCAGTTTAACTAATACAAACTGTTTTCTATTATTTCACTTAGATGCAGAGGGCTTTATTCACTGAGGTACTGGCTGCTCTAGAAATAATCACATTTTTCCACAAAAGAGCATTTCAGAGTGAAACAGTGCTGAGACAGTACACTTCAAGAAACTTTTAACTGGTTCTAGTTCATGCTGTATCAACAGGATCTGTCAGTGGAAAGCCTGTGTCTAAACTGAGGTGATTATTCTGATCTGAAACCTCCTGTGCTTGGCCTACTAAGATGGCTTTGTAAGGGAAGAGGGGAGTTAGGACGAGCTAGGGCAATAAACCAGTAGCCTGCTGTTACACAATGGAGGAGCAGCAAGGTGAGGGATGGTCTGCTCGGATATAATGGCAGTAGGTGCAGAGACAGGGAAAGGCTCTACTTACCTTAGGAAGGCCCATACAATCCTTAGGCAGGCATAGATATCCAGATGACACACTCCTGTCTCCACTGCCAGCCCTTAAATGAGGTCTGGGAAGGGGTGAATCCTGCCTCCAAGCCTTCCAGTCGCTGAGTTCCCCTGGGTTGGCACTGCCTTCCCACCAGGTACTCAATCACTGGCTCATTCAAGCTGTGACCTAGCATTTCCCATGCACCTGCCTCTTCCAAGTAGATGCATTATCTTTTTCCACTTCTTCAAATTAGGCTACTCTGTCTTTGCTACAGAAAAAGGAGAACTAAACTGGTGAAGCCTCCTAACACAAACCAAAGTGTTTACAATCAAAGAGGCAGCAACAAATCAGAATTATGTCTGATCTCTAGCCTTTAAATGGCTTCTGAGAAATCAGTGCAATTCACACAGCTCCCAGGCAAACCTCCTCTGCAGCAACTTTCTTAAAAGTTAGACTGGAACTGCTTGATAAATTAATTCCAGATTAAGTCAGTCTTCTTGTAGTGTCCTTCACATCTGCCACTCTGGGACAGGAGTTCAGGCTTGTTTTAGGCTGGGGTGGATGTTTTGGTTTTCCTCATCAGCATTTCACAGACTGCTCACTGAATTGAGGCCCATGATTAGGAGCTCCAGGTGTTACAGCAGAACGAAAGGTATCTGTATTGCATCATATGTTTTGCACTTTCTAAATCAAACTAGGTAAATCAGGATGGTCAGTGATCTTGATGGCAGTTTGCAACTTCATAACTTCAGCAGATATTTATTCAGTAACAGACACTAGTTACATTACATAAATGGCAGAAACCTTTTTCCAGTTATATAAAGTGGTAACAGAAAAAAATTACAATTTCCTCCATATTTGATATATATTATTTTTTCTGGTTTTAGAATCAATAGAATTCAGAAGAAAATGTGAAAGTAAAAATTTAAGTCCTATTATTTTAAACCAAACTCCTCCATGTCAAGATCCCCTTACTCTCTATTTTTCAAGAGAGGAACCTACCAAGAAGTCCCACACAACAAAGAGTGAATAACACCATTTTTATTCCTTTCACACAGGTCTGTAGACAGCATACAGCTGCCTCCTGAGCAGAATTAGGTCTGCATTGTTAATGAATGACCTGGATCATAATCATCAAGAGATTTCTGCAAGTAGCTCCTATTAATGCTAATGAGAATCTGACAAGTTAATCTCTCATGTATAGATGAGAGAGAATAAATCCATTCAGTTGCTGAACAAAAATACTGTCAATGTTTGAGGCATTACAGAAACCCAGACAACATAACAACAGCAGCAGCCAGGAGAATAATACTTTTGGCTTTTTAGTACCATAAAGTCTAAAATAAGTAGAAGTGTAAAGATAATGCAGTGTGCCCTTTCTCTTCCACCTCTGTTGGGATTTTTCTTTGTTGCATCATATTGGTAAATTGCAACTGCATTATTCCAATTTCTAATAAAACCTGGGAATGAGTAACAAATTTTCAGCCTGAAATCCACACTGTAAGTGAAAAACTGAAAAGAAGTCAGTATGGAAACAAACAAAAATTTAAAAAAATAAAAAGCATTGATTACATTTGCTTTTGTAAAGCAAGCAAACGTTATTAACTTGTTTATTCTTTATCATGAACATGCGCATAAGCACTAGAAAATGAGAGTCTGATAAGAATGTGCCTGAGGCAGGACATGAGCCAACACAAACCTCTCAGTGATGTGGTACGTGCAGTGGTGTTGGTGTCTTCACGATGGTCATCATCTTCTAGATACACCTGCCCCATGAAGGGAACAGGGCCTCACACCAGCAATGTCCCTGGCAATATCCTGCTGTTCATCCAGGGAACATGGGTCAGAACAGGCACCCAGAGTGACCAGTCTGGCTGAGGGCACTGCAAGAACCAGATGCTCCTTGGTTTTTTTCCCTATCAGAGCACGGGTGCATTTGCAGAACACCCCAGAAACAGCCCTATGGAGTAGGCAGCATGGATTGGGAATGCCCTTGAAAGGCCCTGTCTGGGTGACTCTTAGAGCAGCTTGCCCAAAGCTCTAGGTGGCCTCACAGTGAACATACAGTCTTGCCTGACTGACAACCAGTAGAACTTCTCAGAAACAGTTAATCAAACTCAGCTAATTTCACTGTGTGCATCTGGATGCTAAAAATAGCACAGATGCAATAGCATTTGTTCAATATATAAATACCAGCTTTCTGCTTTAGCTTAATACAAAGCCAATCAAAAAGACATCACAAAAGACTAGGCAAAAGCCTGCTTCTAAGCACAGAAATAAAAGTCACTCTGGCAGATATCAGTGAGTGCCTTGCTGGTCTGTTCTAGTGCTGGTATGGTGTTGAGTCACAAAGTGTGTCTGAAGAGTTCTCTCCTACTGCCTGAACTAAGAGTGATGCCAATTGGAGACAAGTTCAAAATGATTCCTGAATGTAAGTAGATATGAGAATGTGTAAGAACCTTCAAAGAACTGAAGAACTTTCAAAATGCAGAGGATTCTAGAAAATGAAGTTAAGTCATTCTTCAGGAAATGGAAGCAGAGACATCACAGAAATAGAAGATCTGGCCATCAACTTGAAGAACCCCTCCAGAATAAAATAGCCATCATCCATTTCCTATCACTTTATGTCTGTACAGTTTCTTTTTCCTGATTGAACATTTTAACACTGACCTCTAATTTGTCCCTCCTGAGGGAACTAGAAGCACTTGTGAACAGTTTCTAAAACATAATTTCAAAATGATAGCTTATCTGTCACTTTACCTACATCCAATTTATTCACTGTAGTTTTGAAATCTGTATAATATGTTTTCTTGTGCTTCATACCAACCTTTTTGTTTGACTCTGAAGGTAAGTTTTTCCCCCCAGTTTGTCATCTGGCTAGCAGTTCAGCAATTCCAGCATTATCCATCAAACAGTTCTTTCTGCTCGACCTTAATCTTTCTCCTCCTGGCAAGGTAAAATCTCAGGGCTATGGGAGTTTTGTGTCTTGCCATAATTCTGCTGTACTCTCCCACTATAGAGCCAATAGTCAGGGCAACTTTTGGGACTGAATTCACTGACCACTTTCTTGTTTTGAGAGATCTAAAATGGCACCCATTGGACTTTAGCAGCATAAAGCTACCCTGGAAGTGCCTCCTGTCTGGCTGGAGCTGTTCTGATACCCACAGAAATTTTTTCAGCTACAAAAAATGACTCCTTATGCGCATGGATTCAATACCATATCTGCAGTTAAGCTACATAGGTTTGCTTTACTAGCTCTGAAGTTAATTTAATGTATACAGAAAATAAAGGCATTTGCAGCTAGCTAGAGGCTGGGTGCTTCACCTGTTATCCAGGCGTGAACTTCAGCAATATATTTTCTTATTCTTTTATCAATGCCCCATTGAAGATCAAGACTTTGAGCACAATTCACTTTCTCACTTCAGCATCAGAGCACTCTGTAAAGATGAGCTGCTAGGATCATTTCTTTCAAACCGCAGAAANGGGTCCCCCGCACCAATCGTCACGGAACCGGGCCGAACCTGCCCGTAAACCGTTGACAGAAGAGGACTTTGTAATCTTCTCTGATCAACTCTGACATGTTAGTCTTGGGCCTAAGCTTACATGTGAGACCAGCCTCTCCATTCATCCTGCTGCCCAGCTTGAGCACTCAAGTTGTCTTGAGTATGAAGTGAGCCAGATAGGTTGAGAAGCAGGTTAGCATGGGAGGCACCATAGACACAACCATCTTCAACAAGGTTCTGTGGAGAGCTCTGGTCAACACTAAAAGGAGGTAGGAACTTAGCCATTTAAGTGTGCCAAAACAAAATTAATGGAAGCGATGAAATTCTGGGCGAGAAATACCATCTTTGGGAGACCCAAAGGCAGTACAGCATTGCAAGCTGGCCCTGAGCCTGCATCTAGAGCACTATATTTTGGTATGAATTACCAGAGGTTGCCCTGCGTGCAGACTATTTAATCGTACAGCTTTGGGCAGTTGCACCACAGACAGTGCTGCCACCAAGCCTGAACCACAGCGTGCGCACTCAACATGGTTTCTCAGATCACTGAACACCATGTAATGGAATGGGCTCTTCATTACAGCACTTCCTTTGCTACATCAGCTGAAAACACATATCTAACCCTTCTCTGCAGAGGGCTGCAGCGTGGCAAAAACTCAGCTCTGAAGTGTATTTGACAACCAAGGCAGACAAACAGATTTGAAAGATTCATACTTCGAGCACTGTCAGAAATGTATGTTGCAATTTTAATTGAAATTGTTGGCCCACATAGTCACAGACAAAGGGGCCAAACTACCTCTGCTTTTTAAGTTAGAAATAGTAGGCCCTGGAGTACTTAAAAGAGCTAGGAGATGTCAGGAGGTTAAGGACTGCTACAGGACTGGCAAGCAGGCATCCTGCTGCAAATAGGAAGGGAAGCTGGGCTGCAGATTTGAGCTATAGACCGTGCCTATGGGAGGAACAAAGGGAGCTGCTCAGCTGTCTGACCTTGCCAGGCAATGCTCCCATCCCAAGAAGAGTAGTGCAGACTCACAGATGGTTTGTGGCTGTGAAACAGGCACCTGAGGAATGGCAGATGAAGCCCTATGGTCTTTTCATTTTGTGAGTGAAAACAAGCAATTAAAATTGAACTTGAGAGGCAGCGTTAGTATGCGGTATGCTCCCTTTTACCCTGTGCTTGTGTTCTTGGAGGACTGGTTAACTGCTTTCTCATATATCCCTAACTAGCTAGCCAGCAAAAAATATGGGTGTTTTGCAACACGTGTGCACGTTATGCCTCCTCTGCAGGTAGAATTCTAAATATTATTTAACACAGTAATATTTAACAGGCAATGAGCAAGTCACAGAAGCACAGAATCGTAGGGGTTGGAAAGGACCTCTAGAGATCATCAAGTCCAACCCCCTTGCCAAAGCAGGTTTTCTACACCAGGTCACACAGGTAGGTGTCCAGGTGGGTCTTGAATATCTCCTGAGAAGGAGATTCCACAACCCCCCTGGGCAGCCTGTGCCAGTGCTCCGTCACCCTCACCGTAAAGAAGTTCTTGCGCACATTCGTGCGGAACCTCCTGTGCTGCAGTTTCTGTCTGTTTCCCCTTGTCCTGTCTCCACACACTGCTGAAAAGAGTCTGGCCTCACCACTTTGCCCCTCACACTTCAGATATTTGTAAAACTGGATCAGGTCCCTGGTCTCAGTCTTCTTCAGGCTAAACAGACCTAGTTCACTTAGCCTTTCTTCATAGGAGAAAGTCGGAGCTCTCTGGAATTCTAAAGGATAAGAAAATGGGGTGAAAAAAAAAAAAAATCAGCTATACAACAATGAATTTGCATATTGTCAAATGTTCGACCACTTCTAACATATGTTTGTGTCCAGAAGGAACCACAATAGGTTTTTTCTCACTCCTACCTTGCTGAGTCATCTTTTCTAACTGCATTAAATACCCACTGAACAAATCTAAACCTGAAAACTCCCATAAAAGAAAGATGTTTTCTGTATTATCTCGGGCTTCATTTGTATAAACCAAAATAAAAATCAGTTATTAATGTCCTCCTGAAACACTTTTTCAGGTTTTCAGGCTTGGAGAATCAAGCTAAAGTGCACTGTTAAATGTCTGCATACAATCCACATCATCGTTCTCACCAAATTCTGATTCCTCTGCTTTGGAATCACATTCCCAATGGGCCTTGTCCTTCAAGTCTTGCTTCAAGAAATTCATGAAAAGAGGCCATAGGAAAGGGTGTCATTGTTTGGCATAAGGATAAAAGATCACATTTAAGGGATCGATCTGTCCCTTGATTCCTGTCATACTTGACTTGCAATTACATGCTGAGGTGTTAGGATATGAAAGGAAGAAGTCCGGGGGGTCTCTTAGCACCGTTCCTTCTCTAAATAACTTTTTCTAAGCCATTACTTCAGTCTACCCTGATTACTCTCTGGAATCCCAAGTCAGCAGCTTTCAGTAACTTTGTAAGCTCATCAGAAATTTTTAGCAATAATTCTCCAAAAATGTTTCTAAGTTATACTTGCATCTATAAACACAGATGTTTTTTTGATTTGCACGCAGGTTGTCCTTCAAAACCAGAACAATCACTGAGTTGGTTTGGACATTGCATGACTGCCTGGAGTTTTGTGGTTCATATCTGGGATTATACACAATTGTTAAGTCACTAATTTTCCCCTATTAAGCCTCAGCTTGAAATTCCAGACAATAATAAAACAAAGCAGAACTGCAAACACTGGCATCAGCTCTGCCAGACTACCCACTGCGCAAATGTTTGAGCAGTGTCCCAAGGCATTTTGCTGTGAAGGTATATGCTATCAACTGCTCTGGTCAAACACTCTGCAATAGGGACAGGTTATGGCTAACACTTGGCAAATCATGCAGAACAGGCTGGGAAACTGCACTGATCATATGCTAGCATCTGTCTTGAATTTCAAGAAAGTACTTCTGTGTTTGTTGGTTTTTTTTTAGTACTAAATTTGTCTATATTTGGAATAAACCCATGTGAAGTACTTCAACAGTCTAAAAGTTCCAGATGAGGTAACAATGCATGTATGCACTAGACAAATCACTTTTGCTACCTCTGAAATAGAGTTCTCTACTGTAATTTCTGGCAGCTGATCAGCAACACACCCTGCAGCTCACAGTTCACAGCAAGGTTCACAGAGGATTGTCACAGCCAGCTGCAATTTCAGAGGGCACCTCACTATCATGCAAAGAGCAAATGGGAAGTTGAGCCTCTTGACCCTTTCTTGTGCCGAATGTATATGCAGTAGGACATCACAGACCAGCAAAGCCAGAATTTACCTGGGTTTTCCTTTGCTTTTCCAGGTGCATGGAAGGTACCCACACACTTCTCACTGATTAAAAATTAAAGGAACAGTGACCTAATGACCCTAAACCATTTGGAGATACCACATCAAACAGACTTGGAAGGAAGAACATCGCCTGCTGCCTCTCTGCAAGATCCAAATGTCCTTCTCTTGATCCTTAACTGAGCCTACCCAGATTTATACTACCTGACAAAATCACAGCCTGCACAGATAGGCCTGGAGATCCAGCAAGCACAGCACAGATGATGCAAGAGTTCATAAATAACAGCACTGTTACTTGTATAAAGTCTCAAGGTGCCTGCATTTTTCATACAAACACATAATAATTAATGAAGCATCACAGAAGAGCCCTACCATTCACTTGCTCATTTAATCTGGAGTTTCTGAGTGTGGGTCTGTCCTTGCTGGTGAGGGTGCACTGAGGCAACTACAGGTTACAAGTTACTACTAGAAGAAGCCATCATCCTACAGACAAAGACAGTTCTGCTATAGAAATCAGTTTCTGGAGAAGGACCATCAAGGCACAGAGGGAGGTGTGAACCAGCAGTGTCAATAACAGTGATTTCATAATTTTGTTGGTGCACTCTGCATGGCAATGGGAGCCCAGCTCGCGCCAGCCCAGCAGAGGGCAATCCCAGCAAACAGCAAGATCAGTGCTGGAGCACAGTTCCCCTGGGAAAAGGATAAATTATAACAGAGCCCCAACTACTGGCTGCTTGCACCTCCCTGTTGTTCTGCTGTGTGCACCATCCTAATGCACGAGTGCTGGGTGAGAGCAGGGAGCAAAGAACAAGGGTGAATGGCCCTTTTCTACTCCTTTTGGGTCAGTTTGTGACCTCAGGAGCTTTTCCCCATTTTCAGGGGTTCATTTCAAAGGTTTGTGAACGTTGGGAGAGTTGCTGGGATCAAGACCTGCTGGAAAGAAGAGCCTTGAGGAGCAGCTAGATTCCACAGACATAGAGATATTGAAAGACTCATCCTAGGAGGACGGGTAAGTTAGACTTTGCTAATGCCTTTCTTCCTCCACACCTACTTGTATGACTTCAAATCTTTTCCAAGCCTTCCTGGAAGAGTCTTCACAAATGAAATCAGGAAATCAGAGCAGATTGTTATACTGACAATTGCTGCATGCTTACTTCCTCTCCTAAAAGAAGTGACTCACTTCTAAGCTTCTGAGTGCACCGAGCATACATTTCCAATGTGTGCTAGAATCAGTAAACATTTTTACTGTAAGGCATAATAGCTAGTCATGAGCCCTTTTCATCTATAATTTAAATGGAATATATGAAAACTCCTGCTCATCTATGTAGGTATTTGTTACTCTAGGCAGTTGATTAGCATGGAAAGGCAGAGATAACATGGAAATAACAGTACCAAAACTCACTATATCACTTTTCTTTGTAGAAGAAATTAATTGTACTTTGCAGTATAAATATACACAAGAAAAGTGAAAAAAAGCCTACCTCTTTGAGGTAACCTTGTAAGAAGGCATCTGTTGTTCCCTCCATCAGCAGCGCTGCTCAGCAAATGACTTATACTATAGTAGGCAAACCTGGTGGAAATAGAGTCATGGATGAATGCTGTAAGGTCTGCAGCTTCTTGGCCAGCCAAAGGTGATTAACAGCAGCACAGACTTGCATACTGTTCCTTAAAATCTGTTACAGAAAGATAAGCTGAGCAGGACAGAGATGATTCAAGGAAATGGCTATGTGGAAACATCCAGCATTTGTACAAGGCTCTCTGCTAATGTCATCATGAGAAGGATGCAATTGCCCACGGTGCCTTGTTACTGTTACACAGGCCATCACTTATCCCACAGCACCAATGGATTCAGGAGGTTAAATTCAGTGTTCTTTGAGGTTTATCTCCTGATATTTTGCCTCTGACCCACAGTGGCAAGTTACAATTCACAAGTTCCATCAAGGAAGAAGGGCAATTGCTAATTTCTTTACCCCATCTTAGATAGTATTTGATACCATTTCCCAAAGCATTCCAGTAAATCATGTCTTACATGTGTATATCAATATATAATCACTTCTGCCATCTTAGAGACTAAAATACTTAAAACTGATACTTTGCTGACTCATTCTGCAAAGCTAAGGAATCTTGCTATCAGCCTTTTATAAGGTAGAGAATTGTATCACCCATGATACAATGAGATGTACTGCCCATCTCATAAACCCTACAAAGAAGGGATTAGCCACTGGAAGACATAGCTGATATCATTTGACTACTGAATTGATCAGTAAACATCAACTTTCTACTAGATATGACAAATCACTAATGCAGCTAATATATGAATTGTGCACAGGAGTCATAGACTCAAAGAATGGCTTAGGTTGGAAGAGACCTTAAAGGTCATCAAGTTCCAACCACTCTGTCATGGGCAGGAAGCTTAGTTTTGGAAATCCTTGCACAGTGATTTTTATTCCAGCAAGTAATTACTGATCATTTGAGTACTTCTTCACAATATTTTGTTAAACCCCTGAAACATTTTTGACTTCAAATGACTGTGTTCACATGACTTGTTTTTCTCCTAGTTAGGAGAAGAGATACAACAAAGAGATCAATGCTGTTAATAATGCNCAAAAAACTGGCTCTCCATCCCAGTTCAACTGGGATCATATCTTAGCTGTTTGGAGTTATAGCCACCCATTAAATACATGAACATTTGAATCCACAAGTATGCCTGTTTGCTTCCTCAGCTTGCCACTCTACTTCACTTTACCAGGCCATCCAGAATAGTTCTATGGCCCATGCATCGTAGTTGAACAGGTTGGTCCCACAGCAAATGTGGCCTGAAACAGTAGCCCATGCTGTGTTTCAGCTTTGTAAGACCACTAGAAACAAAGTTTATTTATGCACTGTGGTAGCAGTCAATGCTCTGATTGTATCTTCTCATGGTATTTCCAATTCAAAAACATCATGGCTTCTGAGTGCCTTTTTTGTTACACCACAAGGTATTATCTCCTCCCACAAATCTTTGTCACTGCACCATATTTTTTCCTCTTCCACTGATGTGGCAAGTTGCTTACAAATAAATGTTTTTGACACATCTTTTGAAAGTTACTTGAGAAGATACAGCCCCTTGCACATAAGGCAGAAGACATCAGTCCCAGCACTTCCATCATCTTCTGTGGTCCATCTTAAGGCCTTGACTCACTTACTGGTTATCTATTAGGATGCTTACTAGAGCTGAGAGGGTAACCATTTCACTTCAGGCAGTGCTGGGCAGAGTAGGCCCACTGTTTCGAATTGGATGGTGATTACCCTTTTGTTATGGCACCACCACCCTCAAAGAGTTAAACATCTCTTCTTGGAAGGAAACGCACAGGGTACTTCATACTACTGCTAAGCCTGGTAACAGTTACCAAAATAAACTGGACAAAACACAGGAGAATTTCAGCAGAAACTGTATTAATTTTCTACAGTCAGATACCTAAGTCTCTTCTACAAGCAGGTTAACACCCTGTTTTCCATGCAGGACCTACCCATGCACTGTGAATTGGGCATAGTGTTTCATGGTTATGTTCATCCTTTAAGTTTAATAACTGTCCCAACTCTGATTCTCCTGCACTGTAGGAATTGGCAGCCTGCTTGGGTTTAAAGAAAAGCAATGCCAGTGATTTCAAATTTTCAGCTTTGCTGAGCTTTAAAGCTCTAACTACTCAATCATGAATTTCAGATCTTCCTATCTAATCTTCAGCCACAACGACAGAAGGAGCGAAGAAAACAAGTTACAATCAATCCACTCTGTCTCCCAGTATGAGAAGTGGTTATTCCTCCGAGACCTATGAATTCCGAGCTTCCCCCAATTGACATTTGAGAAACTTAACAGTAGCAGTTACATATCACAGCTGTTCTACTGTGGCATATAAACAAACAGGTATTTCTGAGTGCCTCAGATGCTCTCTGGGGACATTACGTAAAAGAGTCAAACATCTGATCAGAAGACAAGCATCTTATGTCTCCTTTCTGCTCCATAAATGGCAGACACCAGTCTTCCTGGCTCTGTCAATTGACTTTCAGGTCAAAACTTAATCTCAGGATCATGGACTCAACTCACACATGGGTTTTTTGTCCTTCAGGTTCTTGCTCCATGCTACTGTCTAAGTTTTTTTTTTTTTTTTACAGCAGGTTTAAAAATGCACTATTTGAAATAAAAGAGAAAGTCTGGAACCTCCAAGAACGAAATCAGCACTAAGAATTAACTGAATACACAGGTGTCTTAACACCAGTATCTTGGGCTTTATTAGGAAAGTTCATTTCCCTTAAGCCATCTGGGCTCAGAATACTATTAAGAAAGTGGGAAAAAAATATGTTCTATCGTTCTTTCAGCATGACATTTGACAGGCTTTGGTGTGTTACGTCTGGATTAAATCTTTACTTCCTGAGACATATTCTGCCACTAATGTGGTTCCTAACTCCATCCAGTGCACAGGTAGTACCCTGTAACCTGACATTAGGGTGTCTTGTCCCCTTCTGAACCCTGCAGGGATGGAGTTTCACAGGTTTTGAGAGCATTTACATCACTCCTGCAGTATCATGTCAAGCACATGCTTTCTAGAAACACTGTAAATGTTAATAGCATTGACCATATAATAGCAATAAGTGCTTCTGTACTTGAGATTTATTTTCCTATTCGTTAACATTCCTGCTGCATTAAAACAGTGAAAGATTTCGTACTGTCTTTACTATTCTGTTTCCTTCTTTTAAACAGAATCAACCAGATCGTAGTCTCGCAAGAATTGGAACATCAGCATCATGGGAAATTCTTGTGTTGTTAACTCTTCATTATAAAAGATACAAATAAGCAGTGTGGAGCTCTAAGGAGTGCAGTGCAGAGATACTGGAGTTGCTTGACAGGAATTAGGTTGAATCCTGGGGATCTGTTAGATATGACCATGCTCTGGCNCTTAAAGGTCATCAAGTTCCAACCACTCTGTCATGGGCAGGAAGCTTAGTTTTGGAAATCCTTGCACAGTGATTTTTATTCCAGCAAGTAATTACTGATCATTTGAGTACTTCTTCACAATATTTTGTTAAACCCCTGAAACATTTTTGACTTCAAATGACTGTGTTCACATGACTTGTTTTTCTCCTAGTTAGGAGAAGAGATACAACAAAGAGATCAATGCTGTTAATAATGCAATGAAATGAATGAATATTTTTTAAATATGAATGTAATACAACCATACCATTTCAGAACCTTTTATTTTCTAGTTATACACTGCATAGGTTATTTTGCTGTGCACAATGACTTTTGGTTTAAGAGCAAGAAAATGACCACAAATACAATCACAGAGATATATACCAATATTTTGTTACTTTCTTTCATGTTCTAGTGAAAGAACAAGGGGAAACACCATGATTTTGTCACTAAAAGGAAATGAATGGGAAGAACAGATCAAGAACAGATTACTGGAAATCTGTGAAGATTCACAGAAAACTGCAGACTCGAATGGACTCTTTCTGCTCTTGAAGTTCCAGGACAAATCAGATGTTAACATGAGAATTCTGTAAATGTAATTTTTCTAATGCCATTCTAAAAGTGAAGACCAGGAAAAAAAAAGTTTCATTTATCTGTTGTGTTTTTTTTGTTGGTTTTTTTTTTTTT
>VXAB01007198.1:235554-253147 GCA_013399175.1 Odontophorus gujanensis | reverse complement strand
TTTTTTTTTTTTTTTTACAGCAGGTTTAAAAATGCACTATTTGAAATAAAAGAGAAAGTCTGGAACCTCCAAGAACGAAATCAGCACTAAGAATTAACTGAATACACAGGTGTCTTAACACCAGTATCTTGGGCTTTATTAGGAAAGTTCATTTCCCTTAAGCCATCTGGGCTCAGAATACTATTAAGAAAGTGGGAAAAAAATATGTTCTATCGTTCTTTCAGCATGACATTTGACAGGCTTTGGTGTGTTACGTCTGGATTAAATCTTTACTTCCTGAGACATATTCTGCCACTAATGTGGTTCCTAACTCCATCCAGTGCACAGGTAGTACCCTGTAACCTGACATTAGGGTGTCTTGTCCCCTTCTGAACCCTGCAGGGATGGAGTTTCACAGGTTTTGAGAGCATTTACATCACTCCTGCAGTATCATGTCAAGCACATGCTTTCTAGAAACACTGTAAATGTTAATAGCATTGACCATATAATAGCAATAAGTGCTTCTGTACTTGAGATTTATTTTCCTATTCGTTAACATTCCTGCTGCATTAAAACAGTGAAAGATTTCGTACTGTCTTTACTATTCTGTTTCCTTCTTTTAAACAGAATCAACCAGATCGTAGTCTCGCAAGAATTGGAACATCAGCATCATGGGAAATTCTTGTGTTGTTAACTCTTCATTATAAAAGATACAAATAAGCAGTGTGGAGCTCTAAGGAGTGCAGTGCAGAGATACTGGAGTTGCTTGACAGGAATTAGGTTGAATCCTGGGGATCTGTTAGATATGACCATGCTCTGGCTATATAATGTTAAAAAAAAAAAAAAGGTTCCATGACACTCCAGGTAAGAGAAATTAAGGACAAACAGATCTGAACATCTATTTTCAGTTTTCCAGGGTGTATCAGGGCATGAAAATCACATGGAAGACAAATGATGTTTTCTCTTGCTCTGCAGGCAGGTAGGCCTGCCCAGGGTCACAAGGATCCATCTTACTGGTTGGTGGGAGGGGGAGAACCTGGTTATGCTTCCACGACCAGGGCTGCCCTGCTGCCTCGGAGGTGTGCACACACTGGGACACAAGAAACACCCTGCAGGATCACAGTCAAGCCAACAGCTGTCTGTGTTAGCAGCACATATGAACATGGTCACATTCTGCAGCCCATCCCCTCAACTTCACCAGCATCCATGTCTGTCAGCTATTAGATACTGCTTCACTAAGAAAACAAACCTTCCACATCCCCAACCCCTAACTCCTGGGTTTTAAACTTTTTGGTTACATAAATTACAGCCAGCAAAAAGAGAGATCTTTGGGAAAGATGTAGATGTAGAGCAGTGCTGACACTGATGAGTCTGATCATACACATCTGTATGCATCAGAAAATACAAAGAATGAGGAAAAAAAAGGAAAAAGTCTATGAAAATCATTAATCAATGATAAGAGAAAGATTAAGATGAGTAAAAAAAGCATAGAGTAATGACTTGCAGTTTATCACTTAAGACTGGAATATCATTGAGTAGGAAAAGAAAAAGATCATATCAACACAGTTGATTCTCTCTGTCATAAACTGTGAGGAGTAAATAAGGGCTCTTTCTGTGTCAGGAAAACAGAGCTGTTAGACCCAGCTACCAGGCTGGTGTGCGGGCAGAAGTCTCTCAGCATGTGCAGGTTTCAATAGTGGTGTGATACCAAAGAAAATTCCACAGTAATAGCTATTGTTCTGTATTTTCCATAGTGTAATCATTGTCAGCTGAGAGATCAAATTGAAATGATGCATGGCCCGGAAGATTGGTGTTTCAAGAAAAGAATTTTAGTCAAAGCTTTGCAAAGTTGTGCAAGGGACCTGAAATGGTTGAGAAGTGTGTGTCAGAATCCCTCAGACCACCGTGAAGAAGTTTCCAACAGATGAACATTTCTGGCCAGACGGCAGATTGCTAATAGAATTATGCATTTCAGAGACAGAGGGGGACCACTGTGTTCCTTTTATTTATGACTTCCGGCATTTAGAATCAGAGAATCACAGGTGTAGGAAGTTGGGAAAGGAAGACAAGTGACGAGCATGGTTGAACCAGGATCTGCTGGTCAAACTGGAGAGCAAGAAGAAAAAGCTGTTAGTGGAAGAATGGACTAGTAACCTGGGTGGAGTGTACAGATGCCACAAGGTTGTGTAGGGATGGTGTCAGGAAGGCCAAGGCCCAATTGGAACTAGACTTGGCAAGGGGAGCAAAGAATAAGAAAATCTTCTATAGATACATCAACTGGAAGAGGAAAGACCCTCCTCCCTAGCGAGCAACAGAAACAGGCTAGTAACAATCAGCAAGGAGAAGGTTGAAATATTCAACTTCTTTGCCTCAGTCTTCACTGGTGACTGCTCTACGCACAGCCCTTGAGCAATTGGTCTGGAAGCTGGGAACTGAGAGCAATGTCCCTCCTGCTGTAAGTGACAATCAGGTTCATGACCTCCTGAGGAACCTGAGCACCCATGAGTCCGCGGGTCCCAATGAGATGCATCCCAGAGTCCTGAAGAAGTTGGCTGATGCAGTCACTAAGCCACTCTCATTGTTATTTGTAAAATCGTGGCAGTCAGGTTGCTGATGACTGGAAAAAAGGCAGCGCCAAGAAGGACAGAAAGGATGACCCAGATAACTACCAATCTGTCAGTCTCACCTCTGTGCTGGGAAAGATCCTGAAAGCTACGCACCTTTGCAATCTTAAATTTACAAACTTCTTATTACAGACATACAGGCAGAATAGAAGGAGGGAAAACAGATGCACACAAACACCATCCAGTATATTCCAGAGTTGAAAGAAGAAGGTATAATGCAGGGAATGGCCTAAATGCTCTGTTTTTGGCATGCTTAAATAATGTCCTTATTCCATGCAGTTTTTAATCCATGAAAAGTTTCTTTCCGCAACTTAAGCAATATACTTAAAGAAAAAAGAGTTATATATTTTTAATTAACATCTTGACTGAATTTCTAAACAAACTGATTAACCAGTTCAGTGTTTATTTTTTGTGTCCCTTTCTCTACTCTCCGATCTTCAGGCTTTTACTGCAAAGCCTGTGAAAGTCCACACGTAAAAGTAATTCCACTTTAGCAAACATCTATACTTGATGTTATTAAAGGCAGGAGATTTTTTTTTTTTTAAGAAAATAATGCAGTCTTAAAACTTCAAGTGACAGAGAAACTGGTACATGTCTAATGCGTTAATTTGAACCATTTACTGCCTCATTATATGAAGGATACGTACTTTGTCAAGTTGACATTGTTCATTTCAAATTTCTCCCTATTAAACAGTATCACCTGTCCATAAGAAGGTATTTAGATTAAATGCATTATTTACTGGAAAAAAAAAGAAAAGAACTTTGTGCTGGGAGAAATATACATTCCTTCCATATACTTAGAGACAGCAGTCAAGTCATAGTCATTTGTCTATAAAATGTAATATTTCTAGTATGTTAATGTTGCACATTGTTGTATCTGATTACTTAATTGGCAGTGTTCTATTCCTAGAAATAGATTTCTTCTCTCATTTCTTCTTTCTCATAGAAAAGGTTTTTTTCATTGCATCTTCTACAGAGTTTTACACAGGAAAAATGATAAAGATATGTTATTAGTGCATCATTCTACCTTGTCTTCCAGTGCCAGTTGACACTGAAAATTGACCTTTGTCAAGAACCTTATGGGTGATATTTTTCTCCCAGCTTATATGCAAAGCCTCCCTACCCAGGGTATATACTATAAGAACATGATTAAAACAAGTGGGTTAAAATATTTATTCTGTATTTGTTTTGTCTGGAAAATACCTAGAGCAATCAGAAAATAAAACCTGATAGTGATAAGCCCTTATCTGGAAAGGCTAGTTGTCAGCATATCTTCTAGGAAGGAAGGCAATCTGGGGAGGGGGGGGGGGGGGATTTGAATCTCAGACTTCAAGGAAAACCTTTCAAAAAGGTATATGAGGAACTGACAGTCTGCATTTGAATTACAAGTTAATTAAACTATCCTGGGCAATAAATAATATTCTTCATTTGTTGCCCTTCATAGAATTGGTCATGTTGGAAAAGACCTTCAAGATCATTAAGCCCAACCACAACCTGACCATACTACCTTAACTCTAATAACCCACCGCTAAATCATGTCCCAGAGCACCGCATCCAAATGAATTTTAAACACACTCAGGGATGCTGACTCAACCACCTCCCTGGGGAGCCTGTTCCAGTGCTTAACGACCACTTTCCGTAAAGAAGTTTGACCTTACATCAAACCTAAACATCCCCTGGCACAACTTGAGGCTATCTCCCCTTGTCCTGTCACCTGACACCAGTGAGAAGAGACCAACCCCACTTACTGCAATCACCTTTCAGGTATTTCAAGAGAGCAATAATGTTTCCTTCAGCCTCCTCTTCCCCAGACTAAACAGCTCCAGCTCTATGAGGTCACTCCTCATAGATCATATTCTCTAAGGCCTTCACCAGTCTTGTTGCCCTTCTTTGGACCTGCTCCAGCACCTCAATGTCCTTTCTGTATTGAGGTGCACAAAACTGAACACAGTACTCAAGGTGGGGCCTCACCGTGCTGAGTACGGGGGGGGAATGGGGGGATTATTTCCCTAGTCCTGCTCATCACACCATTCCCAATATTTCAGTCATATATATACTGTAAAGCAGCTCTTTATGGAACTAGTAGTAAATATTGACACACATGTGAATGTCCCTGTTTGTAGACACCTAGAAGCTAGATATTAACTGGACCAAACCTGCACTGCATGCAGGTCTCCCTACAGGAAAGCCCTTGTTTATGTAAATATCCAATTCTAACAATTTGCAAGCAGCTGCTAACCACAAGAGATTTAAGTGCCACTGTGCTATTTTGATTACTAATCTCTGCTTTGTCCCTGCTTCTCTATGGACATGCTGTAAATTATTATAATTTGTTGTGATGGACAGCATTAGAATGGCATCCATTAACACTGCTATAGATGAGAGACCCTCCTAATGTCTATTAACAATCCTTGTGGGTGATGGCAGTGATGGAGAGGAGTAACACAATCATTTATCCACTGTGATTGGAAAGTCAAGCAACTGAGTTCTGAATAATTGCTCCTTTTTTCCCCACCCCTTTTTTCCGGCCATAAATATTGAGACGCGAAGTAAGACTCAGCCATACTAAAATGGCCACGATGGAGTCCTGGAATATTTTTCAACATTAACACTTTTAAAACCTAGCATTTTGCAGACACAGAGTTTCACACGTGCTCAAAGCAGATTTTTAGTACTTGCTTTCAAACGTTGAAAAAGGGTAAGTTAGCATTTAAAAAGGTAACAGGAGGCTCATTATACAGTGGGTGGCAACTGGGCAAATGGCAGAGGAAGCAGCTTCTCTGTGACCCTGCTGACCCCTGCAAGCTGCAGAAATCAATGGGATAATCAAACCAATTAAAGGGTACCAAGGAGTTTAGAGAGGCTGAAAATGGAACTAAGGGATGTAGTCATTGATTTAATGTCACAGAATAATTCCAAATAATAGATTTATAATTCTATTGTTTGCCACAGGGTTTTCTTTCTCTTCTATAAACCAGCAAAATAGAAGTCCCTCTTCTGATGCAGGTGTGTTATGTAGTTATCCTTAAAGTGCTTTTGTCCTCCTTGCTGTTTAAAATACTGAAGATTCATTGAGATAAAAACCAAATGAGTGAAAATGGTTTATGGCTCAGCATCACTCTCACTCCATTTATGTGGGAGCTGGAGGAGATGTCAAAAAAAAAACAAAAAAAAAACCCTGAAAGAAGCATTCTTCCTGTTCTGAAAATGGTTTAGTTAATCTTCACCAACATTTTAAAGATAAGAAGTGTGAATTATGTATTACTAGAAGCATTATACACCAAAGTTGCTGTCTTTAGCAAGGAAACAGCTGCTTTAGAACGGATACAGCTGACAGTAAGAAGAGAAGCAAGCACCCAAGTATAGAGCACTACTCCAATTCAGTGTACAGTCAGCTGAGATTCATCTCTGCTGTCAGTGATTTATTTAACTGTGTGACTCCCCTGAAGTCAGACATAAAAGTCCAGAGCATTTTTCTGACAAATTTAAGTATTTTCTTTACCTTTAATTAAAATACAACAGTTCATAGTTTCAATTAGTTGAACCCAGTGAAACTGCACAGCTGATACCATGGTAGAAGCTAAGTGGCACTGATGTTATGCTGAATTAGGGAAGCAACTTATCTGCATGAAAAACCATTGTTCAATTCTGACTGCGCCATCAGGCTAAAGAGACCGGACATGGGGCTCTGAGCTTTTTATTTTGCAAAAATCCTGCTCAGAATTTACTAGCACAACAAAAGGGATGCCATATACTGGGTGGGTTCACAGAGCCCTTGCGCAGCATTTAACATCATCCTGCTTGTAAGAAGACAAATATAATTGGTCTTCTGTAACATAGAACTGAACTAAAGAAAGTAAAATATCCCACATTCTCTAAATGTATGAAAAGGATTAAAGATGCCTCTTGAAAGCAAATACAGTGAAAAATGGGTATATGTCTCATTAAAACAGTTCAGAGTTACAACTTCATTCAATGATACTATGCAAAATGAGTGGTTACGAGTGATGTACTACTTACAATTGCCTATTAGATACTAATAATGGCATGCATTTTCTTCCAATTAAAATGATAATATTTGTTGCTTTAAAACTATCCTAACACAAGATGGAATTTCATATTAGTTAATATTTCCCATTTGCCTTTCACCCATTTATATGCTACCACTTAGTGCTGGTGGAGCATGACGCTGCCGGATGCGCCCACAGAACTGAAATGAGGACACACCACCAGCAATAGCTGTGCATCCACTCACTGACTTCACTACACACCCAGGAAGATGGAAGGGGAACAGGAGAGCAGCTGTTTGCTGCCTGGCAGTCTTGTGTTGCAAAGCCTCAGACATAGCATCCTGCTCATTTGGAGAGGCTTTATAAAGAGACGCTCCCTTGGGTGTAGTGTGAACTTTCAAAGATTCAAATTCTTTATCAACTAGAGCATTTTTAATCTTTACTATATTTACTTGTGTTATTAGAATTGAAACAATTGCCCTGGGTGAGATTATTAAATTTCACCTTAGCACAGGACAAGTTCTTTGAGAGCACGGAAGAAAGACACTTTCTCCCTGAGGAAAAAGCTACACGAGCAACAAAGATGCTAAATAAAACAGAAAAAAAAAAAGATATACAGTTAGTTCACTCCTTACAGTTTCTTTTTCCTCCTGTCTATACAGCCAGTATCTGCTTTACACTAAAGATACATTCTGACACTGCATCCGACACCTGTATCTCAAAGCACAGTGACAGGACCCAGAAAATCACTTTCTTGACCTCCATCATGCACATCCAGCCAGGTGGGACCATGAGCATACCTGCTGCCAAATAAGCCAGGAAACCACACACAGAGAAAGGCAACAGCAGTTATAACTACTTTAAACCAGTATAGAATCACCCATAAAAGTCAGAGGTCACAACACAGAAATAAAGAAGGAATTGCTTACCCCCTTTCTAAGGATCAGGGCTCACCAAACACCCCAAATGGGAGCTCTCCAAGTAAAGAACCTTCTCTCATGGCAGCCTATCCCTTAAATGAGGTTAGGGAGCCTGGCTCCAGGCCTTACATTCACACAAGTGAATTGCTCCTACCTGTGCTCCCAGGGTGGCTACACCCCTTCCCCAGGTGCTCAATCACTGGTTCAGGTCATGACTTCACAGTTCTCATCACCTGCGGAGCTGTGTATCACCTCTTTGTGCAGTGCCCTTGGGAAGGAACTAACTCCTCAAGGTAGTTAGAATTTGGAGATTTCTGAGTTACCCTCTAGCCCAAGCTATTCTATGACTCTAAGCTTTCTCCTTCTTCCCCCAAAGTCTCACACACTGGATGTGACACAGGCCATGGGGAGATGTGGATGGGGCACCTCACTGAGGCAGCTCCAGGGAGCACAACGCTAGCTGGCTGCTGCAGGGACAGAGGTGAGCAGCTGAAGCTCAACAAATTGAACAGATTTGAAACCAGGATTATTATTATTTTTTTTTTTTCTAAGAGAAAGCAGCAAGCCATGGGAACAAGTCATTACAGATGAGGTGTGCTTGCTGCCATCACCTGAAAGTGTAAACAAACATGGGGGTTTATTTTTGAAGTCTCTGCCCTGCTTCTTCCAGCTATTGAGAGTATTATGTCTGGGTAGTGCAGTTATTAACAATGGGGAGATTTTTGTCCTTTGCAATAATCACAGTCACACAGGGGAAGCACAGCAGCCTCTTGTGGCCCTTACAATATACATATCTGTCAACATCATAACACTTAACAGTGTGGGTGTGCAGGTCTGTCGCTTGCTCATCCAACATCGTTTTCCTGACTTGAGCAAATAACCACAACTGTGGCATCAGGAAGAGCAGCACAGCTGGAGGCAAAGCAACAGTACTGGGCCCAGACATCCACACTGCCCAGAGCAGGGGCTGAAGCACCTGAGTTGTGCTCACAAGGACTGCTTAGCTTCACTCAAATGGAAGTCAGTTGACATGTACTCATGCTATGTGGTAAGTGGTGTTGGTTGGCTTAAATAGTGCTGATCAGAACCACAGTAATGATGTGGATAAGTGCCTGTTAACATGGTACTAAAATGGTGTTGTCAAGGAGAAACTTTGCTTATTATAGTGGTCTGCTCTGAATCCTTAGAAGAGCAGGAAATCTCACTACTTGAAGTTCCTGGGCCAATAGTGTAACACCTTAATGTGGGGTTGGGCCTAATCAGTTTTGACAAGGTAGCAGGGTCTGACTATTAAGATGTGGGACACGTGTCACGCACCAATATAAAGGAGAGAGACGTGGTTCTTTGATTATGTGTATGCCTGGTGTGAGATTAAGACACAACAGGTCAAATGTTAGGCCAACCAGTTTATTACAAATACTAGCTGCTTAGAGATATGGGGAAGGGAATGTGGGCGATAGAAAGGAGGTGAAAAGCAAGGAGACTTGGCAGAAAGCAAGACACAGAGAGCATCACCACCGGGGATCCAGCAAGGTCCACAGTAGGTCCATTGGTCTTAGAAGCTCTCTGGTCACTGTGGGTGATAGAAGAGAGCCAGGAAGCTTCGCAGCAAGCAGGCCTGGGGGGGGGTGGTTCTTCCACAGAGGTTTTCCCCTCAGGGAATTCTTCTTCGGGAGTTCTTCTCCAGGAGTTCTTCTTCAAAAATCTTTGGTTCAGTGAAGGCCTTTTATCCCCCATTTCTCAGTTCTTTTTTCCATTCTCTCTGTTTGTGTGACATATCTGGCCGAGCAGATAAGCCAGCAGGAGATGGTGCCTTCATTGCCATGCAGGAGCATTTCCATCTTTTGCAGTGGTCAGCTTCTCCAAGCCGAACCCCGAAAAAGGCTATTTGCCCTACTTCTGCTTATCTTTACAACCATAAGCAGAGACACTGAGACACTATAACACCCATCTAGATAATCAGCAGTTATCAGTCAGAGTCTTATTACCAGAAAAGGCCTTAGGAAGCAAGCTTTGAGACAAAAGAAAGGAAAGCAGTTTCTGTCCTTCACAACACGTAATTTTGGATCTCAAGGACATATGGTTTTAAGTCACATGTATGAAGAAAAATATTTACATCAGAAAACTAGAAATACTGAAACATATGGAAGATCATTTTTAACAACCTAAGAGAAAACAGTGCCTATTAGCAGTTTTTGTCTTTTCTTTAGCAGGACTAATATTAGACTTCATTTATTTTCCAAATGACATTATTATTCAGTAAATAGAATATGAAGCCAAGGAACAAAAATGGTTCAGTTCCTGGCAAACTTTTTTCTCGTCTTGCTCAATAATCACAATTATGATGATTTTATTCATAAGTCACATTAAATTTTTCCCTATGGTAAAATTAAAGGCAATGAGAATTGAATGATCTGTTCCCTAAATGTGAAACTAAAAGCAATACATCTTGCTCCTACATTAAACAACCGTATTTATGCTCCAGATAGTCAATGACTGAATCAAAAATGACTGTTCTGATGAACTCTGGCATTCAGCTCTTCCTTTTCTTCTTGTTTAATAGCAGAACAGAATCTCAGTCTAATAAATTAAAATATCAAGGTCTATATCCATGAAGATCCCAGAATGTCAGAAAGATTGATAGTAAACTGCTATATGCAGAGTCATCAATGTCATCTGAGAGATCAGGATTCAAGAATCAAATATGACACTGAACAGACAGATATATGCCATTTTATTCTAAACAGGGCCATCATCTCTTTGTATCTGCACCAGAATTAAGGGGACAAGCTTTAGGACTATGCTGAACATTTTGCTTAATCATACATTCAAGTGAAAGCACTTGGAGCTTGAGGTTAGCAAGAAAAATATGAACAGACTAACCAGAAGCTGTCAGTTCACTACTGCCTGGTGAAAGGTCTAGTAGGCAGCACCAGGTCATCTCTTGATAAATTTTTGACACTTGGCCTCAAACCTGGAATACTGGAGCTAAGGTAGGCTGCAATGACTCAGATAAAAAACCTGTAACCTTGGAAAATATGTGACTGGTGCTGAGAGATGAGTGAGTGATGCATTTATAAAATTGCAGCAATTGTTTTACATTTGCTTGGCATTTGTGGAGAGTCATTCTTCTGCGTTTATACCTGTCGCCTATGGCAGACTGAGGACATGTCAGGGAAGAAAACTCAATAAATCTGCTAAACCTTTATGAATGTTAAAGGTTCTGTAATGATTGACAACATTTACCTGAGGAATCTGAATTATTTTGGGGAAATGTTCACATGGAATTTATGGTTGTGATGTTCAGCAGTTCACCAAACCTATAACATGTATGATTGCACCTGAATAATATGTATTGCTTTAATCAATGCTATGCCATGTTCAAGGCAAAGCTCATGGAGAAGGAATGTCTCATCAGTATTATGAAAGAAACATCAGTTATTTGCATCTAACTGAGGTGGTAAGCAGTAAGAGATGCATAGCACTGTTCAGGTTCCTGTAGTACAGTTATATAGAATGGAGCCTACTGGAGACCAAAGCAATACAACTAGACATGCAGCACTGTGTTTTTCTCACCAATAACGTCTATAATCAAGAAGACTATAGCATATAAAACCTCAAGTTTTATCAGTGAGGTCCTTTTTGGGATTGTCTTTTTTTAGACTGGGAAAACTGATGGTGTTTTGGCCACCTGGGATGGCATGAAACAGGCAGAGTCACTGAGACAGCGCAGATGTACCTCCTTGCCACACAGCATTCACATCAGTGCCTGCAGTTGACAAAAGCATCCTACAATGTAGATCTGAGAGACCTACTTGTTCTTAGATGTGTGAGACTAGGAAAACACACCTAGCCTATGCCATAGGTAGGTCAAAGGAAATTAGAGACCAAAACCATCAAAAACTGCTGGATCCTGAACAGTACTGAAAAATTAATTGCTTGGTTACTCATTACTCTGCTGCCTGAGAGTTAACATTAGCAAATAGTTACATCCATTTCTTTTTTCATTTGTCTGACTTGTTTTCAGCTGATGAAACTTCAGGAATCCATGTCTGTCTCGTTCATGCTTAACTATTTGCTTTTTATTAGTAGTGGTTGGAGGAATGTGATCAACATTGAAGCCACATTCCCCAATATTGAGTAGTTAGCCATCTCTTTCAACAAAGAACAGTGGAGAAGCATCATGTTTAAAAGAAATAAAAGGTCTTCACTTATTTTCATGCTTATATATGCATAGTATGTGGAGAATGTGTAGGAGTTTATACCTGGCATGGCTGTAGAACACCAGATACTTGAATGGAAAAATATGTCTTCTTTCCATGCCATGAATTTACCTCTTGAACTATGTGTGGAAGAACATTAAGATTTACGGAGTTATTATAACTGACAGCTTAAATTTCATAGAGATATGTATTTTAATTGATGACCATAAAGGCAGTGCAGTAAAGGTTATCTTGCAACTATATTTGGAAATCATTTTCATAACATCACTTACTTCCTCTAGAAGTTATCTTTAACAAAAAACTTTCATTGCTGTTAGTATTAAATAGAATTTATCTGAAAGTGACTCTATTTTGTCATTCTGTCTCCTTATCTTACATGCGATCCAGCAAGAATGGGAACTCAATTATTTCCCAAAGATCCTTTCGTATCGTATAACTTGAGTGGATTTTCTATCCCCAAACTGACTAGCCCAAGCATATTGCCCTTGCTCAAACCGAAACACCTGCTCAAAAAAAGTGGGCATGTAATGGTGTCCTCCGGCAGTTGACTACAAAGAATTGTGACAGAACACTTGTATTTTTTTCCCTTGGTTTTGGAAAATTGAGATTTTGTGGCACAGGTGCAGTTACTGAAAAAAAAAAAGATATTGCACTGTCACTTACTAAAAATGATAGAGACTCGTTTTCAACATGAAACTAGAAGAAAAATAATGTAGTTTTTGTCTTGCAAGACTGCCTCTTGTCCCTGCCCATGCCACAGGCAAGAGCCCACCTCCATCCATCTGTAGAGCAGTTTGCCTCCTCACACACAACTCCAGGCATCTGCAGTCTGAATGATGGAACTGTGCAAAACAGCAATATTAACATCTTCCTAGACTGTGGAAGAGCATCAGCATTTCAGGCAAACATAACATCCTTGAAAGCTATTTGATTGGTAGCTTGGGCATCACTGTCTGCATTTACACTCCTCACTTATTAAAAGATGTCAGCTGTCCATAGGCAACATAGACAAATTTAGTTTTGG
The DNA here is from genome assembly GCA_013399175.1 of Odontophorus gujanensis. Lineage (NCBI taxonomy): Eukaryota > Metazoa > Chordata > Aves > Galliformes > Odontophoridae > Odontophorus > Odontophorus gujanensis. The sequence goes on along the minus strand of VXAB01007198.1, from coordinate 240,367 downwards.
CGCCTCATATCTTCTGAATGGTTTTCCATCCCACCAATGTTCTGTCAAAATGATTTATTCATGTGGGGCATCAGCAGAAAGACTGCATTGTTGGACCTTTTTCTCCTCTATTCTAAGGAGGACAGGAAGATTTGTACAACTTTCTACACACTATTTTTTTTTCTCTTTCAGTATGACAGTTACTGTATTCATTAACTATCATATCAAACTGCTAACAAAGAACAAATGAGTGTGAGGGAGTGTGTCTGTACTGTGCATGAAAGGAAAAATGTTTGAATTACTTTCAGAAGTCAGAAGATGTGAAATGAGAACAGTGAGGGAAGAGCTAGTGGACTTCAGATGAAATATATCATGGTCTTGAAGGAAATCAAATGAGATTGTGTTTTCCCTGGTGTACAGTACAGCTGTGTAACTCTCTGCTGCAGAGTTGCTGTGGATTCTAAGTGTTCACATAGGATCAAGGAGACAAACTCTTGGAAGAAGAATCTGTTGAGATATATTAGTTATAAAGTTATTATTTCTGGCTTAAGAAGTATCTGAGGTAGAAATTCTTGGAGGCTGGAATAGTACAGCCTTGATGTATCACTACAACCATTCACCCTGCGATTTTGCTGCTGTCTAACTGCTAGGCACCGCCCAGGGCAAAGTACTGGGCTGTCTTTGTGGTCTGACCACTCTAAACACCCTTGTGGGAAAAATCATTGAGCAACAAATACTCTTGTCTGCATTTTAGAATAATGATTTCAGTACAGAAAAAGATACAAATTAGCCTTCTACGATGGCATCACCAGCTGGATAGATGGGAGGAGAGCAGTGGATGTCGTGTACCTTGACTTCAGCACGGCTTTTGATACTGTCTCCCATGACATCCTGATAATGAAGCTGAGAAAGTGTGGGGCAGATGAGTGGACAGTGAGGTGGACTGGGAACTGGCTGACTGGCTGAGCACAGAGAGTGGTGATCAGTAGTGCAGAGTCTGGTCAGAGACATGTGACTAGAGGTGTTCCCCAAGGGTTGATGCTGGGGCCAGTCTTGTTCAATATATTCATCCACAACCTTGAGGAGAGGATGCTCTCCACCCTCAGCAAGTATGTTGATGATACAAAGCTGGGAGGAGTGGCTGACACACTTGAAGGCTGTGCTGCCATTCAGTGAGAGCTGTACACGCTGGAGAGCTGGGCAGAAACCTGATGAGGTTTAACAAAAACAAGTGTAGAATCTCCCAGCTGGGAAGGAATAACTGCAAGTATCAGTAAAGGTTAGGACATGACCTGCTGGAGAGGAGCTCTGAGGAGAGGGACCTGGGTGTCCTGGTGGAGAACAGGTTGGCCATGAGCCAGCAGTGTGCCCTGGTGGCCAAGAAGGCCAATGGGATCCTAGGGTGCATTAAAAGGAACATAGCCAGCAGGTCTAGGGAGGTGAACCTCCCCCTCTACTCTGCCCTGGTGAGACCTCACGTGGAGTACTGTATCCAGTTCTGGGCTCCCTGGTGCAAAAAAGACAGGGATCTCCTAGAAAGAGTCCAGCAGATGGCCACAAAGATGATATAGGGCCTGGACTACCTCTCTTATTAGGAAAGACTGAGTGACCTGGGTGGGTCTGTTCAGCCTTGAGAAAAGAAGACTGAGAGACAATCTTGCAGTTTATCTTGTTCCACAGCTTCTGCTCTGAATAGTCTTTCTTGTATTCCCACATGATCTTATTAATGTTTATAAATATCTTAAGTGTGGGAGTTAAAGAGACATGGCCAGCATTTTTTCAGTGATCTGTGGAGACCGGACAAGGAGAAACAGCCATAAACTGGAGCACAGGAAGTTCTGCACCAATATGTGAAGGAACTTCTTCACAGTGAGGATGATGAAGCACTGGAACAAGGAGGTTGTGGATTCTCCTTCTCTAGAGACATTCAAGACCCACCTGGATGCCTACCTGTGCAACCTGCTGTACAGAGTCTTCTTTGCAGGGGGGTTGGACTCATTCATCTCTAGAGGTCCCTTCCAACCCCTACAATTCTGTGATTCTGTGATAACAGAAGAATTGAAAAAGTGATGAGCTGACAAATCTCTTAAGTGCAGCAATGGATTTCATGGTATTTGGAATGCTACTCGTGTCTATCTGGGCAATAGATATGTATTGCTATACATATCAGTATGTTTCACCCAACTGTGATAGGCTTGAACATTTTGACTTCTAATCAGACTGAAAAAGTCCTGGGGGCTTCCTGTAGAGTAAACTGGCAAAGATGTGTAAACTGAAATCATGGAATCATTAAGGTTGGGAAAGACCACTAAGATCACTTAGTCCAACCCCAGCCCATCCCTGCCATGTGCTCTAACCACACCCCTCAGTGCCACAACCACACATTCCTTGAACATCCCCAGAGATGGTGACTCCACCACCTCCCTGGGCAGCCTGTGCTGTTGTCCAACCACTCTTTCTGAGAGAAAAATTTTCCTGATTGTGCTCACATTAATTTACCAGATAGGATAAATATTTTTTTGCTCATATAAGATTACCAAATTAAATCATTGCTGGCCTTTATGCTACTATTTGCAGAATGTATGCTGAGACTTGGTTGTCTTTCTGTTATTTCTTAGGATTGGTTCAGATTAATCAGAAAGCTCCTGAAACCTTTACATAGCATTAGGGAGATTATGTGAGTTCATCAGTATCTTCAGTACAAGTTTTCTAACTGCATAACAAGTATATATCCTTCTCCTTTCTCCTCTGGGAACTGCACTTTCACTGAGCTCGACACAAGGAGGCTGAAAAGTTCAGCAAAGTAGAGATGTGTTAAGAGAAGAAAGAAAACAAAACTCAAGATTTGTTAAGTGACAACTCCAGGAGCAATAACCTTCCTCTGTTCAGCACTTAGAGCGGGCAACTCTCGTGAAAATATATCTGACTATTCCACAGTGGGAAAATCTATTATACAGAAAGAAAGAAGGTGCTACACTAAGCAGTTTGGGTTTATCTAAAATCTATGTGTTTTAGATATGAATAAGAAACAGAAGTTTTTCTGGGGCTGCTATTTTTACTAATCATTTGGCACTACACACCGTGTGATATATTTAGTGCATATCTCATCTCACAACTGTTGTGGTTCAAAAACCCTACAGAAAACATCATACTAAACTTCAAAGAGCTTTTTCTTTAAATAAATATTTTCCTCTCCCAATCATTTTCTCTACGTACGTCTGCTTTAAAGATCTATGTTTGACTAAAGCTTTCTCCTTCAGAAACCAAGCAGTGAGAAAACTGCACTTCTATGAAATCCTAATCAAGATTTAGAAGAGCTTGTTGCTATGGAAATAACTGTGTCATTGCATGTTCAATGACTTGTGCTGACTTAAAGCCCAGGCTGAAGAAAAACCCCTCTGGTCTGAGTAAAATAAATCAACAGAGCAAATCGATGGGGTAAATTACATCAATGATACATTAATCATGAAATTTTAGTCTTTATTAATAATGCTTTGTGGCTCTTGTACCTGCAGGCAGAGTACCCTCCCCCAGGTAGGGAACTGCAGTAGGGAAAAAAACTGCTTGCACCCCAGCGCCCAAAGTGAGCTTCATGTTTTGCTGTGTGTGCTTGACTGGGGTGGTTGTATCTGTTCTCTCTTAGCAGTGTTGGTATCATGAGTCCAGAAAGCATGACTCAGCTCTGCAAAAATTGTGAATTTTCAGAGACAGAAGGTACCCTGCCATCTGGGACTTGTGTGCATGCAGGTTCAGCAGTTAGTGCTGTCAGTTCTGGTGCGGCTCCACAAACTCTCAACCCCACAGAAATTCTATGGCAGTTCATTCTACATCCCAAATGAATCCAGATGCACTGTCCAAGTGTCATTTATTTCCCATTGAAGATAAAGGTGCAGTAGCCTAGGTCATGAGCCAACCTGTCCAAAAAGCTCCCCAATACCAGTTTTGTCCTTTCAACTTAGCCACATCCCAACTGTTTGCTTCATTTTGGCCATCTAATATTCACTGAATATCTAATTCACTTAAATTTAGGCAGAATAATCACACTACTGCAAAAATGGTCTATAATGTCAGGAGCAATAGGGTCTAATCCTATCACATCAGTACTCATGATTGTAATAGTCCTCCTTTTGTTTAGGTTGATCCCTAGGTTAATATCATGATGTTGAATATCAATAATATAACAGAAATCATGAAACCATGACAGTTAATAATTACCAAAGATGAAGATATAAATCACCGTTTGTGTCTGGGCAGATAACAGCCTTGGTGGTGAGTTGTGATGCACCTCTTTCTTGAACAGGATCAGAATGTTTTCCATTTGAGGTGGATCTCACTACTTTGGCAATGCTTAAGAATCTAGAGGCAATTGAAAGATGAGAGCTAAGGTTGCTGAACAAGATGGGGGTGGCTCCTGCCAAGAAAGATCATAGAATAGTTTGGGTTGGAAGGTACCTTTAAGATCATCTAGTTCCAAACCCTCTGTTATAGGCTGGAACATCTCACTCTAGACCAGGTTGCTCAAAGTCCCATCCAGCCTCATCTTGAATGCCTCCAAGGAGGGGGTACCTACAACCGTGCTGGGCAACACGTTCCAGGGTCTCACCACCCTCACAGTAAAGAATTTCTTCCTAATTTCTAGTCTAAATCTACCCTCTTACAGTTTAAAACCATTTACTCTTTTTCTGTCATGACATGCTCTTACAAAAAGTCCCTCCTCAGCTTTCCTGTTGTCCCCCTTCTGCTCCTTGGAAGGCTGCTATGAGGTCTTCTCAGAGCCTTCTCTTCTCCAGGCTGAAGAGACCCAACTCTCTCAGTCTGTCCTTGTAGGGAAGGT